>JAFEMH010002603.1:0-325000 GCA_022495995.1 Adenophora triphylla var. japonica
GTTGATTGAAGTTGTGGACTCACAAAAAGGTTATAAAAAAACTAAATGTGATTAAGAGTTTGCACATATTTCATAGTTTAAGTTTCTTACTCTTTCTGTATGCTTGTTGAAATTACTTCACTACAAGCATAGGTGAGTTTATATGAGAAGTAAAAACTCTTTAGTCTTCAAATAAATGAATATCCAAAAAAAAAAAAAAGAAGAATTTAATTTATTATTGTTACTTTTTTTTTTTAGATATTCGCTTTGGGACGGAGGAAGTATCACTTACTTGGTTAAAAAATGCTTGATATTGTAAGGTGTGTTTGAGGTTGTAGTTTAGGTTTATATCTTTAAAAAAGAAAGGAAAGGGAAAAGAAAAGAAAAAGAAAGAGAAAAAGGTGCCACTAATGTGAGACTTCTTTGTGTCATATATGTGTTTGTTTGCACCGGTCTCAATAACGCCTCAAAATGTTGACCTCACTGTTGATTTGATGGATATAATGTAGAGAATGCACTCTCCCAATCATATATGATATGATTTGAAACCGTTAGTTGCATAGCGCGCTGAGCTTTTCCCACGTTTTTGTAGGGCGAATATTGGTAATTTGACCGTCTTAACCTCTTGCGAGATGAAGGGTCAAGATGAGGAGAGGTGCCTCGGTGGACTCCACATGTTGTCCAATTAATTTGGCCACACCCTCGCACCACATGCTGCGGCGGATCAACATGTAATATGTCTTGTCGCTGCTGCGGAGGCTTGTCAAAAGTTGTTCATCTTATGTCCATATCTATCTTCCAATACCTTGTGATGCAATAGCCCAGTAATCTCTTCATCAAAGAAAGTAAAATATGAAGATATTTGTTTCTGTAAATTCAGGATTTGAAGTTTCAGTTTCAATTCCATCAGGATATGCTCACAGTGACAGAGATCTTAACTCAAACTACAGTTAGATTTTGACTGATATTAATACAAGGATTCCATGTTTCAGTGAAATGAATACAAAGTTTACAGAAGAAAAAGTCAAAACCAATGAAGTAATTAAAATAAAGATAAAATCATGTCTTCTTCAATTACCACAACAAAGGGTGTGGGAAGACCTGTTATACAGTAGATAGCATACACATTAGCTCATATATGTGGTGGCAAGAAAGTGAAGTTGAGGGGAAACCTTTCCTCTGTGTTCAATGACTTGCTCAGGGCAGCGAGGCTCAGTTCATGATCTTAGTGTCTCCAAGCTACTTGGCTTTTTCCAATTGTGTTGTCCACTTCAGATGACTCTCGAAGATTCAGGGGCCTTTAGACGAGGCAAAACCTGGCTGAATGGGGTCCAAACATGAACACAAACCAGAAACATGGATATACAGCAAGCTGCATCAGTTCCAGAAGAAAGAGCGAAAGAAATACTCAAAAGCTTCGTTAAATGTAAAAGGAACATCTGAGTCTTCAAAGAAGTTTCCAATATGATAGAATTTTTTTGGCAACCCTTTTAAGTTCTCTGCACAGGACCTTAAGTCTAAAGTCATATACACATGCCAATTCACTTTTTCTCAGCTACATACATTTATTTGCTGTGGTTACTGCGACCTGAGCTTGTTTCGTCTATAAATGGACACTACATATCTCTATTCTTATACTTACCTATGTCGAGCACAAGTTTGTGCCAGCTATGATCATTGGCCCTAAACTGGATATCCCATCTAGTTCGTTCCGAGAAGGAGGTGTTAATTTTTGTTCAATAAATTCACCCCCTACCATACCCCAAACAAGAGTCACACTTAGGATTTAAGATTGTCCAAACAAAGGGTCACAAATCCCCTAAAATTTAAGCTTCAATTCCAAAAATGAAGAGGACAAACAAAACTAATTTGAGAGCTAGAAAGTAAATGTATACACAAAAAAGTATGGGTATTGTTAAAAAGTTTGAGGCTTGACAAATGCATCTCCAGCTTATATTTTTTTTAGAGCCGGGACCCAGGGAGGTGGGGGTGGTAGGGATGACCAAACATGGTTGCGGTTAGAAGCCATTTGGTTTCGGTTCCGGAAAAGGGGAAATCATAAAAAGATTGTTTTAGAATATAAAAAAATTGTTTAGAATTTTTTTATTATTGAAAATATTTGCAAAATGTATATATAAAAAAGATAGAAAAAAAATAAAGAATAAATAAAAGATATATAGAAATAAAAGAGGGACGGACTACCCTTTACTTTCTTTTTTTTAAAATTTTTACATTTTTTTATTGACTAGGAAATAATATTTTTAGACTTTTTCTATATTGCACTGATTTTTTTTTTTACAAAAATGTATATAAAAAAAGATACAAAAAAACTAAACAAATGATAGTATATAAAAAGAAAAAATTAAATCATAAATCTAGTACACTAAACCTAAATCTCATTTATGTTACTCTATACCTTTAAACTTTAAATTTAAATTTATATACCCTATGCCCCAAATCTTAAATTATCTACCTAAATCTCATATATACCTATATCCTCAAACCTTAAATCTAAATCATATACTTCATATCCTAAACACCTAATTTACATCTACATTAATCTCACATATCACCCTATACCCTAAACTTAAATCTCAAATCATATACTCAATCTACCACCAAACCCTAATTCATCTGACTATTCTAATATATACCCTAAACCTTAAATCACAATTATATGTACTCCAGTACCCTAAAAACCCTAATACATTAACCATATTTCCCCATACTCTAACCCCCTAAATCATATCACCTAAATCCTCAGGTGTATACCTCTAAACCGAACCACTCAATCTTATACCTATACCCCTTATATACATTTTACCCTAAAACTTAAAATATATGAGGAGTTGGTTTATGTAATTTAGAGATTAGAGAATCAAAGAAACTAACGAGAATTCGTTAAAGAAAGTTAAGGGGGTTTGTATGAAAAAATTGTGAGGGGAGGTGGTATTTATAGTTGAGAAAAATATGTTAGGAAAACAAAAATATTTTTTATTTAACCATATACCCCATACTGCTAACGGCTATATTTCTGACAAATCTAATGAAATTTTTGATGAATTTGACGGTTTTGACAAAGGATTCACAGAGTTTTCAAAAGGAGAAACCGGAACCGGCCAGCAACCGCAAAGCTCGCGTTACGGTGCAGTCAAGCAACCAAGTTTCGGTTCAGGTTCAAGTGCGCCAAGCGGTTCCCTGGCTAGGTTCGGTTCGGTTTAGTCATCCATAGGGGGTGGGTGGGGGTTTATCCAAATATCACCAAACTGGATCAGAGACAAAGCAAGAAGGGAAACACTCTACCTGAAGAAGCATGGAGGGGAGGCTGTTGGAGGTTCTTTAACAACATGGCTTCTAGTTTTCCTTCCATTCAATGTAGCAAGTGATGGACTGTTGGCTGCTGTTATATCCCCAAAAGCTCCGTTTTTGGCCGTTGGAGCAGGAGATGAAAACCGATAACCAGGGCTCTTCAACTCACCAGCAGCTTGCTCCCTCGGCCTTAAGCTCGCCCTTGTCACAACCCTCTTCGCTCCTCCTTCCACTGGTTTTGCACCCTTTCGTGAGATCTCACGAATGAAATCATCCTTCCGCTTTAACTGCATTGCATGATCTTTCTTCATTTTCTCAATTTCTTTCTTCATTTTCTCAATTTCTATCTCCAATGTCTTCACAGTCTCCTTTAGTTCTTTAACAGTATTATTATCCTCTGCTCCCTTTCTTCTTGATTCAGGTGTGAAACAGTTCCCAGACAAGAAGGAAGATTTGGGCTTTCGTTTTTCTCGTGGTTGACAAGTAGTTGGAGGAGTTGATATGAGGGAGGATAAGGTTGAAGTGGTGGGGGAAGTGCCTGCAGCCAAGGTTTGTGCTTGGATCGTTAGTAGATTTTGTTGCTGGCGAGCCAATTGTGCTTTCATGAGTCACGATTTTCTTTCTGAACCTCAAGTAATAGCTTGGCTTTGTCTGTTTCTGATTCGGGTATTTGCAGTATTTCCTCATTTGCATCACATGCCTGCAATTGTAAAAGGATGAGGAACAATATCATGTAAATGCAACATACACAGAGAGGCAGACAGACAGAGAAAGAGACAGACAGAGAAAGGAGAGAGAGGGAGAGGGAGAGAGCGAGAGAACCTTAGTACGGATCTCCTTGGCTCGATCAGCCCAATGAAGGGTATTTTGAGTTTCGCCAAATGTGAGATTGCTTGGGCTTATATTAGCAATCATTACAGTGTTACAAGCTCCACCCAGAGAGTCCTTGAGAAGTTGGGTGAGCTTGGAGTTTCTATAAGGAATGTGTTTCTTGCCCTCAACTAAGGCGTTTATACAACTGCTTAGAGCAAGCAATGACCTATTTATATTCGCACCTTCAAGCGATCTAAGCGTTCTCTGATCAGTTGCAAGAGCTCTCTCTGAACCAGCAAGGTCAATAAGCGACAACTTCCCAACTCTATTAATCACATTGTTTTTAGCATCTTTAACTCTGTACTCAACCATGACCTGATACAACATAATAACGTTGAATAACTGCGTAATTTTGGAATAAAAGCGATTAAATATTTTCAAAATCAAAGAACCAGTAACCAACAGTGGACTGTTTTACTTTCAAGTGGGAAATGTGAATTATAAAACTTTGTAAATACCTGCAAAATAGCGTGGGAACGGGAAGATGTTTCATTGGCACGAGTTGGTTCTGTGGTTCTATTCCGATTTCCTTGTTGAAGTAATGCCATTACCTGCCATAAATTACACAAAAAAGGCTGAGTTATTACTATGCAATCAGTATTCTTCAAGTAAGTTTATATAGTCAGAAAGTAGAAAAATACTTCATCTGTGGAGTAAGCTCTATATTGAGTAAGACCTGCTGCTACAATCCCCTGAAATATTTGAAACACATTCTCCGTAAATAAAAACTTACATAATACACCTAGAGACGAGAAATCGCTAAAAATAAATGATGCAAATTAAAACAAAAGCGGACCTGCTTGTCTTCTCTAAGGACTAGAGGCCGTCCAGGAGAAAGCAAATCTCCTGACAGTTTCATTGTAGACTTCCAGATATGATAGATGAACCACATGGTTTCCGTCACAACTCCTTTGTCTAATTTTGCTGAAAAGATCTTTGATTGCTAAAACCATTACCCCTGGGTTTTCCACTGTACCCAGCATTGTGTATGTTTTCCCAGCTCCTGTTGCACCATAGCAGAAGACTGACCCGTTCCTTCCCTGTAAAACTGCTTCCACAAGCTCTGCTGTTCTGGAAAGATCAAATTATTATCCGTTTAGTTCCCTCCTTGGTCATGCAACACACTTCCAAAGTCACTATTCTAGATGAGATTGAATCAAATTTTCCAAGAAAACAGCATTACCACCATCCTTATGCAGAAAGATCAGATCTTCCTGGAAGAAAATTAAAGAACAAACATGGAAGGATATGGAAAAATAAAATAAAATAATTGAAAATCCCTCTTGTTTACTTTTCCTTTATGCAGGTATTGAAGTATGTTGTTACCTCAACATTCTGCTTCAAAGAGCACTTAATCTAGGTAGATGCACCTAGTTTGAGTACATGGACTTGAAGCTTAGTACAACTATTTCATACAAAAAATATCTATTTTGCTAAATTATTAACAAACAATGAAGAGATACAAATACCTCTGAAGTACTAATACACGGTCCTAATTACGTTTAACTTTTACTCATTTCTGAAAAAAAGGTTTATCAAATTCGAATATTTGTGATTTTGGGTGTGGATCCTAGATCATACTGACAAGAATTTTCAAGAATTTCAACACATCCTGCCACAATTCTGTTGGTGCCAAATTCTATGAGACAAATTCGATATTGCTGGAAATGAGAGTTAGATGGCCTTAGTTATTAGGGTACACTTGTTTCAGTTTTTTTTCATTTATTTGGGCTACTATGCATCACTAAACTAGGAACTGATAGTTACTTATCTACTTATCATTCAACATCATTACAACCAAATGAATGCAGCAGATTAGACCTACTAACGAAAAAAACTAGAGCAATATGATTAAAGAAAATCAATCAGAATTTTTTTTTTTTAAAAAAAAATCTTGTTTAACTCACGTAGTGTTATAAACTTCAGGCTGAGTAGCTGAATCTGGAAATGAGGCATCAAAGGTAAAATGTCGCCCACGGAGCCTATTCAGTCTCAGATAATCATTCTCATTTGCAAACTCAGTCAAGTAAACCTCTTTTCGATTCACTATTCTTACACAACACCTTGATCCAGCATCCCTCTCCTTCTTAGCCATAGGCCTAAGTCTCACAAATACAAGAATCCGACTTCCGATTTTCCCCAATTTCTCAGGAACAGTCTCCAAATCCTGCACATTCTTAGCCCCTCCATCTTTCGCTCTTGCCTCAACGGGTCCCACTGCCCCCATCGACAGCTTCCGTGCCACAGTAGTAGTCAATGAGGCCCTTCTTGGACAAGAAAACCCAACAATTGTTTCCCCACCACCACCTTCCGCCATGGGACCCACTGTGATATTCTCCTTGAAGTCCTCCATTAGCGGCTGAGGCAACACATAAGTCCTTGTCACCGTAGAATTAGGCATTGTATTCTCTTTCATCACTTGATCAATGGGCTCTGACCTTCTCGCTTCTTTATCTTCCCTTTTGCCAGGACACAAAAGATCTACACTCGGGTGAATCGAAAATTGCTTTCCTTCGGGTTTAGGAGAAGGGTTCTTGAAACCACCGGCGGCTCTCTTTTGCTGCTCATACAATTGGGTCAAAGCTTTCATCTTTTCTTTCAACCCATGGTGGGGGTTTCTCATTTGATGAAGGGATTGATTATACATATGTGGGTCTTCTTGATCTAACCTCATCCGGGTTCTTGATTCTTGATTGGATTCATGCTGATTTGGGTTGACTTTGATCTGAGACCTAGTTGACACAGGCATTCTTATTTCTAATTTAACCCCAACTAACAGCTCTGCATTTGAATTTCTTGAATACCCAGTTGCTAAACCTGATTGGATTGCGAGAAAGATTGAATGTTTTTCCAGGAAAATGCAAGAACTTTGATGGAAAATGTAAGTAAATGATGGATTGGCAGTCTAACAGTAGAGAAAGCTAAACGAAATGGATAGAGAGATCAAGTTTGTATAATTTGAGGGTTTTTCTGTGGGGGAAGATCTGAGCCGTTGATTTGATGGCGATGGACGGTAGCAGTAAAGCGGGCTAATGACGATTTTGAAAGGGGTGGACAACGGCACTCCAGAAATGTCTATTTACACTCCACCTAAAATTATGCGCTTATGAGTTTTAATGATAACTTTAAGTGCTGAAAGCAAGAGTTGGAGTGCTCTTAAGGTTGACCAGCTTTTTGAATATTTTGAATGGGTTAGTACAACGGTCATAAATGTGGTGGCATAATATAAACGGTCGATTCTCAAGAAGTGGGTCCCATTAATTTATTCCCTTGGATATAAAAAACTTTTCTCCTTTTTAATGTGGTAGTCTGACATATTAAAATGGATATAAATCAGAACAAAAATCAGATAAATTAACATCTAATTATAAATGCTATGGATTTGCCCATTTCTAATATTCACTTCCTCCGATTCAAAATAAATGTCGTTTAAGTCCTAAATTTTGATTCTATTAGATGTCATTTAAGTTAAATCTCTAATTTACTCCAACATTGGAACTTATTACAATCAGTTAAAAATAGATATCGTTTTAGGTTAAATTGTCAATTCATTTTTAATTTTGTACAATTAATTTTGATTTTTTTTCGTAAGCTTTTAAAAAATCTTTTGAACATTAGTTTGTAAAAATAAAAGAGACCCCCTTTTAATTTATTCTTGGTTTTGAAACATTTTATTTTTGGAATATTTTTAAATATTACAATATAATAAACAATCAACCTTGTAGCAAGAGCGAAAGCAAAATAAAATATTCAAGCCCTAGTGGTCTTGAGATCGAGAGTAAAAACAAATGAACCATAATTATCGTCTTCAACCCACAAAAAGAATTTGTTGAAACGATGTATAAAGTTTAGGGTAAATTATAAAACAGGGTATAACGGGTATAACGTTCATAAAGTGATATTAGTTTAGGGTCTGACGTCTAAAATTTAGTGAAATAGGGCATGACTTGTCACTTTGTTTGCAAAATAAAACTTTTTGATGAAAATCGTTAAAAAACTCATTAATCAACCATGTGACGTACACGTGTTAACAAAATGAAATGATTTGAAGTTTAAATAAGGTATTAAAGGGTTTAATACACATTTTTTAAATTGAGGGGTTTGAGGAAAAAATAAATTTCCTAAATCAAAATCTCTCCCATTTTGAATCTTCACCCCAACCCATTCCAGCCACCTCAACTGTAGTCGATAGGGGTGTAAGTGGTTCGATTTAAAACGCGATTCGAGAACGAATCAAACCAAACCAATCGCTTTGGTTCAAATATAAATGATTCGGTTCGATCTCAAATTTCGGCAAACTACATGTTTCGGTTTGATTTGTGGTCTGATCCTCACAGACCAAACCAAACTAAACCGAACTAAACCAAACCACCAAATCGAACTGGCAGACAAAACCACATTACATAAACTAATCGTAACTCCCGTTTTGTATCTTATTTAATATTTCGTATATTTATTAAAATTTAGTGTTAGATCAATAAAAATCCTACATTACTTACACTAATTCTAACCCCCGTTGTGTATCTTATTTAATATTAATTTCATCATTTGTTATCATCATTGCGACACATAAATAACTAAGTTATCTCCACGATCGAAGATTGTAAAGTGTTTTTCTTCCTTCAGACTCTTTCTTCCTCCAGTCTCCCTTTTCCTACGACTTTCCTCTTAACACCCGCATCTTTCCCTCATTATTCGAGATCACGAAAAATTTAAACAAATATGAAAATGAGTTGCAGTCTGAATTGTGGTTTGAACCGTATTATAAACCATGGTTTGTACCGCGGTTTGAACCGCGATTTGAACCAAATATTGAACTGTGGTTTGAACCAAACCAAACCAGACCATAGTGGTTTGGTTTGGTTTGGTTCATTTTGAATTTTTTCATAGTTCGGTTTAGTTTGAATTTTTTTCCTTCCCGTCGGCCTCCACTTCCATGACACATCATTTTAACTACGGCCGCAAGCTTCACCCCATTTTAATCACAGTCAATTGAGAACCAAAACCCTAAAATAAAATTTGTTTTTCTCTATTTCTCTACCCCTTCGATTTGTACATGAAAGGCTAGAAGATTTATGTGTTCGTGCTTTTATGTGTGTGTGTGTGCGCGTTTGTGTTCATGCGTGTGTGTGAGTTTTTATTGAGTCTTGGGTTGAGAATATTTGCCCAAAAATGGTATTTGGAGGTGAATTTTCGAGAAAAAATATATATTAAGATTTGATGGGGATGGAGGGTAAGGAGATGTCAAGGATATGGATGGGTGGATGGACAAGGGTTTATGGGTCTTTCGAAAAAGGAGGAACGGAGGAAGATGGTGGTGGCGTTGGTGGCAATGACGGAGGTGGCAGCTTTAGGAAAAGGGAAGAAAAAAGGGAAACTTTTGGATTTTTTTTCTTTTTTGTTAGTTTTAATGAAAAATGTGTATAAAAATATTGTAATTTTTTAGCATATAAATTAGCCAAAATCTCAGGAAAAACGCTTTTTCTGGCACTTAGAAAAAACGTGTTTTGTTTTCCCCGTTAATGTCAGTGCCAATGTAACTAAGTGTCATTGCATGTGTAACAAAGTGCCAGTGTAAAAAAGTGTCAGTGCCAGTTTAACAAAGTGTCAGTGTAACAAAGTGCCAGTGCATGTATAACAAGTGCCAATGCATGTATAACAAAGTGCCAGTGCCAGTTTAACAAAGTGCCAGTGTTAGTGTAACAAAGTGCCAGTGTAAAAAAGTGTCAGTGCATGTATATTAAGTGCCAGTGTAAAAAGTGCCAGTGTTAGTGTAACAAAGTACCAGTGTTAGTGTAACAAAGTGCCAGTGTAAAAAAGTGCCAGTGCATGTATATTAAGTGCCAGTGTAAAAAAGTATCAGTGTTAGTGTAACAAAGTGTCAGTGTAAAAAGTGTCAGCGTTAGTGTTATGAAGTGCGAGTGTAAAACACGTTTTTCCTAAGCTTAGAAAAAAAATGCATTTTTCGTAAGACCAACTCAATAAATTATAATAAAATACAATTACTTGTCATTTAATTTTGAAAATTTTATTAATAAATCATTTTTTAATGGAAAGGTTTTATTTATTTATATTTAAAAATAATTAAAATCAAAATTTTAATATATTAGCTATTTATTTTAAATTTTGATTATTTTAAATTTATATCTTTCAACTTATGTTTACATATTTGCATTTAACCCTTTTAGACCTAATACTCATTTCAAACTGATTTATTTAAATCGTCAATTACGTGCGAGTCATGTGCCTTATCTAACTTTTCTAACGATTTTCGTAAAAAATAAACATATTGTGCAAACAAAGTGACAAGTCAAGCCCTATTTCTCTAAATTTTGGATGGCAAGTTCCAAATTGGTACCACTTCGTGTACGTTAGGCCCTTTTTTTTAAACGTACACCCTTTTTTGTAATTTACCTAATGTTTATTCATTTCTCATCAAATTAGCAATTAATAAGAATAGAAATTTGTAGATAAGATTCGAGAGAGTAGTAAAATTCGTGTGTTCGTATAAAAGCATTTGAAAGGGGTGGAGTGGAATTTATATTTAAGCACCAACAATTTAGTTGGAAGGTAGAGATTTTTTTAATAATAATAATTATTTTTTTTATTATTATTTTAACAATTTGAGTGAGACATGGTTATATATGTGGGTTGATGAAGGCCAAGCGGGTAACCCGGCCCGGCCCGGCCCATGTGTGTGCGGACAAACGGGCTTAGTCCGGCCCGTCCGTGTGTATCAACGGGCTTTAGCCCGGTCCGGCCCGTGGGTTAAACCGATGTGAGGCCCGCCCGTTTGGCCCGGATCCAAGGATCCACGGGCCAAACGGATTTCCTTTTTTTTTTTTTTTTAAAAAAAGCTGGAAATGGGGTTGGGGGATTTGAACAGGGGTGAGATGAAATATTAGGAAGCAGCTTACCACCTGGACACTAGGCTGTTGGTGTTATTTATCCTAAAGTGAAATATAAATTAAAAAAAAAAAAATGGGCCAAACGGGCAACAAGCAAACGGGCTTTGGAAGCCCGCGGGCTTGGCCCGGCCCGTCACCAATTATCAAACCCAAGCCTGTACCGTCTTATTTACGGGCCGGATCACGGGCTGGACTGCGGGTTGCAGGCTACGGGCTAAACGGGCTGCGGGCCAAAAAATTGTCCACGGGCTAAGGCCCATTTTGGCCAATCATCAATGTGGGTGTAGAACTGCATTTCAATCCGTTGTAATTTTATATGGTGTTTCACTTTTACTTTTACTGTTATATTTTTTTTTATTTCAAAAATATAATTATAGTTTGGAAAATGTTGCATTGACTGCTTCGTCCATCAATCCGCAATTTAGATGTCAAAGTTATACATTTTTCACACTACAATTATATTTTCTAAAGAACAAAAATATAAAGATAAAAGTGAAAGCACACTTAATAATACAATTGGTGAAACTGAGTTTAGCCTATATATATACTATTTCCTCCGTACCAAAATGATCTTTTCACTTTTTTGTCATTACTACAATGAAATTTTTAGCAATAATTTTAGATTGATTTAATTACACAAATGAAAATTTAAAACTTGTTACTTATACACCATCAACAATATTATCTATAACAAATTTTAGATTTTTATTAAGGTAAATAAATCAATCTAAAATTATTACTTAAAGTTCATATGTATTAACGGCAAAAAAAGTGGAAAGATCATTTTGATACAGATAGAATATATATTTTTCCGTTCCATTTGAAATTGCAAAATTTGTCATTTTAGTTGTCCCACTTAAAATTCCAAAGTCCTAAAATGAATAGTTGATAATACTTTTTTAACCAACGAAACTCAATTGTCGTACTCACACCAACTAACCAATTTCTTATTCGTTACTCCACTATCCATACTCACATCATCTTAAAATTATATATTTCATCTTAACTCTCAAGTTTCCAAACTTTCCCGATCACCGAAAAACCTTTCAAAACGTTATAGGCCTCCGATTTCATTTCAGTTCTTTTGAATCTCGTAATTTAAGCATTAATCATTGATTATAATTAATAATTAATGTTTAAATTAAAAGATATTTCTTGTTTTGCGACAATAAATTGGTTGGTGCGACTGACAACTTCCATGTAAAGAAGATTATATCATTGCAATCCTATTTCTCGACGACGTTCCAGCGCCAGGCATTTGTCTCGAGACAAAATTAATTCAGTATTCACTATTTGCCATAGGCATTTGTCTCGAGACAAAATTAATTCAGTATTCACTATTTGCCGCCATATCTTCAATTCTTTGCCTTACATCTTGTTAAATTGTGTGTTTTATCATTCAATGAGAGCCTTTGCCTTCCATTTGTTCGGTCGAGAGTATTTGTGTATTAATTGGATTTATTCTTTTAGCAATACTTGCTATGTTTGCTTGGACACATATTGTTTACCTAAATGCCTTATTTTGTTATGTCTTTAAAGTCAAAAATAAAAATAAAAAATTGTTCGGGTGTTTTCTGAAGGCTAATAGTGGATTCTGTCCAAGTGTTAATTGGAGAAGCATTTGGGTATTACAAATAATTGTTGATAAGGGCCTTGGTTGGAGATTTGATTTAGGATTAGACATTTATAATCGAGATGTATTAGGCTCGTTTGTTGTGACTGACGATTTGTTGGTGATTGTACGCTTTCTTAGAAATCTTTATTTTTGGGATAGGTCTCCAACTGTTGTGAAGCGCCATCTTTTTAAACTTTATTAATGCAGTTAATGTTTTGTTTGCTTTAAAACAATAAAATAATATACTAAAGGGGTAAATTGAAAAGGCATAATAAGGTACCAAAATAATAAAAAACATTAATAAGGGACCAAACTAATAATAGTGTAAAAAATAGTGTCCAAATTATTACTTAATTTAGGGGTATTTGTTATAATCTAGAATATTTAACGATTGGAAATGGAATAGGTAGGTAGAATGGATAAAGCTGACAAAGAAAACAATTATAAGGGACCAAAGCAATAAAATACTCCCTCCATCCCACCAACATTGATATCAAATTTCTGAGCACGGGAATTAAGGAAAAGCAAGTGAGAGAAAAAGTGAAAGAAAATGTTGTGAGTATGAAGAATTAAATAGGAGAGAGAATGAGTGGGAGGAATAGTTAGGAGAGAGAATGTTGTGAGTGTAAAAGTGAAATAGGAGAGAGAATGAGTGTGATAAATAGTGAAGATTTCTTTGCTATTTTGGACAGTATCAGTTTTGGTGGGACGGACCAAAAAGGAAATAAGTATCAATTTTGGTGGGACGGAGGGAGTATATTATTAAGGGACCAAATTAATAGAAATGGCGAAGCAGAAAATATCATGAGAATTGTTATATAGGCCCGTAAAATTGAAATTGTTGAGTAAACCCGTATCATTAAATTCACCCTCTAAAAATTAAAACAAACTCCTCCCTTTCCCTTTATACCCCTTATCTCATTATCCCTTATCACTTACCCACCCATCTCCCACACACACACATTAACCAAACATTAACTCTCTCACTCACCCACACTCATTAACATTTACTGAATTTTAGAGAGAGAGAGAAAAATCTAAATTTTGAAGAAGAAGAAGATGATGAAAGTAATTTTGGTTCAAATCTTGTATTTATGTTTAAATTAATTCGTTCGATTATAATTTCGTATTTATGTTTGAAAATTACTTCTTAGCTAGGGTTTAATTCGTTCGATTATAATTTCAATTTGAGAATTTTTTGTTTCAATTTGTTTCAAATTCTGGGTTTGTGGTGGTTCGGCCATGAGTGACCGAAATTGTAGATCTGGTCGGCCATTAGTGGCTGAATTTTACTCAAAAAGTCAGTCACACCAGACCGAACTTATTGAGTAATTTCAGCCACACCCGGCCAAATTTCTTGACATTTTTCAGCCACCCCCAGCCGAATTTTTTGACTATTTATAGTCACTCGTGGTCGAACTTTTACAATATGATATGACTCACCAATTAATGCTTAGATGTGGATTTCATGTTAATATTGATGTTTTGAGCTTGTAAATATCATTTTATGATATTAAAATGATGAAAATGTGATGTAAAGTATTTGAGTTTGATATGATATAATATGAAATTGTATTGAGTTTTATTTTTGATGTTTTATTTGTAGTTAAACAGATTTTTACAAGAATACGTCCAATTGCTTCCGCTAGGAAGCGATACAAAGTCTCACACACTCAAGGGCAATCATCTACGCAAAACATTGATGCTGAGCGAGTTGGGGATGCATATACTGATCCTAGACATTTAGTGTATAATGAAGAAGGATATCAGCATGAAGCCAGGCATTTAGTGTACCATGAAGAGTATGAAGGCAGATATTATGCGTATAATGAAGATGAGGTTAATATGGAAACTTCACCTCAGATGAATGTTCCCGAGGCTCAAAATAACAGTAACCTGGAAGATGAGGATGCATCGAGGGAAGTGGGGGTGATATCTCATTTCCAGGTGGCCCGAGGTACAAATCATTACTCATTTCCTATGAAACACATGTAGCGTATAACAACGTGGATAATACGTTGTTTAACGCTTTTGTGGAGCGATGGCACCCGAAACTAATAGTTTCCATATGCCATTTGGTGAGATGATCATCACTCTAAAGGATGTATCTTGTGTTACGGGGCTTCCGGTTATAGGTTAACATTTGTTTGAGAGCCCCGCTTATTCTAGCCAGTCACCAATTGATAAAGTCGTTGAGATTTTGTGAGTGACAAAAAAGTGGCTAATAATGGAATACCTTCCAAAGGGGAACTAGTGAATATTGAATGGCTGAGAACAAAATTCTCACCTAATTTGTACTCTTCATAACCCCCCCCCAAAAAAAAAAAAGAAAGTTGCATATGCTGCTAAGACATATCTTTTATATTTATTGGGGTGAACAACTTTTTCGAATAAGATCGGGACGTGTGTTAGTGCGAGATACCTTGATTTATTTAGATACGAGGGGGCAATTGGTGATTATGCTTGGGGAGTCGGAGCGTTAGCTTATCCGTACCGGCAACTACGAAAAGGGATCGAGGTGGAATTGCCATCAGATTTTCGGCTACTTAACTTTATTGGAGGCATGGTTTATGAGAGGTTTCCTACGTTTAAAAACGGTTTTAACAGCTCTTATCTACCCAATTTACCGCTCACATTGAACTGGCTACCACCGAGGGCTCAACCAACGATAGTTGTCTCCGTGCAAGTTAAGAGTCAACATATTGACATTATAAATCACACAGAGGTAAGTATTATTTATGTTGCATTTTTGTCATGTATTTTTTTTTCTTAAATGAAAATATATTATTTTTTTATATTTTTAGGTGATTTGAATGCCGTATGAAGGTATCTGTACTTAATATCCTTTTCCCATAGCCGCTCTATAAAAAGGAGCTATAGTTGGCGAAAATGTTGTGGATCCACATCTTCCTAATTGGGTCTTGAGACAGCTTGGCTTTGTGCAAATAGTACGAAGCAGTCCACTTAGACTAGGGATGCAGAGAGGAGATAAGAAGTCTTTGGTGGGGTGGATCATGTTTGCCCAATCATTCTCCTTTTGGAAGTCGCATTGCCTTGATAAACGCTTGTTCCGGAAATGTCGAGTGTCACAAGAGACTGCCGATAATTATCTGCAATGATACTCTACTTATTCCCATCCTATTGTGCATCTCATAGCTGAAAGAGCTCACGCTGTTATGAGGACAGCTGAAGCTACTGCCCAAATCTGTGGGATATGATCATGAATTTTCGGGATGTGATGATACCTATTGTTGAAAGATGGACAGACAGAGATCACTCGATTAGTGCACATGAGGCTATGGAAGTCATCTTTAGAGCACTCGCAGCAACACAAATCCCATCAACGCCATCAAATTCTCAGGGTACAAAAATACGACGTTAAATTTGTATTATTTGGTCTTTTTATTATGTCACTAAAACAATGTTTAAACAATTATTTTTAGTTTTGTATTTGGTGTTTGTGATTATGTTTGTATTATTTTGTCTTTGTATTATATTTGAAAAATTTCTCAATTTTGAACATTATGTTTGAATAGATTTTAATTATTTAAGTAAATTAATGAAAAATATCGTACATTTTCTTGTCTATCAAAAAATAAATGACATTTTTTTTAAATAAAAAAATAATTTTAATTCAATTTTACCACTATTCTCAGGTCAAAACAATGTTATTTATCCAAATAATAGCCCAATTTTTTTTTGACTAAACTACAAAAGTTCGGCCAGTATTTAATGAAACAATTAAAATATTCGGCAAATAACAGCCGAGAAGCCTTCTTCTGATCGGCCACTAGCTGCCGAAAGTTCTATTTAGGGCACTTTTTTGTGATTTTTTTGTAAAACTCATGTCAAAACAATGTTATATATATATACCCAAATAATAGGCCAATATATTTTAATTTTTTTTTGCATAAGCTACAAAGGTTCGACTAGTACTGGCCGAAGAATACCAAAAATTCGGCCAGTTCCTGCCGAAATTCTTGAGGCAGATCGGCCACTACCTGCTGAACCAACGTTGAATGTGTTTTTTTTTTGTTTTTGTGTTTTGTTTTTGTGTTTTTTAAGTTGGGACGTAACAATGTGTTTTCCGTCATTTGAAAGTTAATTTAAAGTTGGTTAAATTTTATAAATTTAAGGTTAATTTATGAAATTTTTATATAATCTTAAATGAAAGTTACCCATAAATGAAAATTACCTAAAGAGATGTAACAAAACAAATCATAACATTAATCATGAATACATCATTTAATATCAAATACATGAGTTGATGTATCAGGTACTTGTATCAATCGTTCATGATAATAGTCTATCTATCCGGTTGCATGTTTATAAATGTAATGATTACCGTTGACATATGCAATACAAATCAGTTTTGGTTTGTGTGGCATTGATTTTCGCAAAGGAAGAAAGGTCAAATACAATATGTTACTTAAAGTAACTAAAGCAACGTTGAATGCATTTGGAACAGCGTGACCCATTTCTGCAGCGTTAAATCAATGTGCTTCTTCACATGGACCATCATACCAGTTGAGAGTGAACAAGACTTTCTCCACCCTATCCTCGGCCATGAATAACTAAGCATTTAATTCTTGATTTCCATAAACCTCTTGATATAATGTTACCCGAAATCACCGCCAATCATCTGAATCACGTACAAGTAACTCCGCGATACAACGAAAATCACAATTCACATCACCCCGCACATCAATTATTTTCTCTATATAACCATGCATGTAAACCGACACTTAATCAAGATATGAGATTGCATGTTGAATTTTTCGACGCGCAGAATATAAGATAAATTCAAGAAAGGTAAAAACAAGTTGAAATGATTAATTCCATATTATGACATTTTGCTGAATAATATAAATAGTTTTGAGGTTACCTGTAACTTGGCTTTTGCAGATAACAACGGAGAACATTGATTTGCATCGGGGTCGAATAAAACTTGGCCGGTTATGACCTCCACGTACTCAAATGCGATAGGATCACGCTTAGTGGATTTGATGTAATTAGCATTTTCCGCTTTAGAACGACCCTTATTATTGGTTTTTACTGCAGGTTCATTGGCTACTGTTGTTTCAGGATTACAAATCTCGATCAATCTCCGAACATTCAAATTCTTTACGGTTCGTGGTGCTGCCTCAAATCTTAAATCAAGAGTATTACAACATTCTTTGTATCGATTACGAATCTCTTCTTCAATATCATCATCATAACTTATTACCAGTAGGGTATCTAGCTTACGTCAGAATGCATGAACTTTATCAAGTGGGATGGGTGGGTTGAATCGCATAAACTGTGCAAGCTCATGTGGACAAGGGAGTTCGCATGTCGATCTCACATCACACCCACACAACAATGGGTCTCGAATACCATCATATAGAGAATCCAATGAGTTGAAAATCAAATCAAATGCATTTGTAGACATCATACCTCTAACCTCACTCCATAGCGATGACTTGAATTTATGTTGTACCACATTCCTGCTTTTCTCAAATGAGGCAATAATTGCAATATAATAGCATTCAATTAGTTTATGAATTTGTTTCTAACATGTCTCAAATACTCATTGGCTCGATGCAAGTTGTTTATTCAACAATGCATGTTGACTCTCCACCCTAACATAAGTTACGTATTTTATAGCATATAATTAACAAAACATAGGAAACATCAAAACATATGACACATCAAAATTAAAGTTCGCCCGATATTCCTATTTGTAGTCAAGTTGTCAAAGTGCATAACTTTATTTGTACAACACGAGGCAAATCTTTCTTTTGTATTGCACAATCCACTGGTTCATGACATAATTGACCACATCAGGATAACAACTGAAACCTTCTGATAATCGCCGTAAAAAATCATAAAACGATGCCTTTGTATCAGCTTTGATCATTACGTTCGCCTCCCAAGTTTCTTGCATATCAAACATTTTTCTTGCATTTTGCTAGAATATTTATGTTGATATTCCATCGACATAACAAATGAGTGGTTGTTGAGAACGTCTCACGAATTGCATTCATCAAAGCAAGTTCCCTATCGATCATGATAACATTAGGAATACATGATTTATCTATCAGAGATTTCAACACTTCGCATGCCCACGTGTAGTTTGCTTCTTTCTCAGCCTCTAAGTATATAACAACAATTAAAAAGGACATTTTTGTTGATGTCACGCCCACAATCTCAATCAAAGGTATGTTGTACCTATTTGTCTTGTAAGTTCAATCCATGAATAAGGCGTATGGAAGTGCTTTTAGCAATTCAATGCTTTTCGAATGAGCAAAGAATATCTCCTTAATTACGTTTGTATACTCGTATTGCCGATATTTGAAGTGATAACCATGATCATTCAATTTAAAAATGAGTTGTTGGATTTGAAAACGACATGCATGCTCAGTTGCCTTGCTATTCACGCGTGCATTATAAATAGTCGTATTAATGATTTGTTTTCCGATTTTTTGCAACAAAAACAACCGTTATTAAAAAAAAAGTTTAACACATTTATATGGTTAGAAAGTGAAGAAAACTTACATTGACATTCGATTGTAGAAACATTTTATCCATGATCCTGCCGAATACCTTGAACAAATATGTATGTAATTTCTTTTTCTTTTTCTTTTTTGTGAGAATTGATAGTATGAGCAAAGAGAGGTAATTTTTGGGTGTAAGAAAAATGAATAGAGTGATTTTTTGAATTGATGTAATGGTGAAAGTGGAAGAAGGTGAAAAATTGATGATAGGTAAATTTGAGTTAATGTTATAAAGGTATATAACAATAGAGGTAAGTTTTAGTTTAAATGTTACGTGTATATATATAATATTAGGTAATTAGTATATAGATTTAATGGTATCAAAGTCCTTTCAATTTCAATGACAATTTTGAAGTTAATAAACTTGCGATTTACTCCACAATTTTAGGGCTATATAACAATTCTCAATATCATTCAACCCGTTCGTTAAGGGTGTGCTCCTGAGTTTTCAAACGGAGAGAAAAGAAAGGAAGTGGAAGGAAATTTTTTAGAAAAGAAAGGAAGTGGAAGGAAATTTTAAAAAATTTCCTTCCAAGTTGTGCTCCCGAGTTTTACATGAAAGGAAGGGAAAGGAAAAGGGGGGAAAATATTTGGAATTTTTCTTCCTTTCACTTCCTTGCAAAAGTGGGAGGAAGTGAAATGAAAGAAAATTTCATTAAACATATTTGTTGATATAACTATTTTGCCCCTTAAATATAATTCTCCTCTTCTTTCATTAATAAGGGTAAAGATATAATTTAAAATCTTTTCCACCCTCTTCCTTTCTAAACCCGAAAGAACTTAAATGAAATGTTAAATTTCCTCCTCTTCTCGCTTCTTCTCTAAGGGTGTGCTCCCGAGTTTATTTTTGAAAGGAAATGAAAGGAAAAGGAAGGAAAAGAGAATGATTTCCTTTTGAGAATTGTTATTCACCCCCGCAAGTTTACTCAATATTCCCGCATTATTATTATCAAAAAAATGCCATTAATTGAAATGACTTTATTACCCCACCCTTCTTTCCTAACCATTGAACTGAGTTGCTAATTCTCAAAATAAGCTCCCTTCTTCTCCATGATTTTCGGCCATTCCCCATCCTCTTCCATAATTTCCGATCATCTCCTCTTCTTTTCCAAAATAAGCTCCCTTCTTCTCTATCCCCTTCAAACTTGTAATAAGTTTGCCTCTGATATACATCAGTCTTTTCGAATTCCCAAGGACTATGAGAGTAATTGATACAACCAGCTCTCTCCATAACTCTACGTTCCAATTCACTACCATTTCGAATAACTCCGTGACATAGTTGGTCCGAAGCAACCAACAAAAGCAGTTAGATCCAATTTAACGAAACCAATAATAATAGGGTAATGGTTGTCTAGATCAATTAATTATAAACATACACACACACACATATAGAGAGAGACTCACGGAATGAAAGCAGAACGAGAAGAGTAAAGGATAGTCAAGTTGACATCCCAGCTCCCAAGAAAGAACCACTCTCTTCACTTTCGAGGCTACCGCCTTCAAATTCTTCTTCAACTATTCGAGGGTTTTTGGATTTTTCGTCACTTATCTGGAGGTTTTTAGCTTCTGACTCTTCTTCAGCTAGTTGTACCTTCTGCTCAGGACTCAAGGATCTAGCCTTCCACAGTGCCATAATTGTTCTAATACACGCATTAAGTCAAAATCAGAGAGTTACAATTTGATTCTCACTTCCATGCGAGACCCTCATGGAGAAGAAGGAAGCTTATTTTGGGAAAGAAGAGGAGATGATCGGAAATTATGGAGGAGGATGGGGAATGGCCGGAAATCATGGAGAAGAAGGGAGCTTATTTTGGAATTAGCAACTCAGTTCAATGGTTATGAAAGAAGGGTGGGGTAATAAAGTCATTTCAATTAATGACATTTTTTTGATAATAATAATGCGGGGGTATTGAGTAAACTTGCGGGGGTGAATAACAATTCTCTTTCCTTTTTCTGATTTTTTTAAGAAAGAAAAGAGAAGGAAATGAAGGCCTCATTTTCCTATCATCAAATCCTTTCAAATGTGGGAGGAAATGGAAGGAATGGAAAGAATTCAAAGGTTTTTTTTTTTCTACCTATTTTGCCCTCACAAATAAACGTTATGCACAGAAACCCTAAAACCCTAACTAACATTGAACCCTCCCCGCTTCCAGTTCACGCCAATTTGGACAAAAAAAGCAGCAGCCATGGCAGTCATCGAGAAAAACCCTAATTCTAAACTAGGAGAAGACAGCAATGAGAAGAGAAAGAAGAAGAAATTCAGAAATAAGAGCAAGAAGAATGAAGCCGCAAAGCCCTTCAGAGGTTCCGACTCCGAAGCTGAGGAAATCACCCCCGTAGTAGAAGAGACGGCCGCGGTCACCGATAAAATTGATGAAATTGAAGGTAAAGGCAGTGGGTCCACGAAGAGAGAGAAGAAGAAGAAGACGAAAGGAGAGAAACGGAAGGCGAGACCTGTTGATGCCGACGATGACAGTGATGATGAAGGAGGAGAAGGTTCGAAAAAGGAGGCACCGGAAGCGACGGAGGCAGATGAGGAGTTGAAGGAGATAAAGAAGGGGGAGGTGAAACGTGAATCTGGAATCCAGAGCACCGAGTCGTTTGATTTGTTGCCATTATCAGAACGTACGATGATTGCTGTTAAGAAATTTGGATTCCCAACCATGACTGAGGTTTGACCGATTTGAGAAAATCTGTTTTTGTGATTCAGTTTTTTTGTTAAGTACTCCCTCAGTTCCTAATTGAATGTTCAAATTTTATTTTAAAAGACACAAAATGTGTGCTTTTATACATTTTAATGGGAAAGATCCATAAATATTCTCGTTGTCCACTTTTTAAACATTTAGTTTTATGAGACACAAAATGTTCCTTTTTGCAAAATTGACATTCATTTTGGGACAAAAAGTTCTTGAATTTGGACATTCATTTAGGGACAAATAGAGAGTACTAAATTTGACGGTGTTGGTTGATTCGCCTGAAATTTGGAGCTGATCTGCTTTATCTTTTTAGTAAGTTCAATTTTATTGCCAAGGTTGAAATTTTATTTAAACACCTAGAAATTAGATATCACAGAACGGACATGAATAATATTTTGCTTTCTATGACTGGAAGGAGAAACTAAGAATTATAGATGGACTTAATCGATTTAGCATTAACTTGGACAAGAGAAGTTGAACATTTTGTTTAATGGCACTGCTTTTTCATGCTCACCTCTGGTGCTGTGTTAAGTGTCTTGCATTAGGTTAAACATTCCCTTATCATGTAAGTTGTAACCAACCTTTTATGATTTTTTCCTGTTCATGTAAATGCTTCTTTGCACTATTTAGTAAGTTCAATTTTATTGCCAAGGTTGAAATTTTATTTAAGCACCTAGAAATTAGATATCACAGAACGGACATGAATAATATTTTGCTTTCTATGACTGGAAGGAGAAACTAAGAATTATAGATGGACTTAATCGATTTAGCATTAACTTGGACAAGAGAAGTTGAACATTTTGTTTAATGGCACTGCTTTTTCATGCTCACCTCTGGTGCTGTGTTAAGTGTCTTGCATTAGGTTAAACATTCCCTTATCATGTAAGTTGTAACCAACCTTTTATGATTTTTTCCTGTTCATATAAATACTTCTTTGCACTATTTAACTTTTGCATAATAGTTAAAAAGAAAGAAAATTGCTCTCTCATACTAGAAATCGAAGATGTCATTCTACTTATAAGTCAAATTAATGAAGGGCAAGCTATTGAGGAGTAGAATGTTGATATTTCTTATAGAGGTAATAATTAGTTAATTAACGAATATTGGGTGCTACAGATCATCATTTTACATCTACTTTTTGTAAAAGCTACTGAAGCTAAGGTCTGTTATCCTTTTTACCCTAGAGATGTTCAAGTGAAGAGTCGTTGGGTGTTGGAACTTATTATTAATTGACCATAAGGTCACGGGTTCGAACCTTGGCGAACAGCCTCTTGGCAATTGTCAGGGGAAGGCTCTAGCAAATGGTTCCCTCTCCCAACCCCCGCTTGTCGGGGAGCGCTTGGCGCACCGGGGTTTGCCCTTTTTTTAACCACCATTTTCCCCTATAAATGTTTTTGACAGTTCAAAATGCATTGCATATTCTTTATTGGAGAACCACCATTATTCCTATCAAATATTGTCGACAGTTCTAGATGCCTTGCATGTTCATTTTGCTTATACGCAATTCATTTTAGGTTATTTTTCCAATTTTTTTTTTTCGTTTCTGCCGTGTTTACCATATGATTGGAAGATAATTTATTTTCCCAATCTTTCTTTCAATAAAGACATTCTTTTATCTATGTTTTTTGTGCAATTATATTGCTATTGCTATCTTAAAGTACTTCATGCACATATACGTTTCAGTACTCTAATATTATTATGGTTGCAGATCCAAGCCAAAGCAATTCCACCTCTGTTGGAAGGCAAAGATGTCCTTGGAGCTGCAAGAACAGGTTCTGGGAAAACTCTAGCTTTCCTAATACCAGCAGTGGAGCTGTTATTCCAACTTCATTTCGCTCCTCGGAATGGGGCCGGTGTGGTCATTATCTGCCCAACAAGGGAGCTTGCCATTCAGGTATTTATTGTAAACAATCCCGTGTCTTCTTAGAAATAGTCCACTCCCCTCTTTGGGTTGTCCCAAAATAATCCTATTTCTTAAAACTTTAAGATTTTTTTCAATGCAATTTAAAGGAGGTATAACAAACTAAAACCACAAATTTATTAGCTTTATTGTTAAAATGATATTTTGGGAGGGAGGGGGTTTATTTTATCATGGACTAGTCAAAGTCGTAAAGTTACATATTGTCGCTTGTCGTTTTTCTTTTTCTCTTTATGCTGTAGTGAACCTCTTACCCATTTTCTTGTCCATTAGCTTTTCTATTTGAAGTCTTTTTTTCCCCAAAATATGAAGGTCTTCAGATGGAAAGTTGTATTGCTAAAGTATACTCCCTCCGTCCCGTTTGAAATTACACTTATTACCCAAAAGGTTGACCCATTTGAAACTACACTTTCCATTTTTGGAAAATTTATAGTATTTCTTTAATCAATGGGACCCACTTTCACACTCACAGCAACTTTCCATCTACTATTCCTTACCCCACTTTCTCTCTCCTACCTCACTTTTCATACTCACAACACATACTCCACTAATACTTTTCCTAAATTCCTGTGTCCAACCCAAAGTGTGTAATTTCAAACGGGACGGGCGGAGTACATGGTTATTGGACTTGTGGTGCACAGTAGACTGTAGTTTGCACTCTTATCACTTTCTCTGGGCGAGTAAAAAAGTGTGTCTGTATGCTTCATAGGGCTTGCTGTTGTTTAGCGCTAAAATATCCATGTATGGACAAAAAAGGGGAGGTATTTTGATAGATGAATGTTAAGCTTAAATTTCATAGACTAATTGCATTTGAATTTTACAGACCCATAACGTGGCATCAGAACTTATGGCGAATCATTCTCAGACTCACGCGCTGGCTATTGGTGGTTCAGCCCGAAGAGGAGAGTCCGAACGTCTTGCAAAAGGAGTAAATTTGCTAGTTGCTACTCCTGGACGACTCCTTGATCATCTTCAAAATACCAAAGGCTTCATATATAAAAATCTGAAGGTACCACATACTTTTCTTAAAGTTTATTTGTGTTTCATACTATTAGGGACTGGCCAAAGACTTACTTATTTCGACTGCTGGTTGCTTAGAGATGCTATCATCCAATAACATTTTTAAGTCAAATTTGTAATGTAACACGAAAATGCTGAATCAACTAAATAAGCGGAGTTGAAAGAATCCAATCAGCTTGTGAACTTAAATATGACTGAACCTCCTTCTAGCTGTCCTCAAACTAAAACTATTCTTTATTCTAGTATTGTTCTTAGGTGTGCGATTGATTTCTTTAACTGTTTTTGTGAATATATATGGCAGTGTTTCATAATTGATGAAGCTGACAGAATATTGGAAGATAATTTTGAAGAAGAAATGAAGCAAATTCTTAAACTTTTACCAAGGGTAGGGTTCCTTGCTTCATTTAATTACTATGGAGCATTATTGGAAATAGGGTCATGCCTAATGAGCTCCTAATCTCTCTTTAATCTTCATTTCATTTTAGCTTTGCGTAAACTTTGTAAACTTATTTTCCACTTTTACCATGTCTTCGGTGGCCAGATAAAGCTGTCCTCACATTTTATCATCTTTCCTCCAAGCAAGGATGGGTACCTACGAGTGAACTGATCTATGACCAAAATCTTTTCCTTGGATTATGACCCAATGTCTTCTTCATTTCTTATAATTATTCATGGTCACATCTCCTGTTATATATATAGAGGAATCATGTCTACTCGCTTTTTATTGATATGCAGGTAGCTAGGTCGTATCTCTCATTACTTTTGTACTAATTTCAAAATTTCATGATGTGCAGTTAAGGCAAACAGCTCTTTTCTCTGCTACACAGACCAAGAGGGTATTTCTCCTCAAGCTTCTTACGTCCTATTTCTCTATACCCCCTCCTTCCCAATATAAGCATCCACCATTGGGTTGTCCCAAACTAATGTCAGCATAATACTCTTTCTGAATGTGAGATAGAAAAGAGTATTGTGTCCGATTGATTTGACATGAACAGACCACAACTCGGGTTATGACGGTTAAAAGGTGTTCTGAACTCGTGTAGAGAGAATAGGGGGAACTTGTAATGGGACTTCTATTTCTGTATGAAATTATACCATTTGAGCTAGTATCTTATATACATGTGTTTCATATCTGGTGCATCATTTTCATCTTTTCACAGGTTGAGGATCTTGCGCGTTTATCGTTTCAGAAAACTCCCGTCTACATTGATGTGGATGAAGGGAGGACTAGGGTAAACAAACCATTGTGCTTTCTGTTGAATTTGGAGTCTTATGATTCTTGAATCCCCACATGATCCGTTTAATGAAGCTTTTAGAATATCCACATGACACCATGTTTGGAATTATAGGTAACTAATGAAGGACTGGAGCAAGGCTATTGTATTGTTCCGAGTGAAAAGAGATTAATAGCTCTTTATTCCTTCCTGAGTAAAAACAAGGATAAGAAAGTGATGGTTTTCTTCTCTTCGTGTAATTCGGTTAGATTCCACTCGGACCTTTTCAATTATATCGGATTGGATTGCGCCGATATTCATGGAAAACAAAAGCAGCAGAAAAGAACATCCACCTTCTTTGACTTCTGCAAAGCAGAGAAAGGCATCTTGTTATGTACAGATGTTGCTGCTCGTGGTCTTGATATTCCTTCTGTGGTATGCTTCTTTCGTCTTATCATGTATCTAGATTGTTGTAACTAATAGCTACATGCTTGCAACCTATTTTATTGTGTCTGTATCTTATCTTCTGGAGTCAGCTTAGATGTTTACCCTTCAATATTGCAATTAAGTTGGAAAAGGCAGTAATTAGATGGATCTTCTATAGATGTACCATTTCTTATTCATTTTATTGATTGATTTATGAATTCTATTGGCAATTTAGATGCCTGCTTTCGTGTAACTTGTAGCTTAGCTATTAAACTTTAAGGAGAGTTAAGAATGGAAAGACATCTTGGAGTCTCTACTTGTAGTGATGCTTGCCTATTTCAAGTTATGTGGAAACATAACCATAACCAACAATTGAAAAGAGAAGAAGGAAACAAAGTATGACATTTTTTTGTTCAAGTAAATAGGCACATTGAAAATTCTCCAAGGGTGCACCTTAGTGCAAAAAGTTCAAAATACATAGAACTTATAGAAGCTACGAAAACTCAAGGAAGATGGCTGCTTTTCTAGCTATTAAGAATCACCTTCATTTTTAGTGCTAACTGCTAAGTACTCTTGATTTCTGACATATTCCATCTATTGAGCCTCACCTTTTCCATAAGTGCTTAGCTTTCAAACTTTTCATTACTCTATAAATCTGCATCCTCGTTTATGCATGTAGATGGGCTATCATGTTATATCAGTAAACTGAAGTTAAATGGGTTTAGAATGGTTGCCTGAGGATCCTTATTGTGTCCTTTCTAATGGGGGTCAAGAAATACCTAAATCAGCATGGACACGTAAGGTGTCTTTTATGATGCTATTTTGAACAAAATTTCAATACTTACACAAAATCTGAGTTTTAATGCCAAACTGTATATTGCACATTTGGAAGACTTGGGTTTTGTCCACTTATATGGTATTGGCCCTATTTTACTAAACTCATATGGAATAAATGGTAGGGGACTAATTTAGAAGTGGTGTAGCCGTAAAGTTCCTGTCACTCATCACTAGCTATGAATGTTGATTTTGTTTCTTTTTATGTTCTCTACTTGCAGGACTGGATTGTGCAATATGATCCCCCAGATGAACCTAAGGTGCTCACAGCATTCTTGTAATTGAATACTCCTGTACTTTTTGAAGTTACTGACTTTAGTTGTCTGGTTATACTTTTTAACCACTTTCAGGAATATATTCATCGAGTTGGTCGAACAGCACGTGGGGAAGGTGCAAAAGGACATGCCCTGCTTTTCCTGATTACAGAAGAAATGAATTTCATTTCCTATTTAAAGGTATATGCTCATATACATATACCTATGTATGTCTTTTTAGCAGTTGATTCTATTGAACTTGAAAATAAAAAACAGTGGCAACTCCCCACTATCTTTGTTTGGATAGACATTGTTGACCATACTGAAACTGAGATTTTATTCATAATGATATGCCAGGCTGCAAAAGTGCCAGTTAAGGCGTTTGAGTTTGATGAACGGAAGCTGAAAAATGTTCAGTCTCATCTGGTAATTCTTTGCTCTAAGATTGTTTTAATCTTCTTTTAGTATTTGTCCACTTGACTTGAAGCTGATTTTTTTTTTTTTTTTTTTTTTGGGCTGATGCAGGAGAAGTTGATGGAGACAAACTATCATTTGAACAAGGCTGCAAAAGAAGCATATAGATCATACATATTAGCATATAACTCACATTCTATGAAGGACATTTTTAATGTTCATCGTCTGGATCTGCAGGTAATTAATTGCTTTAAAGTGGCAATTCTTATTTCCCTTGGGAATTTTGCTTATCTAATATTCCATCTGTCCCAAAATAGTGATCTTCCTATTTTTTTCGTCAATAAATTTAGACTAATTTAATAATCCTAATGAATATCTAAAAATTGTTATTGATTGTATTATTATGTATATCATTAACAAGTTTTGAATTTTCATTAGGATAATGAATTTAATCTAAATTTACTGCTGAAAGTACCTTCGTAGTGACAACAAAAAAAGTGGGAAGATCATTTCAGTACGGAGAGAGTATTCATACCCGGGTATGATATAACCCTAAATGTATCTTATATTGACAGGCTGTGGCAGCGTCATTCTGCTTTTCTAGTCCCCCAAAGATAAACCTTAACATTGATAGTAATGCATCCAAGTTAAGGAACAAGAAACGGAAGATTGAAGGAAGCCGAAATGGCTTCAGTCAGAGCAATCCCTATGGAAGGAGAGACGGTGATGGAAATACACAAGCTGTAAGATATTAACAAGTGCTGCCATGGTAAGAGTTGCACAATTTTACCATTTTTTATTATTTATTTATTTTTTGCTTAGAGAGGTTTTGTAATTTAAATTCAAGGAAATTCATGTGTAAGGCATATTATTTATAGCTTGGACAACTACTTGTAATTTTTATAGTTTCAATAGAAACATGTGTCATAAACAAAAGAAAATGGATGAAATTTTGCTTGTTACTTTGTTGACCTATATATGATGATGTGATTTAATGTACCAATACATTTTTTTCCCTTTTTTTTAAAAGTGTAACATGACATTTATTTATTGTAACGAAGTTTATTGGACTCCACGTCTCAAATTTTAATGTTTTCCCAAATTTTAATGATAATTTAAGAGGTTGAATTATGTCTTAAATTTTAATGTTTTCCCAAATTTTGATGATAATTTAAGAGGTTGAAAACTAATTTTATGTTACGAGTAGAGCAGTCAATTTGGGACGAGAGACGGGAAGAGACGGGATATCCCGCATTATTTTTTAATTTTTTTAATTATTATTTTTAAACCCAGCTCAAATGCCAATTGTCAAATCCTTAAAAAAATTTAAAAAAAAATGTACGCTTTAACTTTAACCAAAGGCGCTGGAGTGTTGTCTGCCGGAGACAAATGAGCCACAAAGGGTCAAAGTCTCGAAGGCAATCCCTAAATACTAATTACGTTTCTTCTCTTTCTCTTCCATAGCGGTGCTCATTCTCTCCCCTCGTAGAGAGAAGTCAGAAGAATACCCATATTGATGTTGTGTGGGATTTGGTTTAGTTATTATCATTTATATTGATATAATGACTTAATTAGTTGCATTAACATTTTTAGATCACATCTTTTCTCTTTCTCGTTGGATTTTAATTTCTCACTTTTACTTGCACAATTGTCTTTTGTGATTGCATTTCTTTTCTCGCATTGTCCCGTATTGACTGACGTACCGAGGTGAATTTGGGACGGGTCAGAGAATTTCAGGCCCGCGAATAATTCGGTACATTCCATCCCGTTCGCTCTAGTTATGAGTAATCTATAGTATAAATGAGGGAGGGGTTTCCTGCAGTGGTATGAACAATTTCAAGCGGTGAAATTCCCATTTTGCCCTCATACATTTGTCCCTTCCCATTTTGCCCTTAATTTTTTTTTAATTTTAAAAAAAAATTAAAAAAAAAATCACGTGGCCTTGGACAAGGACATGTACTAGTAATAATATATTTGTCAAACCTAATGGGCCTTGGCCCAGTGGTATAATGGTGGCCTTCCGAAGGGGAGGTCACCGGTTCGATTCCCCTCAAGGGGAATCTTTGTGGTTTAATTCTTACCTTGGGTCGGTACCTGGTGGTTCAGGAGTGATCCGGCGAAGATGGGGAACCTGGGTAATAAAAAAAAAATTATATATACTCCCTCCGTCCCCGCCGAAAAGGCACAAAACCAACTTCGCACGCAAATTAAGGAAAGTGATGTAGGAAAGAGAAAAAATTTAAATGTTGTGAGTATGAAAAATTAAATAGGAGAGAAAATGAGTGAGAGGAATAGTTAGGAGAGAGAATGTTGTGAGTGTAAAAGTAAAGTAGGAGAGAGAATGAGTGGTGGAATAGTAATAAAAAATTTCCTTTTTGGGAAAGTGTCTTTTTAAATGGGACACCCAAAAAGAAAATTTGTGTCTTTTCGAACGAGACGGAGAGAGTATATATATACTCCCTCCGTCCCACCTTAGTGTAGACTAAGGTGGTGGGCACAATAACTAAGGAATATTATTAAGATAATAAAAATGTGTAGTAGAAAATGAAGAGAGAGAATGAGTGGAGTGAATAGTAGGTTGGTTGAATAAATTGTATGGTGGAAAATGAAGAGAGAGAATGAGTGGGTGGGGTAGGGAAAATAAAAAATAATAAAAAACTTTTTAATTTTGACAGCCTACACTAAGGTGGAACGGACGAAAAAGGAAAGAAGTCTACACTACACTAAGGTGGGACGGAGGGAGTATATATTTGCCCAACTTTTTACAAAACTGACTGTAACTTCTGTTCATTCATGCCGGTCCGCTCCGGGCTCTTGGGGCAACTAGTTTGTTTTGTTCGGACGGGACTAGGGTTAATTTTCAAAGAACTGGTCAATTAATTTTCCTAACTAATTAACCCACCCTAACGCTCATACGAGAGCAAGTGAACCCGTTTCCGTCAATTTCTTGACGACAACGCCCATAATCTACTGCGTACTTGGATTGTTTCCTTCAGATACCGCCGGAGCTTAGCATTTCAATGGCGATTTGAAGACCATACCCTGCTTAATCTAGCTGAGAGGATACCAAACAATGGCGGAGGATTCAGAAAAGCGATTCCATGCGATAATGGACAAACTCTTTCATGCTCCTCCTGAAACAAGACCTAAACCTTCTGCCACTACCTCTGAAAGGTTTGTTTTTCTCAATTTTTGTTCACATTCCTTAGGGTTTTATTCATTTCCTATGAATATTGGATTTTCGCTTCTATTTTTTGTGAATTTATCACTTTTTGTTATCGGTAGGGTTTAACTGATATCTTACTGTTTAGTTTATTAATTTGTTATGTTTCTGACTGGAGTTTTGATTTTATGATACCGATATGAAATCTGTTTGCTTGATTTGTGTTTCTGGTGATTTAAGTTTTCAATTGTCAAGTGGAATGAAACGGCCAAATATAGAGGCTGCTCTACCATCTGCTCTAGCTGCACGAGAGCTGAAATTAAGATGGCCTGTGATTGAGGACTCGCGGAACTCTTTAGGTGGGATTATGCAAGCTCCGATGTGCAGACCATGGGATCGAGAAGATCTGTCCAAGAGATTGGCTACATTCAAGTCCATGACATGGTTTGGAAAACCGGAGGTATAATTGTACTCCGTAATAGGTACCTGAATTATCTTCCACTGTTATACTTCTTTAATTGGCATGCTGCTTCATATTTTTGTAACGGGATGGTACCATAGTTGGATTAGTTCACAGTAGGGGAGGAGTTACCTGTGTATTAATGGGGTCAGTTGCCCCCATTTGAATTTTATTTTACAGAAAATTACTAGTCTAATGTTTGCCAAATATTTCTATTTCTAAATTCTGGGGTTTAGTGCAATGAATGAAAACTGCCCCTCATTTTTTAAAGGAAACACACACACACACACACACACAAACATACACACACACACACACTAAGATTATGTTGCCTCCTTTAACTTGTGCATTGACGAAATGATCTTGCCCCCATTTTAGAAAAAATCCTTGCTCCCCCACTGGTTCACAGGCTTAAACTTTGAGGCCATACCGCATACGTCATGGACCATTTCATGTGAGACTGAGACATCAACATATCACTTGTCGAGCTTTGAGTTTTTGTAGCCTTCTTTCTCCCTTTTCTGTTATGCATTTTACATTGTCATTATTAGTTGATGATTATCTGATTGTTGGTACAGTCTCAGAACTTCTATTTTATCATTATCTGTTAAGGATTACAATGATCCTCCTCAAATCTCGGCTCCATTTTAGCATTTATCACATATTTTGTTTTCTAAATTATTTGATCATGTATATCCTTAATTTGTATTATACGATCATGTATATCTTTAGGTAGATTAGTTACAACAACTTGGAATATAAATATGTGTTAACATTGTGATTTGTGAATAATAGATTATCTTTTGCCCAATTCTATATGGCGATCCAACCCTTCCTCTCTTAATTTTTCCTCTGCCTTTTCCACCATGGCCGCCAACACCTCCACCACCCTTGCTAATTCGGCTGACCCTACCAACCCCATAATACTAGTAAACCTAACCCAATGCAAGCCCCTCACTCCCCTAACCTACTTCATATGGGCATCCCAAATCAACTCTCTTCTATTCGGCCTTGACATCCTCAAATATGTTGATGACACTCACCCTCAACCGATCGCCACCATCAAGTTAAACAACACCGATACACCCAACCCTGCCCATGTTACATGGAACCGCCGGGACCGTCTCATCCTTGGCTCCCTATTAGGAACCAGATCCTACCGTGGCACCCTTAGTCATCCAAGCAAAAACCTACCTTGAAGCTTGGATCATCCTCAAAACAACCTTTGCCAGCCCATCCCGTGGCCACATCTTACAAGTCAAGGACACCCTCGACTCCTTCACCAAAAACACCCAATCTATTTTCACTTATATGTACGCCATTAAATCGTGCACCGACAAACTTTCAATCTTGGGCAAACCCATGGATCCTGAGGACATTATTTGCAAGGTACTCAAGAGTCTTGACTACGACTCTTACAAACCTGGCATTGACTCGATTCGAGCCCGTGACACCCATTTCCTTTGAAGCCTTACACGAAAAACTTATCCACCACGAGTTAACCCTAAAACAAATGACACCATCCACTGCCTTCCCTGCTTTCGCCCACCCTGCCCAAACACGTAACAACAACTTCCGTACCCACAACCGTACCAACCCAACCCAATCTGGTGTGATCACACCATCGCTCACATCAGCCAACCCTACTAATCCAAACCCAACACCTTTCAAAGGAAAATGCCGATACTGCCGTTTTGTTGGCCATGTTATTGCTCAATGCCGTCAATTCAAACGTGACTACCCCTCTGTCACCTTTCCTCCCCCACCAACCTATCCACGCACACCTTGCACCAACACTCCACAAGTCCATGTTGTTGCAGTCCCTTTCCCTTCACCCCCAAAATCCTGGCTTGATGACAGCGGAGCCACTCACCAATGATCTTTCCAACCTAGCCCTTCATGACCCCTACGATGGCAGTGCCAATGTGATCCTAGGTGACAGCTTATCTCTTCCAATTGAAAACATATGTTCCCTTACTCTCCCTACTTCATCTTTAAATCTTCACTTCAATAATGTTCTACATGTCCCCTTTATTTTCCAAAACATATTATTTGTCTCTCAATTTTGTAAAGACAATCATGCCACTGCTGTTTTCTCACACTCTTCCTTTGTTATCAAGGCTATGACGACGACAAATCGCATTCTCCTCCATGGAACACTTGAGCATGGAGTTTACTTGTGGCACCCCTACTCCGTCCAAGCTTCTCTTCGCAACTCCTCCTCTACTCAATCATGGCATCACAGACTCGGACACCCCTCTCCCCCTATTTTATTTTCTTTAAGTAGACAATTTTCTTTAAACATTTCATCAAGTTTTTCTTCATGTAATTCTTGCAACATTAATAAAAGCCACATGTTCCTTTTTCCACTTCCTCACATCTAATGCTCCCCTTGAAATTATATTCTCTGATGTATGGACCTCTCCCATTTATTTTCATGACCACTTCAAGTACTATGTTATTTTCGTTGTTGATCACTTCACCAAGTACATATGGTTTTACCCTCTTAAAAACAAATCCGACACTTTCTCCACATTTACTCGATTCAAAGCCCTTGTTGAAAAGTTTTTTAATCGCCTCATCTTACAACTCTTTTATAATAATGGAGGTGAATACCTTAAACTCACACCCTCCCTACTACGAAAAGGTATCTCCCACCTCACATCTCCCCCACATACTTCCGAACATAGTGGGTATGTCGTCACCGTCACATAGTAGAAATGGGACTTACCCTTCTCACTCATGCCAATCTCCCTCTGGCCTAATGCCTTCACCACAGCCACCTACCTCATTAACCGCATGCCCACTCCCTCCCTTAACCATGCCTCCCCATACCTCAAATTGTTCAAAACCCCACCAAACTATACCAAACTTCGCTACTTTGGCCGCCTCTGCTACCCATGGCTAAGACCTACACCCCTCATAAACCTATGTATATTTGTTGGATACTCTCCCACCCAAAGTGCATATTATTGCCTTGACCCCACCTCCAATCGTGACTACACATCTCATCATGTGAAGTTTGTTGAAATCGATTTCCTTAATCCCTCTCTAACCAACACCACACTCCCACCACTGCAAATAACTCCCTCTCAATGGTGCCCCATCTCTATACCTATAATTGCTCCTACAACAACACCTCAATCCCCTCTCGAACAACTTGTACAACACAACCCCATCCCATCAGTCCTACAACCCCCCTCTATATCCCCCACTATCCCCGCTTTACCCACTGATGTGATCACACCTGATACCAGCTATCCCCACCAACTCACTTACCACTACACCATCACCCACACCAGCCATTCCCATCAACCCCCTCCTACCAGAACCATACATACTCGTCTCTCCAACAACATTGTCAAGCTTAACCCTAAATATGCCAACCTTTCCTCACTCTCATCTCCTACCAGTCTGCCTTCCACCACAAAACAAGCCCTCTCAATACCTACTGGCGTAATGCCATGCTTGATGAATACCAAGCTCTCACCCGCAACAAAACTTGGTCCCTAGTTTCACCTTCTGAGGCTCAAAACGTTGTTGGCTGCAAGTGAGTCTTTCGAATAAAATACAACCCAGACAATACCATTCAGAAATACAAAGCCCGCCTTGTTGCCAAAGAATTTCACCAACGACCCGAAGTTGATTACTCTGAAACCTTCAGTCCTGTCGTCAAACCTACAACTATCCGCCTTCTTCTCTCACTTGCCACTAGTCAAATTGGTCCCTAAGACAACTTGACATCAACAATGCATTTCTTCAAGGCATCCTCGATGAAACTGTATACATGTCCCAGCCACCGGTTTTGTTGACTCCGCCAATCCCACCTCTGTTTGTCATCTTGTCAAAGCCATCTATGGTCTAAAGTAATCACCCCGAGCTTGGTTTACTGAACTCAAAACCTATCTCCTCTCCTATGGTTTTCATTCCTCTCTGGCAGATACATCTCTCTTCATCCTCCCTAACCCCACCTCCCTACTTTATCTCCTAGTTTATGTTGATGACATCATTGTCACCGGCCCTACCACTATCACCCTCACTTTATTGCTAGTCTAGTTGTCCGCTTCTCCCTCAAGGACCTTGACCCCCTTTCTTATTTTCTAGGTGTGGAGGTCACACCAAACAGTAGTGGACTCCTGCTCACCCAGACAAATATATCCACGATCTCCTCACACGCCACAATATGATCCATTCCAAACCTTCTCCAACTCCCATGGCTACTTATCCCATCCTTACAGCTTCCCAGCCCACTGATGCATCCCCGGTGTGATCACACCAGGGGCCACACCACCTCCTCCACTAGCCGCTCTTGCTCATCACCCCACTGACTACAGGGCCATTACAGGCATCCTACACTATCTGGCTATCACCAGACCTGACATAGCCTTCTCCGTTAACAAGCTTGCCCAATTCATGCAAAACCCACAAACACCTCACCGGACAACACTAAAACGCCTACTCCGCTAACTACATGACACACTCCATCTTGGCGTCCAACTATTCAAGTCCACTTCTCAAACCCTCCATGCCTTCTGTGACGCTGACTGGGCTGGCGACAAAGACGACTATGTTTCCACCACCGGATTCATCGTCTACCTAGGCCGCAATCCCATCGCCTGGTCCTCTAAGAAGCAACGGTTCCTTGCTAGATCATCCACTGAAGCGGAATTTAAGGCAATTGCTGATGCCACTGCCAAAATCCTATGGCTCCGTAACCTACTCTCTGAGCTCGACCTCAAACTACCAAATCCTCCGGTCATCTACTGCGACAACCTTGGTGCTACCTCATACTCAGCAAATCCAGTCTTTCACTCACGGATGAAGCACCTCGCCCTCTCCTTCCACTTTGTTCGAGAACAAGTTCAACTAGGCAACCTTCGTATACAACACATCTCAGGAAATGACCAACTTGCTGATGCACTTACAAAGCCTTTATCTTGAGCTCGGTTTTGGTCTCTTGTCTCCAAGATTGGTCTCTCCCAAGGATCGTCTATCTTGCGGGGGCGTGTTAAGGATCACAATGATTCTCCTCAAATCTCGGCTCCATCTTAGCATTTATCACATATTTTGTTTCCTAAATTATTTGATCATGAATATCCTTAATTTGTATTCTACGATCATGTATATCTCTAGGTAGATTAGTTACAACAACTTGTACTATATATATGTGTTACCATTGTGAATAATAGATTATCTTTTGCCCAATTATATATTATCATATCACTTTTAAATCTGTTCCAGTTTCCATCCCATCCCTCGCAACAGTTTCAATGATGAAACTTATATTGGGCAATGCGGCGCAATGACCTCTTTTCAAGAGATTGAGTAGGTTTACGACTTCAACTTGTGGCTTCCAGGGTTATATTGTCCTTATATGCCCCTTGTTTTCTTGCCTTTTGCATGTTGATTATCGATCTTATACTTATTGATTGGCTTATTTCATTTTTGCTAGAGATATTAGTTGGAAGTTGATTAATTTTGTTCAAATATGTCAGGTAGCGAATGCATTAAACTGTGCTAGACGAGGCTGGGTTAACATAGAGGCAGACATTATTGCTTGTGAATCATGTGGAGCTCGTCTCCTCTTTTCTACTCCATCAACTTGGGCTCAACACCAAGGTCAATCATAACTCTCAAATCTCATCATGCTTTTCAGTTTTCCAATGCAAATAGTGAAACCGTCTATTATGCTGCTGCACACGTATTTCTTGTATCCGACCTGGATATTTTTCTCTTGCATGTTATCCAGTAGAGAAAGCAGCACTTGTATTCAGCTTGAAGTTGAATAACGGGCACAAGGTACATTGCCCGTGGGTCGTCAATGCCTGCGATGAAACCTTGACACAGTTTCCACCTACAACAGTAGAGGATTTGGTTGATAATTACAAGAAGCGGTTTGCAAGGTTGATGCAACTTGTGGCTCTCCCTGTGATTTCATCCACAGCCATTGATTACATCAGAAACCCAGAGCTAAAACACTTTTTAGATGGTTCTTCAACTATAGAGCTTGGCGACAAATCCACTAATGCTTCTGTAACAGAATGCCTCGGAGATGAATGTGAAGCAAATTTTTCCGTTCTATATTATCAGGTATGAGAATAGTGCAGTAAAAATGACATGACACACTGCTTGAAATTGACCTTTTTCATTTTAAATTTTTAATGAGGATGTATTATTAGTGCTCTGGCAAGAACTCTAGGCAGTTGGTTGTCTCTGTCTTCTGAATTTGCCGTTTTTAGTAAATTGACACTATAACTTGGCCTAAAAAATCTTGCTAAACCACAACTTTTCAAATCTTTCTTTTGCTTACGAAAATGTAAGGAGGCCAAAATGCTTTTTCATGTTCTAGCAGCCGTTGTTGAGCTTTTTGCAACATAGTTAGTTTGTGGTGCTGTTTTTGTGATTAAACTTCTTTCTAGTTCTTACCTCGTAATTATATAATCAAAGATAAAAGTGGGAATCAACACCCTTGGACATATTTTTCCATTAATTTTCCCAACTAGATAACAATTGAAGGCCCTTTCTTTGTTGCGTTCATGCTTTTATTAGCCGAGCTGACTCCAATTTTTCATTATAGTTGTGATGATTGTGGCTATGTGGAAACATTTGCAGGCACAAAAGCTCATTAGTCTGTGTGGTTGGGAACCTCGTTTACTACCTTACATAGTTGATTGCAAGGACCGGGGAGATGAATCCACCAGACAGATAAATCCTTCAGGTCCTTTACCTAAAGTTCCTAGTGGACAAGCCTCTGGCATTAGCGTTTATTCTTCTGGTGTTGCTGACTATAAAGATGAAAATGAAGATCAGACTACTCCTGATATGCAATACGATCCGAGTTCTGTTGTTCTAGATTGCAGGATTTGTGGAGCAAGTGTGGGATTATGGGCTTTCCGTACAGTTCCACGCCCTGCAGAATTTATCAGATTAATTGGAGGTTCAGAATCAGATGGTGATGGCAATGCTACTCATCAAGCAGATGATATCGGTAATAGTGGCTCAGAGGCTTCTGGGACAAATATATCTTGCAATGAAAATCTTGTTGTAGGTAGAGAACACACAAGTACAGCTCCGACTGGGTCCACATCCTCAAATGGAATAACTTCAAATTTACATTTGACGATCGCTGGCGGGCCTACACCCGAGAAGCAGAACTTTCGTCCAATAATTTCTTTGCCTGTAGTTGGACAGAATCTGAGGGCTCAATTTTCTTCGGTATCTCAATTAAAGCATCAGCAATCTTTTAAGGGTTTGATTGGTAGCAATAATGAGCTTAGGTCATTGGAAGGAGAAGATCTTGGTGAAAAAGAGACTCCTTCCTCCATGGAATACCCAGTAGAAAACATCAATGATATGGTACATATTACCAGTACAGTTGGCAATTCATTAGAATGCGAATTCAGTGCTGAAGCAGTTGGCCCAGCTGCTGGTAATTTTTGTACTTCTAAAGATGGAAGCGAACCTATCACCTCCCCAAGTTGCCAGGTTGTCACTGGAAATGGTGAAACGCCTGTGAATGATGCTTCATTAATGGACATGTCTTTCAGTGGCTATCTGCAACAAAATCCAGGAGCTGATACAGTTTCTTGCAAACAAGGTGATGTCCAAGAGGGCCAAGGAATATTGGCTCTAGCTGAATCTCCACACAAAAATATCGATCCAAGTAGCTTAGGTTAGTCTTAATACTCTCCCTTTTTTTTCTAATTTTATGTCTGTGATAACATGCATTCTCCTTGTGTCTGAGCTATGATGATTTTACTAACGAAACATGACAAATTGGGAATTTTCATTCTTATAATGTCTTTCTACAGCAATCACGTGAATTCAAAAGATATATATTCCCCATATTTTTGTTGAATTTATATAAGTCTTTCTTGCTTTTGAGGTTTTGGCCAGCGTGCTCATACTGTAACTTTCAGGGAAGGATCCAAGGCAAATATCATCAGCAAAAGCAACGGAGTTTGATCCAATCAGACAACACAGACATTTTTGCTCCTGGATTGCTTCAAATGGCAATTCATCACCTGGATGGAAACAAACGCTTAACGCATTACAACGTCAAAAGGAGGTCTCTTCTCCATTATCCGCAGAACGCCCATCTTCTTCCTTTATTAAGGTAAAGCCACTATTCTTTCATTGTTAAATCTTTACTCCATACTAAAAGGGGAGATCTGGATATTGCATTAGAGTAGCATTTGGGGCATGGGGGTCCATGCTAGAATTATTATTATTATTAGTTTTCCCTAGGGTGAAAGGGGGGGGGTGAGGAAGCGGCTGTTTGACTATTTGTGCCGCACTTTTTATTGTAGTTTCGTCTTCAATTATGCACATTATTACTCTGTTCTAAGGTAGCATATACAGGAATGATGCACAAATCGTGTTCCAGGTCAATATCTCCTAGCAAGGAGTGTTAAATAGTTTCGGTCTTAAGCTACGATGCTCTGACTCTTTGGTTTACCCCGCCGGACTCGTCTCGACACAACTAGATTACGAGTGTACAACACGGGTACGGCGGGATAAACCAAAATGTCCGAGCATCTCAGGTCTTAAATTGTGAGTGTCATGTGATGTCATTAAGTTGTCTGCTCAACATATTCTGAAAAACCCTTCACTTGACCTTCATTAGTCTATTAGACCAGAGATGCTCGGACATTTTGGTAGGGATGTGTCCCGCTTCTGACAATAACAAGGGAAATTCTAGACAAATCATTATGCTATCATAACTAGTTGAATTTGGGGCATGTTTGTTTGATGCATGCCAGTATTACCTTTCTAGCTGTATTTACAGTCTGCATACTTATTTGCATGAAGTTAATCTCTTCACACAAGTTTTCTTTTGTCGCTGCACACCTCCCCTTCCCTACTCCCGAGTCCTGGCCTATTAGTTTGATTATAGTCACTTGTTCGTAGTATGTTGAAAACATGTTCCCCCCCCCCCCCTTCTACTATTGTTTTGCAGGTGGATGATCCTGTTGGTTCTGTCAAAAAGCTCTTCACACCCCCCTCTTCTAAACGAAAGAAGTTCACTCATGGTGCTAGCTGAAACAGCCCACCGCCTCTGTAAGCTTATCATAACCATATGTATGGTTGACTGTAATTTACTGCAAACAAGTTTTGCTAAAAGTTCCTGTTTGATTAGTGTACCATTTTTGATACTTAAGGTCATAGCCCATAGGCGCCCTCGTTTTACTAAAAGTAAAAACTAAATTCTCTTTATTTTTTTTGGACTGTTTTCATATTTTATGTTAATAAAACATCAATACAAGTACTTTTTTATGGCAGAAATTTGGTCTCGTAACGAAAATTTGCTGAACAGATCAAAATTTCACCCTCAGTTCATTACATTAGTCCACAATTGGTGACAACCACCTTTGAGTAAGGACGGTTGAATCCTCTTTCTGCAACCACAGCCCTTTTATCTCCAATCAACTTGGCCACCCTGTTTACCAAACAATGGATGAAATATTCAAAACTAAGTTCTGGTGTGTGTGTGGAAGCTATATAGAAAATCAAAAAGTTCAGAACCTTGTCAGTACCTGAAATAGGGGGAGCCGGTGTTGTCGTTCACAGTTTTGACCTGGCTTATCTTCTGCACAACCTCCATACCTTCCAACACCTTTCCAATCACCAACGTTGATGCATCCAATTCAGGTGAATCTTTCGTTGCAATCACAAACTCCGTCCCATTGGGATCTGTTCCCACCTGTTCTTCGTCAATTTCAAGCTTCCCTTTCCGAGCAACCAGCTTCATCTTTGGTGGTGGCTTAGTGGGGTCCCTCACAACTATACCGACACTTCCAGCCACGTTCTTTGTACCGGACCCACTTTCATACTCTCTCTCCCATTCAGCAATTAGGTTATCAGCTTCCAAACTCTTTCCTGTTTTCTTAGCTAGTTCAGCATCCACCCCATATGATCTGACTCCACCGTGCTGCACATAGTTAGGTGTAATCTTGATGAATTCTTTCCTCCGGTAAGTTATACCTGCTGCTCCACTAACAAGACCGCTGAACCTGGCAACCCCTGCTGGGGCAGTATCGGCATTTAGCTCAATCACTATTCTCCCCATTGGCTCCCCATTAATGGATATATCAAGAAATGCTTGTTTTGTAGGAATTTTTACAACAGTATTTTCTGCTGGGCTCTCTTTCTCTTGTATCCTTTCTTCTGATATCTTTTCGACAATATTTTCAACATTATTATCTGTTGGGAGGTCTTCCTCTTCAGCAGTGGTAGCATTAGCTTCTGTTGGGATGTCTTTTTGTTCTGCAGTTGCTGCCTCTGTTACTTGCCCATCTTCTGCAACAGTGGTGGCAGTAGCTTGTGATGGGATCTGCTCTGTTGTCTCGGTATTCTCTTCGGCAAATGCCTTGGAAAGGTGAAAGGGGTCTGTTGCCTGAGAGCCCAATAGTAGGAGGAACGACGATTTGGTGGAGATAACGAGGCCTCTGCGAGATAATTTGATGCATTGCTTGAGAAGTGGAGGAGATGGGGAATTGGGTTTGTTGTTAATTGGTGTTGGATGGTGGTGGGAAGATTTGGTAGTTGTTTGTACAACTTTTGGATTTTGCAACATCTTTGTTTCTGTCAAGACTTCTCTCTCTCTCTCTCACACACACACACACACACTTTTCTCTCGGTCTGTCTGCAACAGGGAGGGAGTTTGTGGATGAGAATGACAAGAAAGCCAATCCATACTGATTAGGCATCTCAATTTACAGACCACTCTTGCTCCAACAATTATCATTCCCTATCTAATAATCCTTTTCTATTTTCATTTTTTGACAAAATAATAGAAAAAACATAACTAAATGAATTTCATTTCTAAAAATGAAATATAATTTTCACTTATTTTTCAAATAATCCACAGAGGAGAACAGAAAACCTATTAAAAAACACTTGCTTTGAGATTTGCCTAAAACTGGAAGTCCAATGACGCGGAAAAATAACCCTTCAAGATTGTCCTACAAGTGAAAATTAAAAGAATAATTATTAGTATAAAGTAATAGTATATATCCAAATAAAGAAAATGCCAAATCAGTAAAAACTAGCTTGCTTAAAGGAGGATTGAAAGAAACAATTTGGAAATAGCTATATTATTATGGAAGGAAAATTTGGAAATTCACATGATCATTGTTAAAATGTGGAGAGGAGTAGGATTATAATTTCTATATTATTTCACTCTCATCTTTTACAATTGTCCAAAACACCTATTTATACTACTTTTAGAGTCCTAATTCTAATAGGAGATACAATCCTATATATACATAATAATCCTTCTTTGACTAGGATTTTATTTTAGCTATGTATTCTACTTTCCTACTTCATTAAGGAGTCTTCCTAAAATACGAAGCTAACATTAGGAAACAAGTATTTTCTTGCAAACTCGATTCGCTCCATCGGTCTAGATCCGTTTCACTCGGTCCGATCCATGTCGCTCCACCATATTCTCCAACCCCCCCCCTCAAGTTGGAGGATCTACAACGTAGATACCCAACTTGCCAAATAAAAATTAAAACGTTTTAAAAAAAAATTCTTTCACTTCGACATGCGACATCTCGCGCCAAGTTCTTCCTTTTTCGTGTTGCGGTCAAGCAACCTCGGGTTCGTCTTTTTTTTTTCAACAACAACAAAAATTTGTTCCAATATCTCGAAGAGTCATCTACATCAGTCTTCTTTCTTCAATTACATTGCACAATTTGTGCTCGCACATATCTTCTTTTTCTTCAATCTCCCTTTTTAGAGTGAACGACACTCGATCATCGTTTTTATAGTGAACGACACTCGATCATCGTTTTTATAGTGAACGACACTCAATCATCGTTTTTATAGTGGACGACACTCGATTATCGTTTTTATAGTGGACGACACTCGATTATCGTTTTTATAGTGAACGACACTCAATCATCGTTTTTATAGTGGACGACACTCAATCATCGTTTTTATAGTGAACGACACTCGATTATCGTTTTTATAGTGGACGACACTCGATTATCGTTTTTATAGTGGACGACACTCGATTATCGTTTTTATAGTGGACGACACTCGATTATCGTTTTTATAGTGAACGACACTCAATCATCGTTTTTATAGTGGACGACACTCAATCATCGTTTTTATAGTGAACGACACTCGATTATCGTTTTTATAGTGGACGACACTCGATTATCGTTTTTATAGTGAACGACACTCAATCAATGTTTTTATAGTGAACGACACTCAATTTTTTTTTTTTTTTAATTTTTTTTTTTCAAGGGATAGTGAAGTTGGTATAATCAAAGGGATAAAGCAACAATCGGAACCCTAGGTTTTAGGAATTCGTTGCGGAAGCGAATTGGGTAATCATGGAGGAGACATTAAAGATAAGTTCTCCATGTCACAATTCTTACCCTCAAAGAGATGACCAAATTGAGAAAGAGAGTCATTGTGAGAAAAATAATTTAAGAAAATAATTTGAGAGAAGTATTAGAATTGGAAGAAGAAGAGAATTAAGAAAAAGAAAAAGAAGTACCTTTAAGAATTTAGGAAAAAAAAAAAAAGAGAGAGAAGAAGAATAAAGGAAAGGGGTTTAGTGGTTCGATCATGAATGGAGAAAAAGTGTCGAAATCAGCGCCGGCTTGGCTCTTCCTTGCGAGGTCGGCTTCTTTAAACTTCTTTAAACGGCTGTCGGAGTCGAAAGTTTTGGAGATACTCATGGCTCTGATACCATGTTAAAATGTGGAGAGGAGTAGGATTATAATTTCTATATTATTTCACTCTCATCTTTTACAATTGTCCAAAACACCTATTTATACTACTTTTAGAGTCCTAATTCTAATAGGAGATACAATCCTATATATACATAATAATCCTTCTTTGACTAGGATTTTATTTTAGCTATGTATTCTACTTTCCTACTTAATTAAGGAGTCTTCCTAAAATACGAAGCTAACATTAGGAAACAAGTATTTTCTTGCAAACTCGGTCCGCTCCATCTGTTTAGATCCGTTTCACTCGGTCCGATCCATGTCACTTGGAAATTCACATGATCATCATTAATTGTTCTATTAGGCCCCGTTAGTTTTCTCAGCAGCTAGTTTGAGATTCCTGTACAGAAGAAGGAGTTCCTGAGCTAGAGATTCCCCTCACAATGGATAAATTATTATTAAAATTGGGTTCAAAAGTTGGAGATTCCCTCTCAACATCTACTTTGAAGCGTATATAATTTTACAAAGGAGCGATTTCCCCGCTTATATCATATTTCTTCTGCTCATGGCTCCTATTTCTGAGTTTCAGGTGTTCCGGGATGGGTGAGAGTCTTTATTTTAGAAGATCTCCAAGGTTGATGGGCTAACATATTAGCAGATTTCCTGGAACCAACAAGATCTCCAAGGTTGATATGTCATCCACGAGACTGGCAAGGTTTGGCTGCAGTTGCTCAGGAAAAAAATGGATCGATTTGTGGACCGACCCCATAAATATATGTTTCAGCAACTGATGATCACTGGAGTCCGTAACATCATGTGAAAGGCAAAGGAAAGCCGAAGGACTCCAACACATCAGCATCACTGGAGATTTTCTGATATACCATGAACAACGACCGTACTTTAAGAAGAATAGAATATGTCGAACTGCGTATTTATGATTGCTATCCTTCGTTAGATCATCTTCCATTCCTAACGACGTACAACTTCATATAAAACCAGAATACAAATGAAAAGGAAGGTAAGAAATTGATGTTGCCCGGATTTTCCTCGTCGGCAACATACCCGTTGTAGTCCAATAATGATACTCCGGCTCCTTCTTCTCCGATCAATCTGCACACAAACAGCCAACAAAAACTAACCGGGGGCGTCTCCGGCTTAAGCCCCTCCGGCGTGCGAATAAGAACACTTTTCTCAGAAAATAACAATCAAAACATTTATAGAGAACATTGGGGATGGGAGAGAAATGGAGAGATGGAGCTTACAAAATTCCTCGTAGGAGAAGCCATTGCCGTCGTTGTCATAATCCCACCTTTATTCCGCCCACTCCGTCCCCCCTCTTTCCCCTTTTCCCTTCCTCACGTCTTTTTCCCTTTCTCCCTCGTTCCCCTTTCTCCTCACACTTTTTCTCTTTTTTAATCAGACTCCTAGAATCCATCCTCCCTCTTTCACTCAGTAACATTCTTTTTATATATAACCCCTTTCCCTTCTTGGGCCTTGGGCCCAAAACATAAATGGGCCCTCCTTTATTTATTTGGGCCACATCATTTTATATTGCTACACCACCTCTCATTCCACGTGTCGTCGTTTAATTGGTCCCATATTACAAATATTTACACGCCGCTTCCTTTATGTCGCATACGACTAAGATTAATTTCTCGTCATCATTTCCTGCCGGATATATCGCTTACTGTTATTTCGCCATGCTTGTCGTAACATAAATCTCGCGGTTTACTACTTACTTGATTAACGCGGGATACTTTTGCCGCCATTATCTTCTTTATTCGACTTACCCTTTAACCAGCGGGACACCCTTAACCATATTTCCCGTGACTTTCTTCTTGGGCCTGTCTCGAGGTGGGCCCTTTATAACCATTTATCTTTCGAGGGCTCGTAAGCCCGAATTACTATTTTTAGGCAAAGACGAAGCCCCCAAGTTTGAGGCGGGATTCATTTATGATCCCGCCGATAACTTAATTCTCTGCGACATTCATTTTCCTTTTCATATATTGACTCACATAAGCCCGTCTTGTAACTCAACAGTTCGGGATGTGAGCCTCTTTTAAGCCGTCAATTCTTTTTTTTTTTTTTTTTTTTTTTTTTTTGTAGTGACCTCTTCACATGCCCTTCAGGCTAGATGTACTTTTTATTTTTCTCATATGGCGACATCTTTTCATGCCTTTCAGGCGAGATGTGCTTTCTTTTATAGCGACTTATTTTCATACCCTTAAGGTGAGATAGAACTTTTTCTCATTTATAGTCCGGAGACTTTCATTTTTATAGTCCATAGACTCTCGCATTTTTCATCATCCATAAATTGACTCGCATCATTTATCACGACTTACATTGACTCGCAACATTTATAGTCCGTCGACTTTCAACATTTATAGTCCGTCGACTTTCAACATTTATAGTCCGTCGACTTTCTACATTTATAGTCCGTCGACTTTCTACATTTATAGTCCGTCGACTTTCTACATTTATAGCAACATTTATAGTCCGTCGACTTTCTACATTTATAGTCCGTCGACTTTCTACATTTATAGTCCGTCGACTTTCTACATTTATAGTCCGTCGACTTTCAACATTTATAGTCCGTCGACTTTCAACATTTATAGTCCGTCGACTTTCAACATTTATAGTCCGTCGACTTTCTACATTTATAGTCCGTCGACTTTCTACATTTATAGTCCGTCGACTTTCAACATTTATAGTCCGTCGACTTTCAACATTTATAGTCCGTCGACTTTCTTTGACTCGCATATTTTATAGTCCGTAGACTTGTTTTTATAGTGGTCCCGCCACTTTCTCGACAGTTCGGGATGTGAGCCCCCAACATTCGGGATGTGGTTCCCCCACAATTCGGGATGTGGTTCCCCCACAATTCGGGATGTGGTTCCCTTTTAATAATATATAGCACCACCTTTACATATTACAGAAATTAATTGACAAGACGCTTATTTGGCTTTTGCTTTTTTATTTCTCTACACTACTGACTTTTCTCTTTTCTCGTCACTTTGTTTTGATAATTCATCAAAAACCCCTTACACTCTTTCTTTATCGCGAGATAGCTCCATATCCTTATACTCCCATCGAAAAGTGAGGTTGTCTTTAGGCAACCTTACTCCAAGCGACCTTCCTTCTTGACTTTATTCTTTATTCGTCTTGACCTCCATTTCGCATTTACCGCATATTCGAGTCATTATCTCGCAGTTCATATGCAAAACAAAAATACCATAAAAAGCAAGTCAAATACTAAACCCGACAATTTCATACTTTCATTTCATTCAATATTTACGCAACATACAAAAACAATCATTTTCATAACTTTCTGTCAATTCGCAACCCCCTTTCGTACATTCATAATAAACGACTTAAAATGATCCCACCAAGAATAAAATTGAATAAATGACATTGTCTCACCTTTTATCGTTTTTCAACATTTCCCTCCTTAGGACTACACATAAAAACATAGCAGGTCAACGTACTCTTATATTATACTATGAAGCTTTCCCCTCACAAGTCACATTAGCACATCTTCCCATAACTTCAATATAATTTGTGCACATAAACAAAAAAGCACCAAGCTCGCGCAGTTAACTTCATTAAATATTAATTTTCTTGCGTAACATAACAATTTCTTCCTTCATTTCAAGCGACAAGTAAGCATGCGACATACCATCGTTCTTTTAAAATCATGCAACTTAATCCAAGCATAATTATAACATACAAAACATTCTCTCCGTAGCATACATGGTATATCAATTTATAGTATCACATAATTCTAGCACCAACTCTAATCATTCATTATCTTTTTCCTAGTGATGCATGTAAACGAATTAGCCGGCATGAGTCATTAACTTGAACTTCGGATACTATCAAGCATATATAATATTACATAATACAATTAAATTATTCTAGAAACATACTTTCATTTACCATTTCAAGGCAGGTAGTAAACCTATCTTCTAGTTATCACCAATCAAGGTCACACAAACAAGAGAAACATTTATCTATTTTCATAACATATCCTTTTTAAGTTATTGTCCGGCGTAATAATATGTCACACTAACCATATACTTTTGGTACTAATACACTTAAGACTTCCGTAGAGATCCTTCATTGTTGTTCGTATAAAATATGTAACTAATGTCAATTTCACTTAGCATGGCACATTTTGAACATATTGGTGGCATGATATAAATAATTTCCATTTACAGTCAACTAATGCAAGCATAAAGCTACTAATTTCTGCATAATCGCAAATTAGCATGAAGCGTGCTGCAAGTAATATCATTCTATATACATTCATATTTAGCAACAATCATTCTTATGTTATAATCTCAACAAGCCCATTCAACACATATCATGATACCAAGAAGCATTAACTTTAATTATGGTTATACCCATATTTGAAAAGTCATCATACAATCACCCACTAGTCATGTAATTGACCTATACTCTGCCCTTTTCAAAATCTTGCTCAAAACTTATTTTAAACATTTCTTTGATCACCTTAATGTACACCCAAAATGATAATTCATTCTCGCCATTCATAATAATTTACTCTTATCCGTGTCACTGTGGTTGCTTCACTCGACTTTTTAAATTCTACTAGTTGAATAACATTACTGTATCAGTCATTATAATAGTCATTATAATGTACGCTCATATCTATCACACTTAATACTTTATAGGTAAGAAAACAATCAATAAATTCACTTTCACAAATTCTCAACCACAAATTTGTCATAATTTCTCAAATAAATACCAAAGATCATATCTTCCGTTTCATTCGTTTCTAATTTCAAAAGTCACAGCATTTAAATCTCTCTTTCGTATTAGCACTTTGTTTCACAGATTTCACGATATTCAATATTCTATCTATTTTCATACACAAGTTGAATTTAATCCAGCATATTTAAAGGGTCCGTCCCCACTAAGTGCTAAAGCTCTAATTACTTTTTACTAGTTCACTAAAATTCTTAATATGCCCAATCAATTCTCTACTCTTTCGCTTCAGGGTAATATTCTAAAGGTTAAATAAAACACTCAAACAATTATAGTAACAGTCATCACAAACCACCCAACTTACTTAGAATGTCATACCATTTATCAATTATCATAATACATTTAAATTACACCAACAAACATATTTTAATCACATATATTGCTAGCATAATTTTTTGCCAAATTTAACAAACTTTCACACAGTTAATAACACAAAGAAAACGTAATATACAAGTAAATAACATTTCATACTAGCAACAACATTTCTTTCTTCAAAACATTCATCTAAAAGTAAATATATGCAAACAATTATACCTTGACACACTTGCACCAATTTACTTTTCACACAATAACTACACATAGCATTAAAACATAATCCATTTAACACAACACAAACATTTTCAACAACATTTTCAACATTTTTTTATTGCAAACACCGCATTTGCTAAATATAAGACAGTACATTACTTTGTAATACAATATTATATACCAACTAACTCACCAAAACAACGATTTATTGTCTTACATACAAACATCTAAGCACATTACTTACATACTGACGACAATACGCAACCACTTAAAGCATACACCTTATTCAATACTATTAACATCAACTATTGCAAAAAACGCAATGGTAACTCGCATTCATGTTAACAAGCACAGCACAATTACACCCTAATTAAAACTTTCAGACTTTTACATTAATCAATAGCTATTCAAACAATGCGCACATATTTGTATTCATTACTATTTGTTCATATAACAACTTTATATACAACAATTACATATTATCTCCCATCACACACCACTATGCATTCACTATAATTCAACTGCAACACAGCATAACAAACATTTTAACACTTTCTATATAACAATAACATCACAATACAACTACAACTCACTTAGATTGTTTCATACACAACGTATAACAATCATGCACAAATCCAATGTTAGTACTAACTATATTTACATTGCAAATGTTATTACCTTTTAACTACACAGCCCCAATTTAATACGAATGTGAGACATAATCCCAACTCAGCATTGTTTTAAAATACAACTCCTTACTGCATATATATATACCTAAGCAGCATACATTATCAAACACTATTTAGTCAATGCTATACTCGATTTTAAGCACCCATAACCACCATTGTTATCAGTATATAAGGATATATCAGATTTAGTTTCATTTCCATAATTAGGGGCAAGCTTAAGCAATAACACGAACCGTAAAAGAACAACTACGGATACAGATAGATAGAAATCTGTATACAAACCAAATCAAAGCTGGTAAACAAAGGGCTGCTAAGATTAAATTGGGTCTCATATTCAATACCATTTATCTTGCAGCAAAGAAAGCATCTAGACAGCATTCAAACTCCACTCTATTCGGTCAACAAAAGTCAAATGCAGTCACAAACTGCAGCTTCAGTTCTAAAATCCATCTGAAATTTCCCATGATGGCAATGGAACACAAAATCGCAGTAAAGGTAATATAATATTCCACTTGATTTTATTTTTCTGGTTTCAATGTATTTACTTTAGGCAATAAACCTTAACACAAGCAACTTTTAGTAAACAATTGACTACTACCTTGCATTCATGTTTGAAGTTTCTAAGAAGAAACTAAAGACAGGCCCCAAATCCCCATCAAAGCTGAACTCAAATAAATTCAATAATTCTGCTCGAAGAAAACGGTAGAAATTAACAAAGCGAATTGAAAAAAATCACAAATCTATCTTCAACCTAAACGGATTCATGAACGAACAGGTAAAGCAACACGAACATTAAAACAACGCATTCAAATCAACGCTAATTCAGGCAATTTCAATCGACGAAAACCGTAGAACTAAACGTGGTGAAATGAAATTCACAAATTAACTCAAAAACTTAAACGCATTCATGAACGAGACAGAAAGCAATAATTTCCAGGAGTTACCTGAGAAGCTTATGCGCTCTCTCTCTAGCTTCCTTCTCTATTTTGTGTTTACTCCGGCGAAATCATTAGTTCCACCCCGACTTCCGATTTCCAGACCTGATCCTATCACCCACCAAAAAATAGACGGAAGTTCACTTCCGCCGCTGCCTTCATCTGCGCGATTCCTTAGATCTGATTTCTCCGGTGTTGATGTCGCCGGATCTATCGAACGGAGAAGAGGTTTCAGTCCCGGCAACGGAACCAATTGATGTTGCCCGGATTTTCCTCGTCGGCAACATACCCGTTGTAGTCCAATAATGATACTCCGGCTCCTTCTTCTCCGATCAATCTGCACACAAACAGCCAACAAAAACTAACCGGGGGCGTCTCCGGCTTAAGCCCCTCCGGCGTGCGAATAAGAACACTTTTCTCAGAAAATAACAATCAAAACATTTATAGAGAACATTGGGGATGGGAGAGAAATGGAGAGATGGAGCTTACAAAATTCCTCGTAGGAGAAGCCATTGCCGTCGTTGTCATAATCCCACCTTTCTTCCGCCCACTCCGTCCCCCCTCTTTCCCCTTTTCCCTTCCTCACGTCTTTTTCCCTTTCTCCCTCGTTTCCCTTTCTCCTCACACTTTTTCTCTTTTTTAATCAGACTCCTAGAATCCATCCCCTCTTTCTCACTCAGTAACATTCTTTTTATATATAACCCCTTTCCCTTCTTGGGCCTTGGGCCCAAAACATAAATGGGCCCTCCTTTATTTATTTGGGCCACATCATTTTGGTGAATTTTATTTGCAAGGCACCAAATGTGTAAGGCACCTTGAAATGACCACAATACCCTTGTATATATCTAACTTCCTTATTTCTCTCTCTTCATTTTCACAAATCAAACCCTTCTCTCCTCTCTCTCTCATTTCCCTCATATCCACTCTCTCCTCACAGCTCCTTCTGCCGCCGTCCCCTCCGCCACCACTACCACCTCTCCGTCTCTCTCTCTCGATCGATCGATCGACTTGAAAGAGGGTTTTATCGATTTTTTTGGGATTCTTGGAGGCAAAAACGCAGAACCCAGTTCGGATTCCGCCATGAAATGAAGGTAATTTGTGGTGGAAAACTTGGTTTAAGACGAAATTAAGGTGGGGTTTGGTGGGAAAGAGAAGGGATTTTGAGATAGGGTTCCGAGAGAGGGAATTACAGTGTGCGAATCCAGTAAATCGTAGAACCCAGTTCGTCATTTGTGCATTTCGTGTGTAGTTACACAAAATGTTCCAATGTAAATCGTGTATAGGCACACGAAATGAGACTCAAAATCCTACCTATGTGTTTCGTGTGCCTATACGCGAAATAGACAGTTTCAACTCGTACTAATTTACACGAAATGTTGAATGACATTTCGTGTAAAATTATACGAAATATTTCTTAACATTTCGTGTGAATCTGCACGAAATAACTCAATACATTTCGTGTATTTTTATACGAAACATATCTAACAACGTCGTGTATAATCACACGAAACGTCCGCGTACGGAAGGGCAGTTTTGTCCATTTTCCGTGCCTTGCAAATAGCGTGCCTTGCAAATAACCACGCCCCATCATTTTATATTGCTACACCACCTCTCATTCCACGTGTCGTCGTTTAATTGGTCCCATATTACAAATATTTACACGCCGCTTCCTTTATGTCGCATACGACTAAGATTAATTTCTCGTCATCATTTCCTGCCGGATATATCGCTTACTGTTATTTCGCCATGCTTGTCGTAACATAAATCTCGCGGTTTACTACTTACTTGATTAACGCGGGATACTTTTGCCGCCATTATCTTCTTTATTCGACTTACCCTTTAACCAGCGGGACACCCTTAACCATATTTCCCGTGACTTTCTTCTTGGGCCTGTCTCGAGGTGGGCCCTTTATAACCATTTATCTTTCGAGGGCTCGTAAGCCCGAATTACTATTTTTTTAGGCAGCATCAGAAATGAATGGCTAGTGGCTTGGAGAAAGCATATTAGCTTTAGGATTAGGAAGAAGAAAGAGTTCTTCCTCTTTTAGGTAAGAAATGAATGGCTACTGACCTATTTATACTACAATTTTCAAATTTGAAACCACAAAAAGAGTTCAAGCGCTGAAGATTCTCCTTTCAACGGCTAGTTTATAACGTACATATTTTCATTCAAACGAAATTCAAGAGTGAAATTTAATTCCTTTCTCAACGGCTAATTTTTACCGTATACTCCATCGGTCTCAATTTAAACTTCAATTATTTTTCAAAAGGGTGTCCCATTTTAAACTTAAATATCAAAATGGAAAGATTTTAATACTTTTAGATTCAATGGGCTCCACATGTCATACTCACGACGACATTCCACTCACTATTCCCCACCCCACTTTCTACGGTCTACACTTACAAGTCACAACACCCTGTCCCACTTTCTAAATTTAATAATAAACACATTGCTTTCCTTAATATTTAATAATTGAGCCCAAATTATTTTGAAGTTTTAACTGAGACGGAGGGAATATATTTTTAAACAACCGATATTTTAGAGAGAGAGAGAGAGAGAGATTTCCCTCTCAACGACTAACACAGGCTCACAGGAAATATACTCTAGGGGTCGAAGTTGGTCATTTTTGTATACCATAAGGCCTTGAGCTAGACGATGTTGGGAATTATCCGTGATATGATCTTGTATTGAGCACGTAATTATATTTGGAATTAAAGACATGTTACATTACATGATCACGTTTTGAGATCCATCGGAGATTATATATGGAGAGGGTGCATGGAAAATGCCATTGAAGTTGAAGGGTTAAGGCTGTTAGAACTGTTGCTGCTGTAGCGGATTTTCGCAACAGTACTAGTGCTGCTTCCCGAATATCTGTACCATTTACTATGTGTTGTATGGTTAAAGATTAATTGAATAAAATATAGGTCCCACGTAAGCCTAACTATTCTTAACTGTTAATGCAAAAGCAGGGGGAGGGAGGTGGACAGATCTGGACCGGACCGTTGCAGCAAACCCGACGCAGTTCCAAATATCCCTTTTTGTGGTTTTATGATGATGGCATTAAAAGGTCAAAATAGAAATTACAAAAAAATTACAGATCTGACGGCTGAGCAAGAAGAAGAGATGTCTTCGAGAAACCTTGATCCCCTTGCTCTGGCTAAAGTGAGGAGAAGGGCATCTCGTTCCTCGGCCATAAACCAGAGACATGATGAGGCTACCCGTCGTCAGGCGATCTTGGTTACGAAGGAGGCTGTGGCCGTTCAATTTAAGCCTATCGTAGCGAAGAGGTGGATATATATAGTGGTAGTGTGACTGACCGGCCGGGGGCGGGGATAGATGTAGACACCCCATTCTGAACCTATCGTAGCAGAGTTATACCGCTCAAAGTCTCGCTTTCGATTTTAAAGTAGAAATTCATCATTTCGTCATGTTTTGTTAAGTTTTGACTAACGGGCGTTAGTTTGGACTAAACTGCATACGAGATAACAAGGGGAGGACAAATCTGTCATTTGTGAAGCCTTGTCTCGCGCAATACTACCCCTCTGCAGGAGGGGCAAATTGACTTCCCTTGTCGATTTCGACCACTTTTCTTGATCAATTCTTATCCGATTCGGGTCTCTACTGATTGTAGAGATCTGGAACATTCTTTGGGAGATATTCTAAATCTCTTGAGTCTCCTAAACTTGTTGATCAAGTAAATCAATCCCTGTAAATACTAGATGACTTTCAGTATTTCAGGGGACTGGGAAAAAGACAGACGAAAGGTTGAGGTCTCAATCCGAGACACAACTCACACACAATTTGCTGGTTTCTCTCCTTGAAAGACTCCTGCAAATCACTCTAAAACAACACACAAATTCGTCCATCAACCTTGTTGATCGACGAACATCAAGGTTCAAGCCTAGAATCAAGGCGAAATTCTGTCCAAATCACTTCTCGACCTAAAGGTAATCTTCCTTTCTTCTTTATCTATTCTAATTGATCTTTAGAGTGGTATAAGCATATCGAATCTGGGATCGGCCTAGAGCCTCTTCAAATCATGGAGATGGTCTCGAAGTAATCGATCCCATATTCCATTTAACCTAATTAAATTGATGTTTTTCTTCATTTCTTTCAAAAAGAATTAATTGTTTAAAACCCCCTTTAAGTAAGATCGATTTTCGGATTGGGTGGATGCGGTGCTCCCTGATCTTCCAAATCCATCACTTAAGCCCCGAACCCAAATATTTTAGAATGGTTTTTCTATATTTCCTTATAATAATATAGGTGGCGACTCAAACAAATAAATAAAAAGAGGAGAAATTTCGCATTGCTACAATAGTTTCACAGTCGGAGGTTGCTGATTATGAATTTGGTCAAAGATATTGTGATACTGAACCTAGGTTTTCCATTGATGCTAATCGAATATCTGTAGATGATCCACACTTCTCTTTTGATGAGCCAAGGGCTTCTTGGGATGCTATTTGATTGCAAGAACAATTCCTAGGCTTGCACCAATGCTCTCTGTTGTTTACAATGTGATGTTGGGTTGGTAATCTGCAAATGCAAGTGATCAATGAAGATGTAGTGAATGTAAAGAATTAGAAGCCTTAGCTTTTTGTATTCACAATAGAACAATATTTATAGGTACAATCAAAGAGTCCTAACTATGCTAGGATTGTAGAATCCTTTCTATACAAGGAATATATAATTTCCTAATCTATGTAAAACATAATATATTGTTTCCTAATCATAATATATATACCAATTACAATAAGGAAAATAGAATTAGGAAACTGTAGCATGAATCCAAGGCAGAGCAGGAACAGGACGGCCTTGAGATGGGCCGAGGCGGGCGCCAAGGGTTGGGCCAGGCGTGCGCCTGGCTTCCAGGGAGTGTGGCCGAGGCAGTTTGGATTGAGGCGGCCGCTGGACAAATGTTGAGGCGTGCGCCTCAAAGGCCGAGCCTTCAGTCTTGGAATCATCAGTGTGAGGCGGCCGCATGGAATTGTATGGGGCGGGCGCCTCAGACTGGACTACCATCTTTGTTTGTTTGTCTCTTGGAACAGTAGAGGAAGCTTCATCCTTAACACGCCCCCGCAAGATGGACGATCCTTGGAGAAGACCAATCTTGGAGAGAAGTTGTTGGAAGCGTATACGAGAGAGAGGCTTAGTTAGAACATCGGCTAGTTGATCCGTGCCAGCAATGTGTTGTACTCGAAGGGAACCGGACTGAATTTCCTCACGAACAAAGTGAAATGAGAGGGCCACGTGCTTCATACGAGAGTGGAAGACCGGGTTTGCAGAGTAGGTAGTGGCACCAAGGTTATCACAATAAATCACAGGTTTAGCATGTGATGGAAAGCCAAGCTCAGTGAGTAAGTTCCCAACCCATGTAAGTTCTGCTGCAGTGTCGGCAATAGCGCGGAATTCGGCTTCGGTGGTAGAGCGAGCAAGGGCACGTTGCTTCCGGGAAGACCAAGTAACCGGATTCTTACCTAGGTAGACAAGTAAGCCAGAAGTGGATACAAAATCATCTTTGTCTCCGGCCCAATCCGCATCACAGAAGGCATGAAGAGAGGGAGGAGACTTTGCAAAAATCTGAAGACCAAGGTGCATAGTGCCATGAAGATAGCGTAGAAGGCGCTTCAATGCAACCCAATGAGAGGATTGAGGGTTTTGCATGAATTGCGCAAGTTTGTTGACCGAGAATGCAATGTCGGGACGAGTGAGTGATAAGTATTGAAGTCCACCAACAATAGCACGATAGGAAGTAGGGTCAACAGCTGGAGTGGCATTGGATCGTGTGAGGGGAGGTGATGTTACCATGGGAGTGGGGAGCGGCTTGCAATCAATCATGTTGTGACGGGTGAGAAGGTCATGGATGTATTTGGTTTGAGAGAGTAGGAGCCCATTATGGTTAGGAGTTAATTCAACACCCAAGAAGTAGGACAAGGGGCCAAGGTCCTTGAGGGAGAACCGGTTGGATAGGTTGGAGATGAAGGACTGAATGTGAGAGGGAGAAGGGCCGGTGACAATGATATCATCAACATAGACAAGTAGGTAAATTGGATGTGAGGATTTGCTGAAGATAAATAGGGAGGGATCGGCTAGGGAGGGTTGGAAGCCATATGTGGTGAGGTAGGTTTTGAGTTCTTGAAACCAGGCCCGGGGAGCTTGTTTGAGACCATAGATGGCTTTTGACAAACGACAAACAAAGGAAGGGTCAGCGGAGTCCTCAAATCCGGGGGTTGTGTCATAAAACAGTTTCGAGAGGGTGCCTTGAAGGAAGGCATTGTTGACATCAAGTTGGCGAAGGGGCCAATGATTGGTTGTGGCAAGGATAGAAGAAGTCGGACAAATGGGCCGGTTTGACAACTGGTCAAGGTTTCGGTGTAATCGACACCGGGTTGTTGGTGAAAGCCTTTGGCGACAAGTCGGGCCTCAGATTTCGAATGGTGTTGCCCGGGTTGTATTTGACGCGAAAGACCCACTTGCAACCAACAATGTTATGGGTCGATGTGGATGGTACCAAGGACCAAGTGTTATTGCGGGTTAGGGCTTGGAACTCTTCAATCATGGCATTGCGCCAACGAGGAAATGGATAGGGCTTGTTTGGTGGTGGTGGGAAGGCTAGTGGGAGATGTGAGGAGGGATAGGTTGGCATACTTGGGATTGGGTTTGGTGATGCCATGGGAAAGTCTAGTGGTGATGGTACGGGTGGGAGGTGGAGGGGATGGTGGGTTGGGAGTGGGTGGTGTGGTGTCAAGTTGAGTTGGGATAGGGGTTCATTAGGAGTGGGATTGGGAGTGGGATGAGTTGGGGAGGGGGGTGGGGGATGGCGGAGGGAGTTGGGGTTGGGTTGGGGGGGGGGGTTGGGATGGAAGGGGTAGTGTTTAAGATGGGGAGAAAAAGTGTGTGCCATTCAGAGGAAGGGGGGGAGGAAGAAGTGGGGGATGAGGTGGTGAGGGAGTTGTAGGGGAAAATGTTTTCAACAAAGCGAACATGGCGGGAGGTATAGACACGATGGGAGGTAGGGTCAAGGCAATGATATGCGCTTTGCGTAGGTGAGTAACCGACGAAGATACAAGGGGTGGATTTTGGGTCAAGTTTGTGGGTGGTGTATGGGCGAAGCCATGGATAGCAAAGGCAACCAAAACTATGTAGCTTGGTGTAGTTTGGAGGGAAGCGGAAAAGGCGAAAGTAGGGGGAATCATTGTTTAGGGTGGGGGTGGGTAATCTGTTTATGAGGTATATGGCAGTGGTGAGAGCATAGGGCCAAAGGGTGAGGGGTAGGTTGGCATGGGAGAGGAGAGTGAGGCCGGTTTCAACAATGTGGCGGTGCGACGTTCGGCCATGCACCGCTGCCTCGGGTGGAGCGCGAGGGGTGTGGTGAGGTGGGTGATACCATTTTGACCAAGAGTGGGTGTGAGTTTAAGGTATTCACCCCCATTGTCGGAATAGATTTGTATGATGGGACGTTTGAAGTATTTTTCGACTAAAGCTTTGAAGCGGAGGAAGGTGTTGTAGGTGTCGGATTTGTGTTTGAGAGGGTAAAACCAAATATATTTGGTGAAGTGATCGACAAAGATGACATAGTATTTGAAGTTGTCAAGTGAGTGAATTGGAGACGTTCATACATCCGAAAAGATAAGATCTCAAGAGGAGCATGTGATACAATAGTAGAAGATGCAAAAGGCAGCTTGTGACTTTTATTAATAAAGCAGGAATTACATGGAGGTAAGCTAGAGGGAGTAGATAAACTGAATTTGCTACGTAAAAGACTAAGAATAGGGGAAGAAGGATGTCCTAATCTATGATGCCACAGCTGCGAGGAGAGAGAGCTTGAATGAGCTTGAATGGGCGGAGGGTGCCAAATGTAGACGCCATCCTCAAGGTTTCCATGGATAAGAGTTTGACTCGTGGCCTTGTCCTTGATAAGAAAAGAAGAGTGTGAGAATTCAATGATGGCATTGTTGTCACGACAAAATTGAGACACAGATAGAATATTGCGAGTAATGAGAGGGACATGTAAGATATTATTAAATTTAAGAAGAGAGGAGGATGTGGGGAGAGAGAAGGAACCTATATGAGAGATTGGAAGAGAAGAACCATCGCCGATGATGACGTCGTCACCGCCGTATGTAGGGTGGGTGAAGGGCAAGATTGGAGAGGTCATTGGTGATGTGGTTGGTGGCGCCACTATCGACAAGCCAAGAAGGAGGGGGAGGTGGGTTGGGATGGGATACGGTGTGGGCTTGGGGGTTAGGATTTGGATTTCTGTTTTGGCGATGAAGGGGGGGAAAGTTGACGGCGGGGTAGTCACGTTTGAATTGGCGACATTGGGAGATAACATGTCCAATGTTGCGACAATATTGGCACTTGCCATTGAAAGGGCGAGGGGAGGAGGACGAGTTGTGGGATGGAGAGGAATTGGTGTTACGGTAGGAATTCCGGTTAGGCGAAGGGTGGGTGTGGGCGGTAAAGGCGGTGGTGGGAAGAGGAGAGGTGGCCTTGGATTGTTTGAGGGTGAGTTCATGTTGGATGAGTTTTTCGTGTAGGGCTTCAAAGGAGATAGGGTTGTCTCGGGCTCGGGTGGAGTCAATGACGGGTTTGAAGGTTTCATAGTCCAAGCCTTTGAGGATAGTGTAGATTATGTCCTCGGAATCCATGGGTTTTCCTAGAATGGCAAGCTTGTCGGTGTAGGTTTTGACGGCATTCATGTAGTCGGAGATGGATAGTTGATTTTTGGTGAGGTTTGCAAGGTTGTCTTTGATTTGAAGTATGTGGCCACGAGAGGGGTTGGCATAGGTGGTTTTGAGGATGGTCCAAGCTTCATGAGAGGTTTTGGCTTGATGAACAAGGGGAGCTTGATAGGCGGGGTCTAGGGTTCCTATGAGGGCTCCTAGGATGAGGCGATCTTGGCGAGACCAAGTAATGGCTGCCGGATTAGGAATGGTGGTGTTGGTGGCTGGTTTGGCCGGTTCATCATCCGTTTCAACGGTGGCGGGAGTGGTGATGATGGTGTCATCATCGGGTTTTGGGTGGGTGCCATCGACGAATTTCAAGAGGTCGAGGCCAAACAGGATAGAGGTAATTTGAGATGCCCATGTGAGATAGGTGAGAGGGGTGAGGGTGCGACAGTAAGAGAGGTTGACCAAGAAAAGTGGTTGGTCGGGTTGGGCAGCGTTTGGGATGGTGGAGGGAGCTTCGGCCATTGCGAGTGGGGGTGGGGAGCTGTAGAGTTTTGACGAGAGGTTTTGGGGGTTGAGAGGCTTTGAATCTTACTGCTCTGATACCATGTAAAGAATTAGAAGCCTTAGCTTTTTGTATTCACAATAGAACAATATTTATAGGTACAATCAAAGAGTCCTAACTATGCTAGGATTGTAGAATCCTTTCTATACAAGGAATATATAATTTCCTAATCTATGTAAAACATAATATATTGTTTCCTAATCATAATATATATACCAATTACAATAAGGAAAATAGAATTAGGAAACTGTAGCATGAATCCAAGGCAGAGCAGAACAGACGGCCTCGAGATGGGCCGAGGCGGCGCCAGGTGGTACGGCCGAGCGCGCCCGGCTTCCAGGAGCGCTGCCAAGGCAGGCTGATTTGAGGCGGCCGCCGGACAAATGTCGAGGCGTGCGCCTCAAAGGCCGAGCCTTCGCCCTGAATCATCAGTGTGAGGTGGCCGCATGGAATTGTATGGGGCGGGCGCCTCAGACTGGACTACCATCTTTGTTTGTTTGTCTCTTGGAACAGTAGAGGAAGCTTCATCCTTAACAGTGAATTCCTGTGATTCAGGGCAGTCCAATTCCGACTCTTTGTCATCTAACAAACGAAGTAGTTCTGATGGTGCGGGTGGTGTGGATTGGAAGATGAGGAAGAAGATGGGGTAGATAGAGAAAGTTAAAGAGAGAGAGAGAGAGAGAGAGAGAGAGAGAGAGAGAGAGAGAGAGAGAGAGAGAGAGAGAGAGAGAGAGAGAGAGAGAGAGAGAGAGAGAGAGAGAGAGAATGTGTGTGTGTGAGAGGGCGGAGTAGGGGTAATATTTTTTTGATAAAATGGTAGTTCTGAAATTTTATAAAGTTATTAATCAGTTGAGGGACCATATGGTTAATTTATTTTCATTAAAACAACAACGAAAGAATTTGTGTTAAAAACATCATCTGTTAAGTGACACGTGACTTGCACGTGATAATTTAACGGATTTTTCTAACGAAATTGGTTAAAAATCCTGAAACGTTAACAGAATATGAACTTTGGATCGAACCCTATATTGTAATTAATGATATAATGGGGCACATGATAGAAACACCCCCTAAACTTTGGGGCTCAAAATGTTATTCGCCTTTTTTTTTATATAAAAGGGGTCCATAAGTTTGAGGTTCCCTCACAACGTCTGGCTAGTTTGTAATGTAAATAAATTTACACAAAATGTGTTCAAGAGTTGGAGATTCCCTCATCGACCAAAACTGAGAACAAATTTTAGTAAAATTTCATTAAAATACTAACAAATAAAGCTACATCATTATCATTAGAAAGTGTGTCATTGTACAACACAACTTATTTTAGGAGCTGATCAATATTACACAAATAAAAAAATTCCTTAAAACAAATAATAATAAAATGACTCATAATTTTAAACAAATATATACACGATCAAAGTTCAATCAAATTAATCGAAAGCGATACTTTTTTGGTATGCATCAAGTGAATACACCGAATCTATATAATTGATGCATATATTCCTCCTCCAAATTCTACCATTTCACAAATAACATATGTTATGAGCGACATTTTGTCAAGGTTATGCGCCCTTTTACAAGAGATTTCAGAAAATACTTCTGAATCGATCTCCGTGGTGTTTAGAACCTTTGGTTCCATATTTTATCCTCCCAGAGCATGCAAAAATCACGACGGGCTTAACATATTCTGGAACGGAAAAGATCTCCGGGGTGATATGTCATCCACGAGACTAGCAAGGTTTGGCTGCAGCTGATAAGGAAAAAACATAAATACGAGTATATGTTTCAGCTTCCGATGCACACAAAGGTAAGCCAAAGTCTCGGACACAACAGTATAACCGGAGATTTTCTGATATACCATGAACAATGATCATACTTTAAGAAGAATGAAATGTGACGGATTGAATTGCATATTTATTATTGCAATCCTTCGCTAGATCATCTTCCGTTCCTAACGACAACTTTATATAAAAAGAGCATACAAATGGAAAAGAAGGAAAGAAATGAAAGGCGGATGGATTTGAGAAAGCATACTAACAGCTCTAGGATTTGGAAGAAGAAGTAGTTCTTCCTCTTTATATTGGCCTCTATACTCAGCTTTATCTATATGCTTCTTTTCTTACATTACTTGTCTACCTATTTATACTACAGTTTTCAAATTTAAAATCAGAAAAATAGTTCAAGCATCGGAGATTTCGCTCTCAACGGCTAGTGTGTAACGTATAGATTTTGATTTAAAGCAAGTCCAAGAGTGAAAATTCATTTCTTCCTCAACGCCTAGTTTCTAACGTATACTCCCTCCGTCCCACCTTAGTGTAGACTTCTTTCCTTTTTCGTCCGTCCCACCTTAGTGTAGACTGCCAAAATTAGAAAGTTTTTTATTATTTTTTATTTTCCCTACCCCACCCACTCATTCTCTCTCTTCATTTTTCACCATACAATTTATTCAACCAACCTACTATTCACTCCACTCATTCTCTCTCTTCATTTTCTACCACACATTTTCATTATCTTAATAATATTCCTTAGTTATTGTGCCCACCACCTTAGTCTACACTAAGGTGGGACGGAGGGAGTATATTTTTAAACCAAAATATTTTAGAGATGGAGATGTGATTTCCCCATCCCACATCGAAAATATGTGGAAATTTAGTGTGATATATAGAAGACCCATACACTACTACTAAACATTAAAGGGTAAATTACAAATAAGGGCCTAAAGTTTGCACCCCGTTCGCAGGATGGGGTCTGATGTTCTAAATTTGGCGATTTAGGGTCTCAAGTTACCAAATGTTGGCAATTGAGGGTTTTTTTGACGGAATCGTTAGTTTTTGGGTTAAATCCCCATGTGCGGGTCACGTGCCAAGTAAAGGGGGTTGAAACTGTAAAATGTTAAATTCTAGACCCTAAAATATAAATTTTAAAATTACAAAACACCCCCTATCTTCCTTTAAAATTTAAATCAATTTACATAATAATAATAAAATAATAAAAATATAATAAACACCATCACCACCCACCACCCACCATTAACACCAGCACCATTCACTGAAACCACCCACCACCCACCACCCACCACCACCCAAACTTTAAATCCCCCAACAACTGCCACCGCCATTGAAACTACCACCATCACCGCTACTGAAATCACCCACCACCAGCAACATTACACCAAAATATGCCTTCCCTCAGTATTCAGGTGAGCCAATTCTCGCATATGCCAATGTTTTCAGTGCTCAATTTCATCTCTAGGTCAAGAATTTTACCCCAATTTAGGGCTTCCATACCCACCATTAAACTGCATTGTCTCACATTATCATCAACATCACCATCTCCACTTTCTCTCTCTGATAATTCTTCAACAATTTAGGGCTTCCATACCCACCGGTGAATGATTTAGAGGAAGAGGTTCGGTGAGGAATTGGATCGGAGGAAGGTGTTTAGGAAGGAGGTTAGAGAGGATTGAAGGTCGCCGGCGATGGTGAGGGCGTTGTTTGCGATTAGAAATGGGAAGAGGTTAGTGGTGGTGAACGGAGGTGGGCGATTGGTTTGGGGAGAGTAGAGAGATCGCAGGTTAATTGGAGAGAGGGAATGTATCTCTTTTCATTTTATTATTATTATTATTATTATTATGTTATTATTATTATTATTATTAATATTTTATTATTATTATTTTATTATTATTATTATTATTATTATTATTATTATTATTATTATTATTATTATTATGTTATTATTATTATTATTATTATTATTATTTTATTATTATTATTATGTTATTATTATTATTTTATTATTATTATTTTATTCTTATTAATATTTAATTTTTTAATTTTTATTATTATTTAAATTTTTATTATTATTTTATTATTATTATTTATTATTATTATTATTATTATTTTATTATTATTATTATTATTATTATTATTATTATTATTTTATTATTATTTTATTATTATTATGTAAATGGGCAAATTGCAAATAAGGGCCTGAAGTATGCACGTGACCCGCACATGGGGATTTAACCCAAAAACTAACGATTCCGTCAAAAAAGCCCTCAATTGCCAACATTTGGTAACTTGAGACCCTAAATCGCCAAATTTAGAACATCAGACCCCATCCTGCGAACGGGGTGCAAACTTTAGGCCCTTATTTGTAATTTACCCAACATTAAATCATCCATTGTACTTTTGGAGACCTGTGATGGGCTGTGGTTGACCCAAATTAATTACAAATCAAAACTAATACTTCCTCTGTCTCAAATAAATGTAAACAATAACCCATACTCATTATATGTGAGAATTTAACTAATTATATGTGGGAATTTAGTGTGATATATAGAAGACCCATAATTATATGTGAGAATTTAACTAATTATATGTGGGAATTTAGTGTGATATATAGAAGACCCATAGAAGGTCTGTGATAGGCTGTGATTGACCCAAATTAATTACAAATCAAAACTAATACTTCCTCCGTCTCAAATAAATGTAAACAATAACCCATACTCATTAACTCAATATTTAACTAGCCATTTAAATATCCAAAAATATAATTAAGTTTTAAAATAAAATACTTAAATTTTCGGGATATTACAGGAGATTTCCCTCTCAACGACTAGTTTAGATAGCACATACTTCCTCCTTCTCACCACAAACTATATACTTTTTCATTTTTCATAGGGCGTTCCATTACATACTACATATTTTATAAAATGAAAATATTTTATTAATTTTATATTTATGAGATCTATCATACTCACACCCAGGGACGAACCTACAGTATAGCATAAGGGGGCAAATGCCCCCCCCCCCCTTGACTTTTGAGATTGTATCATATTAATATTAGTACTATTAAACTTTGAAAAAAATGATTTGCCCTTGGTGCACACATTAAAATTAGAAATCGCATATCCGCAAAGAGATGAATGTAATTTTTTGAAATAATGATAAATCAAAATACAAGCCATGGATCCAAAAAAAGGCCTTTAATATTAAAAAAGACGTTTGTAAATTTTACATTTAATTTGGTAATGAAGGCAGTATTTTTGGCATGAATTAAATGTTGTTTTCTAAAAGAGTTGTCTGTCCAAATATAGAAATGATGAGATTAAAATTTAAATATAGGAATGTGAAAATGAATGGAAAATTCTCCTAAAAATAATTGGGCCAGAAAGAGAATAAAAAGAAATTCAGGTCAATGGGGGTGAACAGATGCAGATGCAGATGCAGCCGATAAAACCGGTTTGAGATTTTTTATTTGAAAAATAATACGCAATTCAGTTTAATGTTTATAGTTTGACTTTAAATTTAAATATTATTAGTATGAAAAATAAAGTAGAAAATAGAAAATTGGTAGAAAATCGTAAGTGAATTGTCATTGTAAGTATAACAAGTTAGTCTCATTGTTCATTATCTATAATATAAATAAGGGAATGGGTGAACAGTTGAATGAATAGTTCCAATGACCGAAATTTCCATTTTGCCCTCACTATTTTGTTCCTTTCCCATTTTGCCCTTAAAAAAAATTTAATTAAAAAAAAAATGTGTCCTCGGACACAGGCTTATTCTAGTATAGGATATAAAGTAATTAATAATCTTAAACTACGACATACTAAAAAAGAAAAGTAAGAATCTTAAATCGAGATAGAGGAAGTATTATTTTTGAAAAGATATTTTTACCTTTTTTCAGTGGTATATTTTTGAATTTTGACAAATAATTTATATTCCTTATCAATTTAATTGTTTTAATAAAAGTCTAAATATTGTTATTGATAATACTTTAATGGTGTATCAATAAAATTTTAGAACTTCATTGCTATAATTATATTTTTTTTTTTCGAAATTCAATTAAATTGGCTAGTAAAAAAGTGAGACCGTCTTTCTTTTAATATAATAAATGAGTCTGATCCCAGAAAAAAAATCAGTTAAATTTTAAAGTCAAATGAATTAAATTCGATAATTTTATTTTCGATTAATTCTTTTAACATCTTTATAAATGATTGTTAATCAAATTAAGGTACTAGCACGCAATCCAGCCCCAACATTAGGTCTGCGTAAAAAAATCTTGCAATTGGATCGGGTCAATAAATTAGACCCAGAGCGATAAAAATTGAAGCAAAGTAATAGTATTTGTCTGATTTTTGTTTCAAATTTATATGAAACTTATTTGATCCGGTTCTGGCTATGTAAAAAATATATACTCCCTCCCAGGCCCGTTTCAATCATTTTTGAGGCCCTGTGCAAAAATAAATATTGGGCCCTTAATATATAAAAAATACACACAATATATAAGTACTTTTTAAAATTCATTACATTGATCATAAAGATTGGGCCCTTAATATATCAAAAATACACACAATATATAAGTACTTTTTAAAATTCATTTCATTGTTTTAATAAATTTCTCCAACTGGAAGTCAGGGATAGGATTTTGGGCTAGGTAAGGCATTGGGTTGGGAAAAATATTGGGCCCTTGAAAATAATGGGCCCTGTGCAATTGCTCATTTTGAGCACCCTGATCAACGGCCCTGCTCCCTCCGTCCATTTACATGGTTCACACTTTCTATTTTGGGCGTCCATTTACATGGTTCACACTTTGTTTCTTACCTAAAATGGAAAAGAATCTTTACTATTCCCTCCACTCATTCTCTCTCCTACATTATTTTAATACTCACAACACCATTATAATTTACCATTCCCTCCACTCATTCTCTCTCCTATTTTATTTTCACACTCACAACACTTTCAATATAATATTTCCTCCTTAATTTACGTGAAAACAGTAACTGGGAACCATGTAAATGGATGGAGGGAGTATATATATATAGCAATAATACAATAGAGGGAGCTTTTAACTGCCTCTTAGCCATGGATAAGTGGTGGCTGAGATTCAATGTAAGAAAATCCATCCAACGGCCCAAAATTATCTTCCTAATTCCGCTCCCCTCGGCGGTTGATAACTTCCCTCGGCAGTTGGTAGCAGTTCGGCGCCATAGCCAATACCTCTGGCCCCTTTCTTCCCTTCATTCCAATCAAAATCAAAAAGCCCCCATCCCCCGTAAAGCCTTCTCCATCCCTACTCTCCACTACCGGCTACCTCTACGCATTCAGAACAACTTTCCTCACACACACACAGAGAAAAGAGAAGAGCCCTTTCAGTTCATCCTCTGATCACTTCTCAAACAATTCACCGTTTCCAATTTTCAGTAATCTAATTCATCATTTCCATTTCCCAGTTCTCATTTTCTTCTTTCCATGTTGTATATTCCGTAAAAATTGATTTCTGAAAAACATGAACTATAAGGTTCAATGGTATAATGCAATGCAAAACCCAGATTTGATTTGTAGTAAAATGCAAATCCCCTAAATTGGTTTTATTTTCACAGCATTTGGTAGCAAAATTTTCTTAAAAACATTTATTTACATGTCTCCCTCTTCGTAACTTTGGGCGTGAAGCTTGAAATTCGGGGACGGCCGGAGGCGGAGGAGCCAGTTCGTGAAGAATCCGCCCGCAATTCGTGAAGATCCGACCGCAGAGCGCCCCCGATCCGTCCGCAATCCGCCTGGCCACCACTGCGGTTCCCAACTCCTCCCTTGCTTCTTCCTCCACCATTGTTGGCTCACCAATCCCTTCTCCTCTCTCTCACACACAATTTCTCATCTCAGGCCCTATTCTTTTCTAACACACAAAAATGTATTGGGTCAAAATTTGACATACCTACGACAAATAGGATGGAGGCGGTGGTCGGAACAAAGAGAATGTCGTAAAATTTGACAACTAGAAGCGTGGCCATGTTTTTCAATTTTTAATTTCTGTTGGGAAAATTGACAGAAAGTGGGTTTTGAAACGATGGTGACAGAGAAGAAAGGAAAGGAATGCACATAGAGAGAGAAAGAGATTAGAGAAAGGGTAGGGGTAGGGGTAGGGGTAGGGGTGTTATTATAAATTTTATTAGTAAGTAACAGTAAATTTGGGTATATAAAAGCTTTCATAATGAAAATATTTTGAGCATAACTTTTTTTTATTTTTTTAATTATTTAATTGTTGTTCCCATCAATTGAAAATTTGTGTAATTTTAGCTAACTATTTATCTTCTCTCTCCTTATATTTGATTTTTTTTTTGGAATCGATCTGATTTTGACATGGCTCGATTTGATTTTAGCTAAGTAATTGAGTATCGGGTCGAATTTGGTTTAATTTTGGATAGTTAAATAAATAATGGGTTAGCAACAACTGGGGAATTTATTTACTTTAACTTAGTTTTAACTGTGAGGTTGATGGAGCAAGTGAATGAGGAGGGAAATCCAAGTAACATTATTATATGCCAAAATTTTAGGAAAATCAGTTTTTTCAACTAATTTGAAAAAAATAATTTTTTTTAAAATGCGATGTAACATTTTTGTAATCAACTATAACTTTTTAAAAAATGCATGGTCATATTTTTGTAAATATCTATTTATTTTTTATAAATGGCACGGTGTCATTTTCGTAAATAATCGAAACTTATTAACGCTCCTGACCCTTTTTATATCTAAAACTGACACTTTATTTTGTGGGAAAGTTGTTCTATTTGTTCTACAGTATTTGATATATCAATAGGTGTTATTGTTCATAAATTGTTTTGTGTGTACACTTTTAGCCAAAATACCAAAATGTATTGAGATTCAACAAAATATAATGTTTTTCACCTTCTTCTCCTTGGCTTTGTTACTGTTTCAAAAAAAAAAAAAATTGATTCCCTGATGGTTGTAGAAAATGGCAAGGATTAAGAGAGCACCAACCAAGGGTGTGAGCAGAGTACAGAGAATGGAGTATTGGAATGCTAAGGAGCACATAAAACTTAAAACACTATAGAAAAAACTTAAACATACCCGACAAAGATTAAGAGATACCCGCAGAGAGTTAGAGACAGACCTATACTTTGTAAGGCGAAAACTAGAACGAGCTGAGGAATGGGGAGAGTACATGATGAACCAAGCTAGGCAATTTATGGATGCAGGGGAAAGTGAAGAAGGTCAAGAGGAATGAAGACTAAGATTTAGTATGTTATTTGTTAAATGAAGACTAAGATTTAGTATGTTATTTGTTAATTGTAATCGATATAAATAGTCATGCATGTAAAAATATAATGTTTTTCACTCTGTTTGGTGTATGTTTAGATATTGCTATCTTTATGCTAATTCATCAGAAGAGTTAATAGGAACTTACTTTGTTTATCAGCCAAAATGTTATTCGCCCTTTTTTTTTTATGGCTTAGTAGTATTTGGGTAGGTAAGGTTACCAAAAAAATGATATTGTGTTGGGTTGAAAATTGCTAAAAAAAGGAAAGAATTATTATTATTTTCTTAATAATTATTCATTTTGAGATGGAGAGTACGTCATACTCCTTGCCAAATAAGTAGAAGTTGAGAATTTTGAGACGGATACTACATCACCCATTATTTCTGAAAAAATAGTTTCAACATAGGTGGTGTTGGGAGATTGTGGTGGCATGAGTTGGTGGCGGTAACAGGTAGTGGTGGCATTCCAGGAGTAAGGATCAAAGTAAGTATCTTTTCAGTGAATCTATTTATAGATAAAGAGTCATTCATAATGAATATGCCATGAGTTATATTATATTTAGTGACGTGATAGCTTTCCTTTCCGTAACTTTCTTGCACGTTATTATAGGTATATACCTTATCAATTTTGTTGCGACTAGAATTGACCATAAAATTCCACCCATCACGTGCCACTAAAATTACTCAGTAAGTGGATTGACATTGGCCTCATTAAATGAGTTTCATTAAAAAAATAGACCCCAACCCATCAAATACATGAGTATGCCCAACAAAAATTTTATTTATTTGCAAAACTTTAACAACATTCAACTATGAATTTTTACTCACTAAATAAACTTAATCCAAACATAAATGTTGTTAATCCACATGTATACGACATTCTCCAATTCTCACGTTGGTCAAATAGTCAAGAGTCTAAGAATTTAGACAATATAAAGTGATTCCAGAATTCATACGTCTATGTATTTCTTTTTCTCTCACAATCTGGCTGGTAAAAAGGAAGTAATTGTCGATGTGAGGATTAACATGACACCCTAACCTCCTCCTCTAACCCCACTCCCCTATACGCCTAATGCTAACCTAACCGATCATTTTCCCTTACGTTTGCAGTTACACTATCTCTCCCACTCAACCGGCTTTTATCTTCCCAAATTGTCGTCCCTCCTAGACCCTTTCATATATTTTTTTCAATTTTTAGTGTACAACAACAAAAATGTCTCTGAAATGTAAGACTAAGATTTAGTATGTTATTTATTAATTGTAATCGATATAAATAGTCATGCATGTAAAAATATAATGTTTTTCACTCTGTTTTGGTGTATGTTTAGATATTGCTATCTTTATGCTAATTTATGTGGTGTAAATTTCAACAGAGTTAATAGGAACTTACTTTGTTTATGAGCCAAAATGTCATTCGCCCTTTTTTTTATTGCTTAGTAGTATTTGGGTAGACAAGGTTACCAAAAAAAAATGGTATTGTGTTGGGTTGAAAATTGCTAAAATGAGGAAAGAATTATTATTATTTTCTTAATAATTATTCATTTTGAGACGGAGAGTACGCATACTCCTTGCCAAATAAGTAGAAGTTGAGAATTTTGAGACGGATATTACATCAACCATTATTTCTGAAAAAATAGTTTCAACATAGGTGGTATTGGGAGATTGTGGTGGCATGAGTTGGTGGCGGTAATAGGTAGTGGTGGCATTCCAGGAGAAAGGATCAAAGTAAGTATTCTTTCAGTGAATCTATTTATAGATAAAGAGTCATCTATAATGAATATGCCATGAGTTATATTATATTTGGAGGTGTGATAGCTTTCATTTTCGTAACTTCCGCGCACGTTATTGTAGGGATATACCTTATCAATTTTGTTGCGACTAGAATTGACCATAAAATTCCACCCATCACGTGCCACTAAAATTACTCACATTAACACATTAAGTGGATTGACATTTACCTCATTAAATGAATTTCATTAAAAAAATAGACCCCAACCCATCAAATACATGAATATGCCCAACAAAAAATTCATTTATTTGCAAAACTTTAACAATGTTCAACTATGAATTTTTACTCACTAAATGAACTTAATTCAAACATAAATGTTGTTAATCCACCTTCGTCTGAATATCTATTTTTTTTTAAATATGTTCTTTCGATGGTTTCTCATGTACCCTCTCTCAAGAAGTTTCAGCTCCCAATTAAATATCTTTGCAATTTATATATTTGTACCGGTTTAAAATTATATTTAAAACGTCATATAGTTAGCATGCGATTTCAGTTTCTTCACGTCTTTCTCTTTCCATACTGTCTCCCTTTCCATACTGATCTGTGCCAATGACACGGACATTTGAGTACTAGTATATATACATACGATGTTGGATGAAATTATTTACTTTCAAAACCAAGAATTTGTAGATTGTAATGGAAATCAATGTTGGAGTTTAATGACGAGAACTAGTATTCTCATACAAGAATTAACCATATTTTGTTTTTTTACCTTTTTGTGTGTCGTTGAAACTTATCGTTTTGTCTTGATTATATTGTTGAAACTATGTTATGTTATGATTAAATTTCAAGATAAACAACTAATTAATGTTTAATTTATCAGGAATATAATATAATAATATTATATTTAAAGTATATATTGTTATATATAGATTAGAAAACTTAATCTTTGTATTACATTAGAAAAGATTGTATAGATCTAGAAACCTATTAGGAGACTACCTCTTCCATTGTAACCCTATAAATATGTACTCTAATATCATAATCAATTGAGTCTTTCATACCAATTCTTTTCTTCCTTGTATAATTGACTTCGTCTATCTCTCTGTTATTCTTATATGGTATCAGAGCGTAAGATCCATAGAAGGACTTCTCAGCCAAAATCCAAGCGACAAAACCCTAAGCCGCCCCACCCCCTCACCACCATTGCTTCCGCCACCAAAAATAAAAAACCCTCCCCTCGTAAACCACCATAACCCAATCGGCTTAAAACCCCCTTTTTGGCCGAAACCCTAAATTTTTTTCTCGTTATTCAATCCCCTCGGCTCAAAACTCCCTTTGGCCGAAGCTCAAATTTTTTTGTTATTCAATCTCTTCGGCTCAAAAACACCTTTTTGGCCGAAACCCAAATTTTTTTTGTTATTCAACCCCCTCGGCTCAAAACCCCTTCTTGGCCGAAATCCAAAATTTTTTTTGTTATTCAATCCCCTCGGCTCAAAAACACCTTTTTGGTTGAAATCCAATTTTTTTCTTGTTATTCAACCCCCTCGGCTCAAAACCACTTCTTGGCCGAAATCCAAATTTTTTTTTCTCGTTATTCAATTCCCTCGGCTCAAAACTCCTTCTTAGACGAAACCCATTATTTTTTTTTGTTATTCAATCCCCTCGGCTCAAAAACACCTTTTTTGGGCGAAACCCAAATTTATTTTCTTGTTATTCAACCCCCTCGGCTCAAAACCACTTTTGGCCTATACCCTAATTTTTTTTTTCTCTATTTTCAAATCCCTCGGCTAAAACCCCCCTTAGACCGAAACCCTATACTTTAAACCCCTCGGCAAAACCCACCTTGGAAACCCGAAACCCCTCTCCACAATCCCACCGTCTCCGACATATAGTCATGCACCAACCAATCACCACCTCGGACGCAAGGAACGACACCACATCCGACACCACACATGTCCGGGAACAAATCTTCAACTCGTCATCAAACCCGGTTCATCTCATCACTCTCCAAGATTGGACTTATCCAAGAACCGTCCATCTTGCAGGGGCATATCAGGAATATAATATAATAATATTATATTTAAAGTATATATTGTTATATACCACCCTCCGTCCCATGATAATATATAAACTTTCCTTTTTGGGCGTCCCACAATAATATATACTTTCCTAAAATGAAAAGGAATCTTTACTATTCCCTCCACTCATTCTCTCTCCTACATTATTTTAATACTCACATCACCATTATAATTTACTATTCTCTCCACTCATTCTCTCTCCTATTTTATTTTCACACTCACAACACTTTCAATATAATAATTCCTCATTAATTCCCGTGCAAAACCCAAAAGTCTATAAATTTCTGGGACGGAGGGAGTATAGATTATAAAATTTAATCTTTGTATTAGATTAGGAAAGATTGTATAGATCTAAAAACCTATTAGGAGATTACCTCCTCCATTGTAACCCTATAAATATGTACCTCTAATATCAGAATCAATTGAGTCTTTCATACCAATTCTTTTCTTTCTTGTATGATTGGCTTCGTCTGTCTCTCCGTTATTCTTATATACTCCCTCCGTCCCGAAGAACTTTACCCATTTACTATTGAGAACGAAAAATAAGAAATAATGTTATTAAAGTATGTGTTGTGAGTGGGAGGAGAGAGAATGAGTGGAGAGAATAGTAAATTTGAAAAGTGTTGTGAGTGGGAGGAGAGAGAATGAGTGGAGAGAATAGTAATTTTTTTTTCCTTTTTAGAAAAGTGGGACTTTAAAGTGGGACGCCCAAAATAGTAAAAGGGGTAATGTTTTATGGGACAGAGGGAGTAATTTCTATGTTGAGGATTGAATATTGAATGTGTGTGAGCACTATGTTTAGTTTAATTTTATTTTGTTGGCAGAACAAATGAAAATATTTTATTGGTGAAAATGGGTGTATTTAAAAAATAGCCTTTAAAATCGGGATCAAAAAAACTATTTTAACAAATAAAATAAGTCGAGGCAAGAGTTTGACTCTTTTTCAGTAAAACAATATTGCCCCGTATACAAGTGCTCACGGTTATCGGCAATTGTCCCCAAGATACAACGACTTTCGAAATTTCAGAATGCAGCACAACAAATCTGAAATTATCGGGCGAACTACTGAATACTCGAGTTTTTCTTGGACTTGGATGCAAAGGCTAAGATTGCAAGGATGCTTTGAGAATACTAGAATGCTTGAAAATTTTTGGATGCAATGAAATGAGGAGGAGGGGGTCTATTTATACTTGTTGAAGAGATAGGGTGTCTATTGGGAATATGCATTATTGCATCAGGTGCAATCTCCACCGTTGGATCGGAGGATGCAGATCATGCGAGCTGAACCAGCACCAAACCCATCCGCTCCGAACCGGCTCCAACCACTACTGATCCGACGAGCTTTTTCAATCTGGGCCGCCCCAGGTCCAAACCGAGCCAAGCCCAATCCCGTGTGCAGCCCACAACCTTCCGGACTGGACCGAACCTTTTGGACCTAGTCCAACCGAACCATGGGCTAAACCACCAATGAGCCGAACTTTGTCAAAAGTTTAAGGCTCCACAGCGACCGATGCGAAGTGCAAAGTGCGCCCTAAACCGCCCTTCACGGGTCTTGTGTCAATTTGGAGCTAGTCCAAAATTTACACTATTGGGCTACTAGTTGCATGGATGACCCAATGAGTCACTTGATTGGCCCAAGGAGAAAACAAGTTGATGACTCCTTCTTAGATACTCACATTTATATGGTGTCTTTAATTTTCCTTTCTTAGCAATATGGGATATAACTTTTCATTACCCATTTACTCTTCAACGAAATGTAGATTAATAATTTGCAACTTAATTCTATTTTTATAAAATAGAATCTTCTAAAAACTTGATCAAATATTGGTCAAACACCAATATTTACTACCAACTTCCAACATACTCCCTCCGTCCGCCTAGTAAGTTCACATTTACTGTTTACACGTTAATTAAGGAGGGAGTATTATATTGAAAGTGTTGTGAGTGTGAAAATAAAATAGGAGAGAGAATGAGTGGAGGAAATAGTAAATTATAATGGTGTTGTGAGTATTAAAATAATGTAGGAGAGAAAATGAGTGGAGAGAATAGTGATTTAAGGTTTTCTTTTTAGGAAAGAAACAAAGTGTGAACTTTGTAAACGGACGCCCAAAATAGAAAGTGTGAACTTTGTAAGCGGTCGGAGGGAGTATTAAATTATCGAATGTTTTATTTTTGTAAAAAATATTGTATACTGTAATTTGTTTAATCAGATCAATGGATAATATATTTCTCTGATTCTTCTGAGAAATTTTGACAAAAACCAATCAATTCTAAACATAAACATCCCCACCCAGCATAAAAACATACGGCACAAAAAGAAAGGGGAACCGCATGACCTGACGACGACAAATAAAAAATCCAAAATAACAATAAAGTATAGGACATGGAACACGTATTTGCATCTCAGTTTCGCGGGAGCAAGTCCAACGTTGAATCGGTTCCAAATTTAAATAAAAAATGCATATAGTATTAGTATAGGACATTATTATAATGGTCCTTTCACCTAATCAACATCCCATTAGTGTGACATAAACATCCATGCTCCCTCCCCCTTTCTCTCTCCTCCTTTCTCTCTCCTAACATATTAGAGAGAAAGAGAAAAAAGTCACAAATTATGTGTGTTTCATAACATACTTTTAGAAGTTAGGACAAAAGGACTAATTCCTTTGTTCTTCTTCTTCATCATTACTTAGAAAGTGACTCAATTAATTAAATGGAAGTATCACAGAAAATAGTAGTGATTGTAGAAGATATGGAGGTAGCAAGAACAGCTCTCCGGTGGGCTCTCCGTAACGTTCTCCGTTACGGCGATTTAATCACTCTTCTCCATGTTTATCCCATCTCCAGATCCCGGAGCAAGAAGAAACTCCGGCTCCTCCGCCTCAATGGCTTCCAGTTAGCTCTCTCATTCCAGACCATCTGCATCAACGACTTCCCCAACGTAAGTCAAGTAGTAATTGGTAATTGATTGATGAATTTGGGGAAATATATATGTAAATATTGTGTCCAATATGTATTGATTAAATTACAGACGAAAACAGAGATTGTAGTGACGGAAGGAGATGAAGATGGGGAGAAGATTTGTGAATTGGTTAGACGGATTGGGGCTTCTACTCTTGTTGTTGGTCTCCATGATCAAAGCTTCCTTTACAGGTATTTTGATTTCTCTCGCTCTACTTTTGAATTTGAGATATTTGCATTCTGAAATACATGTCCATTTTTGTTTATTGATCGAGAATAAAATTGACATTCATTTTTTTTTTTCAATCAAAACAAATTTAATGAATGAATGTAAAAAATCAAAATTTAATGAATGAATGTAAAAAATGAGTGTACTGGAAACCCATAGAGGTAGGGAGGGGCCATGCATGACTGACTGCTGCCCAATTTTATGGATCAATTATTCAACTTTGGAGAGCATATTTTTCCCCCTTCTCATAGAACCAATTTAGTCTATTCCAAATATGAATCCATTTTCGTTTTTTTAGAGTTTTTAGGCCCGTCCGTTATAAGAATGGATTAAGTGGGTGTTAAAGCATGAATGTGGAGTTAGACTGCATTTCCGGTCGGGTTTTGTCTACTATAATATACTCCCTCCGTCCCAGCGAAAAAGGCACTTTTGGTCAACAGAAGGTAAGTTTGACCCACACATTAACCCAAATCTAATCATTCTAATGAAATTTTAAAAATTGTTATTGATAAATCATTTAGTGACTTATCAATAACAATTTTTAGAATTTCAAAAGAATAATTCGATTTGCATTAATGTGTGGGTCAAACTTACCTTCTGTTGACCAAAAGTGCCTTTTTCGCTGGGACGGAGGGAGTATATTTTTTTCAATAAAAAATGTAACTCATTTTACACTTTTTGGTCGAATGTAACACACTATTATTAAATGTATTCCATAATTCATATTACTAGAACATGTAACTCATTTATTATATAAAATTCAATTACTATACAGTTAAATTGCACGAGTCCCGAATCTCTTAAGCAGTGAATAGTATGGGTTTCCCTGATTAAAATTAATTAGAGGTAAAGCCCAAAAATAGGAAACCACTAGTATTTTCCCCAAATTTTATTCAAGAATTCAAAGTTTTGAACATCGAGTGTCTATCGAGAGTTCGATCCTGGTATTAGCGAAGTGACCCCTCGAATCGACTTGAGCGATTCCATGACTCCTTAGACGCTCTATGGAGGATGCCCTCGTAAAAAAAAAAACACACACACACATCTTGAGGGTCTTATTTTCTTCTTAATTAATTTTGTATACTGTTGGCTGAAAATCGTCCAAAATTAGTCTCGTATTGATAAATAGAATATTTGACAATAATTTGTATCCTCTATAATTAATTGGATTATCATTCAACTTGATATTATGGAATACTGAATAATGGATCAATTTCATTTTGGCCTTATCAAACAAACAGAGGAGTATTAGCAGTATTCCTTCAGCTTGTGCCAGTGCAGTGCGACCCACCACCATCAACATTCAATGTTCCCACGTCAAGGCATGTCTAAAATTGGAAATCTCTTAGCATTTTCCATCAAATACTAAAATTATTTCTGGTGGACTCATGTAATGTTACCATTTTTACTCCAAAAACAAGTCAGATTTATAAACAAAAAATGTGGGAATCAAAACACAACAAGAAGACTTTCTTCTTTTTATCTTTTACCCAATTCCAATTCTTGATTCATCAGCACATTTGCTGCATCCGTCCCAAAATATATATTCATTTTACCCTTGAAATCAACAATTAAAATGGACATTCATTTTAAAACGAAAATAGTATGGTACAATAATAAGCTGAGACAATTTACGTGTGATTGACATTCATTCCTAATCTTTTATAGCATTATTCATGATCTAGTAACTATAGAATATAGACACACTAAGAAATCCAGCTGTGGAAAGTTTGGACTTGAATGTGGCCAGGCCTCCTATGTCTATACTCTTAAATGCGTTCATCTATGGAGATCTATGTCAGTAATTGCAATGCATTCTGTAACTATGTCAGAATTATTTTTTGGTCAGTGTTTATTTTGATTTGTTTTGTGTGGAATAGGTTGGCCATGGCCCACCAAGATATAGTCAACAACTTCAATTGCAAAGTTCTTGCCATCAAGCAACCAAGACCATTGACAACAAGACCTAATTTATTACCACAGAGTTCAACCAACATGGACTTTTCCCAGATTGAAATTGCTGCACTAAGGTAATCATCGTCCTTGCCAACTTCTTATTTCTTGCTCCTCCCGTCTTATACTCCCTCCGTCCCTAAAAGTTTGTCCCATTTGACTTTTTAGTTGAACTTTGATCACAATATGACAATTTAATTATGTTCATGAAATTCTAAAAATTCCTATTGATTCACCATTAATAATATTATCAACAACAACTTTTAGAATTTCATGAACATGATTAATCTCTCATAAATTTGTGGTCAAAGTTCAAAAAAAAAGTCAAATGGGACAAACTTTTAGGGACGGAGGGAGTATTATAATAAGTGTAACAGTTGACCTGTCAAATTCTTTAAGAAATGTACTCCTCTTTGAGATTATTTCTTAATATAGAAATGTGACACTTATTTTGAAACTGATTTTTTTTTTATTATGCTAAAGTATTTATATACAATTATACATACAATCTGGTCTTGCAGTGTCCCTGATGTACCTCAAGCAAAAATCCCGTATCAAATTTGTCCAGATCCATCTGCAATCATATGGAGATGTAGGAGGAGGAGACGAAGATATGTGAACTCTTGAAAGCATATTCCGCTTCATTTTCAGCTTTCAAAGTATCAGAGCATCGACCCGAGGCCTGTCCATAAAGTTGGATCCGCCTTTTATGAGATTTCAATTTTCACCATTACTTGCAAATATGAAAAAGTGTACGTATAGCTGATTATTGATCACAAGTTTCTACTTCTACATGTTATACAAAAGTTCAATGGAAATTCCCCAAAAATTCAACAGAGTATTTTCTCCCAACAAAAAACTAATCAACTGCAACTACTACATATGAGAAATAAAAAATTGTGCATATAAAATCAAAGATTAGGTAGCATGACGTTGATAACAAAGAGTTAATACTGCAACATGTCAATAATATAATTCAAATTTTGGTGGAGAGATCTGCAAATCTTACTAATAATCTGGCCTTTTTTTTATTATTATTTACAATGCACATTGTTGTGTAAATTTACTAACACTGCAACATGTCTCTATGCATGTGACTGATAATATTTGGGGGAGTTTAATATTCAATTTTTTTTTTCTGTTTTGAGAAAATAGTCTTATAAAATATTGTATTATTTTAGGTTTTATTTCTCCTGCGTGATTAATCAATAATAAATAAAGGGTCAGATTCTCTGGTAATTCTAGTGTAAAAATAACCCTAATTCAACCGGTGATTTTGTTGGAATTTTGGTTTGTAAAAGTGAGGTTTGACCGACTTTTGACCAAGAATTCCATTGGGTTCCATTTTACTAAAATGGAAATTGATTGCATATTAATAATCTACATTTGGAGTAGATTAATTTGATATATTTACTTTCTCAAAACCAATTAGTGGTGAATGAGAAATTAATGCTCAAAGTATGCAAAATGAAATGGGTTTATGAAGAGTTTATGGAATATGGAATAGTTATCCCACATTGCTTAAAGATGTAAAGCAATGATTATTTATAAGTGGACTCATCCAAGAAAGGAGACATCAAGTTAATATTCTTGGGCCAACCTAGTTGGACCATTGGACCAACCATGCATCCAAGTGGGTTATTGAGCTAGTTTTGTTCTAGCTTAAAATGGACCCACAACCCGCGAAGCGCGGAATGGGCGGTTTAGGGCGCACTTTGCACTTCGCACGACCGCTAAGGAGCCTTAAACTTTTGACAAAAGTTGGCTCGGTTCATGGTTCGATTCGGTCCAAGGCGGGTTCGGCTTAGGTGGTTCGGTTCTGGTTCATGGTAAATGGGTTAGGTCCGCTTGGGACAGGATGGGCCGCTTGGAGGTGGATTGGGCCGAGGCCCTGCCGGGTTCAAGCAAAGGGAGGGCCGGTCTTGGGTTGGTCCGAATGGTGTTTGGTGTGAATCAAATTGGGGCGAAGCAAGTGAGGCCGAATCTAGGCTGTTGGGCGGCGGCCACGCAGTGTTCAAATAGATATAATGGTTTGATGTAAATAATAGATTCGGGCTGATCTCCACCCTCCATTCGAATCAGATCCAATGGTTAAGAATTAAGGGGTGCAATTTGTGATTATTCCAAATAGACACCACAACTCTTCATATACTATATAAACCCCCCACTAGTTTGTCAAATTCATTCATTCACTCAATCTTCACTTCACATATTCTCTCTCTCCTCTCACTAGATGTAGAGAATCACTTATCTAATGAGTTAACTAACTCGAGTTAGATATTTAACTGAATTATGGATTCAGTCAAAGAATTCAACGGAATTCTTAACATCATATGTTAGAAGATAGAGCATCTCGTTGCATAATTCTTCTTCAAAGTCTGGAAGTGTCAAACACGAATTTTGTTCGCCGAAGTCATTAATTTTGGTGTGCTCCTATTAATGACTATAAAGTCATTTTATCTTGAGAGAAGATTGCCATAGACCGTTAGCACCAGTGCGGGGCAATATCTTCTTGAGGAGATTGTGTCCAACACAAGACTCGACTTCATCATTTACTCGGTTTGCTTTAATTTTTTGCATTCTAGATTATCTTTATTTCCCCTTTAGATTAATTATGTTATGGTTCTTTATATTATTTGTCATTTTGTTAAATTCAAGAAAGCCTTATTTATTGTCAAATAGACAATTTTCCCAACAATCGCAAGAAGATATTAACGTTTTCTTGTTTTTATGACAAATATGAGCCAATGATGATGGACAACCGAAGGACATTATCGTTAGAGACTTAACGAGAAAAATAACGGTTTCCAAGGAAGGATAACTAGAAGAGCATTGGAAGTTAACTAGAAGATAACGAGAAGGTCAACAATAATCCCGGAAGTGATTCAAAGAATTGTTGACAACATGGAGCGGACTTATAAACAAAGAAGTTCATGCATGGCAGATAACCCAGGCAAATAACCGGAAAGGAAGAGAATGATGATCCAAATTTTCCAAGGCAAAATATAACCTAAGAGGAAGAGGATGTTGATCCAAAATTCGCCAAGGCAAATAAACCGAAGAAAAGGAGGAAGATGATGATCCAGATCCAAAAAAGATAGATAGCCAATCCGCGAAGACAAATAGCCGTAGAAGAATGGGATCATGAAAATCTCATATGTAGGACGTACATACTGAGTGGACCAAATGATGCCCGTTCAAAGATCACTGTCTCGTGGGGACAACCAAAGAGTTATAGAACTCTTTGGAACGGACTATAAGGTTCAAGGAACCAAGTCCAAGATTTGTTACAAGATATGGTAAGACCAATCACGTAGCAAAAAGGTTTGTCGTATTCCAAGAAAGGTAATGGACAACATGAATCAAAGCCAACGTCAACGAAAGGTTGAATAGGCTTGATTGAGAACTAATGGGGTTTGAAGCCAACTTAGCAAGTTGAAGGTCAACCATGAGAATGGTGGATAGACACTGGAGCTGAAACTACCCACCATATATATGCTGATAAAGAGAGCTTCTCATTAAACACTCCTTTCAATGGAAGGAAGGTGTAAATGAGAAACTCTTCTACTTCCAACGTCGTGGGACTTGGAAGGATCATGCCGAAGATGACTTGACAGAGAACCGACTCTCGTGAATATGCTTTGCATGTCCCAGACATTCGCAAGAACCTAGTTTCTTGGTAAAGGGTACTTTGCCTAGAGGCAAAGAGCATCGGTGTTTCTTATTTTTGCCTTTTGAAAGGTTCTAATTTATGGCATGATAAATTAGGTATGTGAATTTCAACACAATTAAGATGTCAGTGAATCAAGAATTAATTCTCATGAATAAATTCGTTTCAACTGACAAGTGTGAAATTTGCGTGAAAGATAAAATGACTAAGTCATCATTTTCTTCAGTAATAAGAAACACGACACCTCTTGAGTTAGCTCACACAAATAATTGTGATCTAAAGTTAGTGCAAACTCGAAGTGGGAAAAAGTATTTAATTACTTTATAAATGGTTGCACAAGACATTCTCTTGATAAGGAAGGATGAAGCCTTGGAGGCTTTCCAAACTTATAAGAATGAAGTTGACGAATCAACTTAATATAAAGAAGATTCGAAAAGCTACAATGAGGGGAATATGCAGCGCCGTTTGAGGATATTTGTGAGGTTTCTGGCAGTATTCATCAAACGATCGCAACATATTCAACTCAGTCTAATGCAGGAGCAAAATGCAAGAATCATACTCTTAAGGAGATGATAAATGCAATGAGCTCGGGCTTAACCGAATTTGTGGGGAAAGCTATAATGAGATACCCAAGAAAGGATTTGATAAAACTGATTACAGATTATGGCATAATCGTAAGACGTTTTATAAATACCTCAATTGTGGGGGTACACCTCAATTGCGGGGATACACCTCAAGTGTGGGGGTACAAGCTAAGTAAAAGTACTTAAGCCAAAGACAAGGAATTTGGTATTCCTTAAATTCATATTTCCTTGAAGTAAAAAGGAAATAATATAAGTTTTAGAAGAGAACTTATAAAATTGTAAAAGATTTATCTTAATAGTAAGATGAACTAAGACACAGTTTGTGGACAAAAGAAGCTAGTCTTTTGGTCCTAATTTTCTATGGTAGAAAATTAAACGAAAACTGTTAAATAATGTTGTTAACATTTAAATGAATAGTTCATCATACATATGGAAGTTGGTTGATCTTCTTCCATAATGCGAACCGTTGGGTTGCAAATTGGTTCCTAAAAGGAAGTATTTGAAAGATGAATCTATAAACGGAAAAAACTCTTGAAAAGATAAAGTTCTAAGGCAGACTTTCAAGAAGTATAGTCAAGAGAGTTAGAATTTCAAAAGATAGATTTCTAAAGGGAAAAACAATCTTGAGAAATAAACTCTATTGAGACGAATTATTAATCTGAAAAGGCAGATTATTGATCTCGAAAGTGAGACTCTTTAGATACAGAATCTGAAGAGAAAAGATTCTTAAAGTAATAGACTCTTTAATGGTAGAATCATAAGAGTTAGATGAATTCTCCAAGATAAACTCTCGAATAAGCTAAATTCTTGAGAGATGAAATCTATGAGGTAGAATCTTGAGAGGTAATCTCTGTGTAAGGTAGATTCCTGAGTGTTAGACTCTAAGGAGGTCAAACCACTTAGAGATACTGAATACTTGGGAAGTCGGACCGGTACAGACCACTCGAAGAAACTGATCGATAGAAGAATTTGTTCACTCGAAAGATTGACCATTCTAGAGAGACTAAAAGTCTAATTAAAAATTGTAATAAATCACTAAGTATAGTCAAAAGTACTTGGAGTACTTAGAGATATTCTTGTGATTACAGATTACAATAAATAAGATATTCAATAGTATGAAAAGGATATACTGATTGGATATCAGACACAAATAAACTCCAAGGTGAAAAATGTGTTCACAATAAATGGAGCAGCGGTGTCAAACTTCCAAGACAACATGAACAACTCGATTCAATAAGAAATTTGAGTCGATAGCGTCAGTTAAAGATAAAAGCTGAATGGTCTTGGAAGATATTCCTTGTGGAATAAGTTTGTGTCTACATAACCTAAGGCATTGTGACGACAATGAGAAATAGGAAAAGGTGTAGAACATCATGGTAAGTCAAGACACAATGGTCATTGACATATTACCATAAGACAATTGATCTCAAAATGATCTTGTCTGGCTGGCCATGTGAAGTCAAAAACGGATCCGTATACGAAAAGGGTATGAATAGGAGATCAAATTGTCTCAGTGAGGGGAATGAAGTTAAAAACTCACACAAACAAAGAAATCCATAATGGACACTCAACCTTGAGAATTGGAGATCCCATGCCCTTGGTTCAATGAGACAACTAAATTATGGAAATTCTAGTATGTGCACTTAGAACTCATTATAACTCATTCTCAGAAGCCATCTAAGTGCTAAAACACCTGATGACGTGTGGTGAGGGTAAGCTTAAAGCTTTTAATGATTCCTATACCTAAGTGGTGGAGTATAGCAGGATACTCTTTATGGGAGATCACCTATATAAGTGAGAAGTAATAAGGCCGCTTCTAAATTGAAACACTTATGAATCAAGAACGGTCCAGGGGCCAAAATGGACAAAACGTGAGAACAAAACGTGTTAGAGTGTTATTGTGTGAGTACTATTGTCTTGGTATACACTATACGATCGGCTTGGTTCAAAGCGTCTCGCTACCAAATGGCTAGTATATCCGATAGTATTTCACTAGGGAAGGTTCAAAGCCATAAGCTACCTATCCCGATGCAATAATAGTTCGCCGAAACTTCCAGACGAGTCTGCATTCATGCATGCATTAATTTGTCATTCATGTGGGGGATTGTTGGAATTTTGGTTTGTAAAAGTGAGGTTTGACCGACTTTTGACCAAGAATTCCATTGGGTTCCATTTTACTAAAATGGAAATTGATTGCATATTAATAATCTACATTTGGAGTAGATTAATTTGATATATTTACTTTCTCAAAACCAATTAGTGGTGAATGAGAAATTAATGCTCAAAGTATGCAAAATGAAATGGGTTTATGAAGAGTTTATGGAATATGGAATAGTTATCCCACATTGCTTAAAGATGTAAAGCAATGATTATTTATAAGTGGACTCATCCAAGAAAGGAGACATCAAGTTAATCTTCTTGGGCCAACCTAGTTGGACCATTGGACGAACCATGCATCCAAGTGGGCTATTGAGCTAGTTTTGTTCTAGCTTAAAATGGACCCACAACCCGCGAAGCGCGCGAAGGGCGGAATGGGCGGTTTAGGGCGCACTTTGCACTTCGCACGACCTCTAAGGAGCCTTAAACTTTTGACAAAAGTTGGCTCGGTTCATGGTTCGATTCGGTCCAAGGCGGGTTCGGCTTAGGTGGTTCGGTTCTGGTTCATGGTAAATGGGTTAGGTCCGCTTGGGAGAGGATGGGCCGCTTGGAGGTGGATTGGGCCGAGGCCCTGCCGGGTTCAAGCAAAGGGAGGGCCGGTCTTGGGTTGGTCCGAATGGTGTTTGGTGTGAATCAAATTGGGGCCAAGCAAGTGGGCTGAATCTAGCTGTTGGGCCTGACCCGTAGTGTTCAAATAGACATAATGGTTTGATGTAACAGCCATGTCTATTGATAATAGATTCGGGCTGATCTCCACCCTCCATTCGAATCAGATCCAATGGTTAAGAATTAAGGGGTGCAATTTGTGATTATTCCAAATAGACACCACAACTCTTCATATACTATATAAACCCCTACTAGTTTGTCAAATTCATTCATTCACTCAATCTTCACTTCACATATTCTCTCTCTCCTCTCACTAGATGTAGAGAATCACTTATCTAACAGAGTTAACTAACTCAGTTAGATATTTAACTGAATTATGGATTCAGTCAAAGAATTCAACGGAATTCTTAACATCATATGTTAGAAGATAGAGCATTTCGTTGCATAATTCTTCTTCAAAGTCTGGAAGTGTCAAACACGAATTTTGTTCGCCGAAGTCATTAATTTTGGTGTGCTCCTATTAATGACTGTAAAGTCGTTTTATCTTGAGAGAAGATTGCCGTAGACCGTTAGCACCAGTGCGGGGCAATATCTTCTTGCGGAGATTGTGTCCAACACAAGACTCGACTTCATCATTTACTCGGTTTGCTTTAATTTTTTGCATTCTAGATTATCTTTATTTCCTGCCCCGTTAATTATGTTATGGTTCTTTATATTATTTGTCATTTTGTTAAATTCAAGAAAGCCTTATTTATTGTCAAATAGACAATTTTCCCAACAATTAAGGAGAGCAAGGGCGGTGGAAAATCACCGGGAAGAGGGTTGGAGCAGTCTCCAGGGCGGGTAAATCTGTGAACGGGCGAGGCAGAGGAGGGCAAAAGTCTAGATTTCCGGTGGTATTGTTGAGGAAGACCTGGCCTGAAAGTCTGTGAGTCAAGTTGGATCAGAGTCAATAGACTTGAACCGGAGCGGGAGGCAAATGGGGGAAAACAAATCACTCGAAAGCATGCTTCTATCCTTGGGATGTTTTTTTTTTTTTTTTTCAATTTGGAAATAAAAATGTTCAATTAAGAGACACTCATTAATTAGTTTAAGTAAGTACAGTTATTTTTACAATAATTACAAGAAAATCGGAGCACATTAACACTCTCTGATTCTCTTGTAATTAGAACATCCACAATGGGAGATTTTTAAGAACTCTTTATTTTTATGAAAAATCTCTCTAAAGTTTTTTATCATCGTAGAATTTTTGAAAGATCTCCTTATTAATAAGTAGTTTTTTATAAAAAGAGCTATTAAAAATCTATTTAGAGAGCAATAACATTAGTTTTCACCACTTTTCCATGTAAAAAAAAAGAGCTCTACCACTTATAAGATTCTTTTCTCATTTTCTATATTGCTTTTGGAAGTTTTGAGATCTATTCACTCTGTCTGTGTAGGTGCAGTATGCTTGGAGCAGTAAAAGTAGTAATATTGAAATTTGCACTCAAAATGCTATCATTACTTGCACTAAATTGACTCCCGTGCGATACACGGGGCATTACTATATATTCAAAAAATAAAAAATCTAACTAAAATAAACCAAAAACTCAATTCGCTTATACATTATAAAAGACTTCCTTAAAGGCGACATTGTCATTACATAAAAATTAGAAATCAATAAAATAGAAATAAAACATAAATCATAATGATTATGCATTTCTATGTATACAATTTTGTAGTTTTTATCAATTTAAAAAATTAAATAAAACAGACGAACATTTTATCATATACGAAATAAGTTATTGAAATCAGTTTAAAATGTGAAGATTAGAAATCTAGTAAAAAAAAAGGTGATATTTTATTTCGTTTTGATGAAGAGAAATTTTGAAAAAAGAACAAAAGATTTAGTCATACCAACAGGATAGTACAGTTATCTAATAAGAACTAATATCATTATTTTTCAAATGAAAAATTTCCATTAACTCATGATCGTACATCTAAAAAATCATGTCATATTGATTTACATTAACTCATTATGAACATAATTATGATATTTATTTTCAATCTAACTTATTTAATAGTTAGAAGAAAAATAAACACTAACAATTTCGTTAAATGAAATTTTTTTTGGCCAAACCCCCCAATTCCTCATAAAACCCAACTCACTTCTTACTCCCCCTCCTTTAAAATACCGATTTATACTATCTTTATTTCTTCTAATATTGACATAAAATTAAATCAAAATTTTATAACTGATGGGCATCTTCCCCGATATTCATCTTTATCAATACACAATTTTTTGAGACGAATACAAAAATCGATAAATTTATTAATACTTTATTTACAATGTTTCAAATACTTTTTTTAAAAAAAATTAAATTAATTGTTTGGTATATAAGCACAAGAACCATATTACACCATCTAACTTATTAAATAGATATATATTATTATTATATAAAATAACCATTTATACTTTATAAATACACAATCGTTTTGTTTATAAAAATTCAACAACATTCCAACTCATCATCCTAGACCCCACCACGTTTATTTTATTTTATATTCTTTATTTTTATTATTAGTATTATTATTATTATTATTATTTTTATTATTGTATTTATCATTTATAATTAAAAATAAATACTTTACACTTATTTAATTTTTACAAAAAATATATAGAGAAATAAAAGACGAATTAACAAAGGATAATTAAGAAATTTATATTTAAAAAAGAGGAGTTTTTTTTCTCTATCCAAATCAAATGAAAGAAGTCTCTATTTAAAGAGAAAGAATTTATGAATTTTGGTGTAAAAAAAATTAAATAAAAATTAATTTATTATAAAATAATTGAGGGTAAAGAAATCGGAAAAAAAATTGGAAATTAAGCAAGCCAATCAACGGGAGACATGTGTCAAATTCTTTAAAAAAAAAAGGGAAAAAAACCCTACATATACACGCACTGTTGTCGGCCCGTGCAGTACACGCCCTAGAGAAATGTCGAAATTGTCTTTCCACAGATGGACGACACATATGTCCAATGTTAAAAAAAAAAAAAAAAAAAAAAAAAAAAAAAAAAACTAATGAATTCACGCGCCTCTTTAGGCCCGTGTAATTTACGGCTCTCGTAATTTTAATCAATAAAAAAATAAGAAATAAAATAAATCATTTCTTATACACTTTATTTGGGTAAATATTAATAAAAGTAATTTAATTTATTTCATAAAAATTGAGATTATAACTCATTTTGTTACTTGATATTTTTCTAATGTATTTTCGCGTGTGTGCACGTGTGTATGTTTAACATGATGTACAAAGCTTCTTAAATTAGCGACACACATGTTAGTAATGTTTTTGCTCTCCATAGAATTTCAATCCTAACCAAGTAATTACAAATGTGCCCTCGTTTATTTTAAAACTTATGCAAGTCTTTTTATATATAGAGAGAGAGATAGCGATTTATAAATAATTATTTTATACTTATTTTTAAAAATATATTATATTCACTTGTATTATGTGTTTTAAATTAATGAAAAAATTAAACCAAGAAACTAATCTAATTTTGGAGTAAAATATTATTGTACTAATTTTCTCATTTCTCAAATAAATGTCAAAAAAAATATTCAACAATTGTGTGAAATGAAAAAAATTTCCCCAAACCCTCCATTCCCTCATCTAATTTTGGAGTAAAATATTATAGTAAAAAAAAATCATTTATTATAAAACAATTGAGGTCAAAGGAATGGGAAAAGAAAAAAATTCGAAATTCAAGAAGCCAGTGGAACGCCGCCAAGTGTCCCAACCAAAAAAAAGGAAAATATCTCTGCGTAAATGCGCCTCGATCGACGCAAATATGACACGCGTCAAATTTTCACCCTATCACTGCATGCCACGACAAATTTACTTCAACTATTTTTAGTTATGCCACAATATGAAATGACTTAAACTTTAATCAAAATTTTAAAAATGATGGTCATCTTTCCCGTTATTCACTTTTATAAATACACAAATTTTTTAGACGGATAGATATTCAACAAATTTATAAATAGTTTATTTACTATGCTTCAAAGTATTTTTTTAAAATAATTTAATAAATAGATTGATCTATCGAAATAAAATAAACCCAATAATCTATTACCCCATCCAATTAATCATCCTATACCCAACCAGTTTTATTTAATTTTATATTATTTATTTTCAAGATTAGTAAAATTATTAATATTATTATCATTTATAATTAAATAAAATATTTCACACTTAATTACTATTCACTAAAAATATATTAAAAAATAAGAAAGAAAAATTAACAATGGGTAATTAAGAAAGTTATACATTCAACAATTGTGTTAAATGAAAAAAAATTCCCCAAACCCTCCATTCCCTTATCTAATTTTGGAGTAAAATATTATAGTAAAAAAAATTAATTTATTATAAAACAATTGAGGTCAAAGGAATGGGAAAAGAAAAACATTCGAAACTCAAGAAGCCAGTGGAACGCCGCCAAGTGTCCCAACCAAAAAAAAAGGAAAATATCTCTGCGTAAATGCGCCTCGGTCGACGCGAATACGACACGCGTCAAATTTTCACCCTATCTCTGCATGCCACGACAAATTTACTTCAACTATTTTTAGTTATGCCACAATATGAAATGACTAACACTTTAATCAAAATTTTAAAAATGATGGTCATCTTTCCCGTTATTCGCTTTTATAAATACACAAATTTTTTAGACGGATAGATATTCAACAAATTTATAAATAGTTTATTTACTATGCTTCAAAGTATTTTTTTAAAATAATTGAATAAATAGATTGATCTATCGAAATAAAATAAACCCAATAATCATATTACCACATCTAACTAATCATCCTATACCCAACCAGTTTTATTTAATTTTATATTATTTATTTTCAAGATAAGTAAAATTATTAATATTATTATCATTTATAATTAAATAAAATATTTCACACTTAATTACTATTCACTAAAAATATATTAAAAAATAAGAAAGGAAAATTAACAATGGGTAATTAAGAAAGTTATATACAACAATTGTGTTAAATGAAAAAAAATTTCCCAAACCCTCCATTCCCTCATCTAATTTTGGAGTAAAATATTATAGTAAAAAAAATTAATTTATTATAAAACAATTGAGGTCAAAGGAATGGGAAAAGAAAAAAATTCGAAACTCAAGAAGCCAGTGGAACGCCGCCAAGTGTCCCAACAAAAAAAAGGAAAATATCTCTGCGTAAATGCGCCTCGGTCGACGCGAATACGACACGCGCCAAATTTTCACCCTATCACTGCATGCCACGACAAATTTACTTCAACTATTTTTAGTTATGCCACAATATGAAATGACTTACACTTTAATCAAAATTTTAAAAATGATGGTCATCTTTCCCGTTATTCGCTTTTATAAATACACAAATTTTTTAGACGGATAGATATTCAACAAATTTATAAATAGTTTATTTAATATGCTTCAAAGTATTTTTTTTAAAATAATTGAATAAATAGATTGATCTATCGAAATAAAATAAACCCAATAATCATATTACCCCATCCAACTAATCATCCTATACCCAATCAGTTTTATTTAATTTTATATTATTTATTTTCAAGATTAGTAAATTTATTAATATTATTATCATTTATAATTAAATAAAATATTTCACACTTAATTACTATTTACTAAAAATATATTAAAAAATAAGAAAGGAAAATTAACAATGGGTAATTAAGAAATTTATATTTAAGAAAGAGAATTTTTTTTCTGTGTCCAAATCAAAAGAAAGAAGTCTCTATTTAAAGAGAAATTTTTTTATGAAATTTGGTGTATAATTTTTTTTTAAAAAATTAATTTATTATAAAATAATTGAGGTCAAAGAAATAGTTTTTTTTTTTAAATATGAAATCCATCAAGCCAATCAAAGGGCGCCAAATACACAAGTTTTTTAGACGGATAGATATTCAACAAATTTATAAATACTTTATTTACTATGCTTCAATTTTTTTTTAAAAAAATAAATAAATAAATTGTTTGATCTATTGAAATAAAATAAACCCAATAACCATATTATCATTTCTAATTAAATAAAATATTTCACGCTTACTTACTTGTTAGTAAAAATAAATTAAAAAATGAGATAGGAAAATTAACAAAGGATAATTAAGAAAATTATATTTAAAAAAGAGGATTTTTTTCTATGTCCAAATCAAATGAAAGAAGTGTCTATTTAAAGAGAAAAAAAAAATTATGAATTTTGGTGTAATTTTTTTTTTTAAAATAATTTATTATAAAATATAGGAAAATTAACAAAGGATAATTAAGAAAATTATATTTAAAAAAGAGAATTTTTTTTCTGTATCCAAATCAAATGAAAGAAGTGTCTATTTAAAGAGAAAAAAAAATTATGAATTTTGGTGTAAATTTTTTTTTAAAAAAAAATAATTTATTATAAAAAAATTGAGGTCAAAGAAATAGGAGTGTTTTTTTAAATTTGAAATCCCTCCAGCCAATCAGAAGTTGACACGTGGCACAAAGTAAAAAAAAAAAAAAAAGGGAAAATGCTGCAATGACTCGCCAATGTCGCCGCGTGTAGTACACGCGCCTGCAAAATGACGAAAATGCCCCTCATCACACGGGCGACAAGTGTCCTAATTCATTTAAAAAAAAAAAAAACTCAACCAATCTTACCTCGCCACATGGCATTTCAGCCCATTTTTTTTTCCCTTTTGCCACCGCGTGAATTTACCAAAATTCTTTGTCATTTTAGGAAATGTGAAGCTTTAAACGGGACACCCATTTTGACAAAAACTGAAGTTATTAACTAGACGGATGAAGTATATATTATATTTCTTTTTCTGGAAAGTCCTATAACTCAGACTAAATAATCACAACTCAGACTAAATAATCACAATTGTAATCTAACTGCCATCTCAAGTTGGTAATTGTGGCAGAGAGGAAAACATGAAACTGTAAACTGTAGGTTGTAAGAGAATTAGTGGGAGGTGATGTAAGAAAGAGAATGTTGTGAGTGTAAAAGTAAAGTAGGAGAGAGAATGAGTGGAGAGAATAGTGATTTAAGGTTTCCTTTTTAGGAAAGTGGCTTTTTAAATGAGACGCCCAAAAAGAAAATAAATGGCTTTTTCGTTGGGACGGAGGGAGTATATATATATATATATATATATATATATATATATATATATATATATATATATATATAGTATAAATGAGGGAAGTCATGAACAGTGGTATGAATAGTTTTCTTTGCCAAATTTACCATTTTGCCCTCACTATTTTGTTTCTTTCCCATTTTGCCCTTAAAAATATTTTTTTTTAAATTAAAAAAAAAAATCACGTGGCCTTGGACACGGGCATGTACTAGTATATATATATATATATACTTCCTCCGTCCCGGAACAATCTTCACAAACACTGTTTGCACTGGTTTTAAGGAGGGAGTATTATATTGAAAGTGTTGTGAGTGTGAAAATAAAATATGAGAGAGAATGAGTGGAGAGAATAGTAAATTATAATGGTGTTGTGAGTATTAAAATAATGTAGGAGAGAGAATGGGTGGATGGAATAGTAAAGATTCCTTTCCATTTTAGGTAAGTTTTAAATGTGTGAAGTAAGTTTTGGGACGCCAAAAAAAAAGTGTGAAGATTGTTCCGGAACGGAGGGAGTATACTCATGTAACTCCTTGGGGCTTTGAAGAAAAACAAAGACAAAGATTCTTTTGATATATGCATCCTTGTACTTTTAACTATTTTGTTTAGATTTTATGCTCTGAGCATATGACAAATAGCCAGGTCTCTGAGCAGTATTTTTCCGAATGAAACCTGTCTCACACTCCAAACTTCATGTTTTTGAAGGAAAAATTATGTATAATAATGACATTTTCTGGGTTGCCTGCATATTAAGGGAGTCTTATCATGTTTGGCCTCTCCATTTTATAAAAAGCATTAATTGGATTTCTCACCTAAAAAAGGAGCTCAAGATTTTCTTTGACTCAACATAGTCCATCTATGAAAAATAATTTGATTATCGGTTACTCCTCTCTTACCATTTCCGTATTTCAAGGCTAACTTGCATTTTGTAACTTGACAATCTTTTTTTTATATATAACTTACGTTTGTATGAATTCTAAAGTAAGATGTTTTCTGCAGATGCCATTCCGTTGTTCATGAAGAGTCCGTTGTTCATGAAGAGATTGGACCTTTTGAAGAAAATTTTTTTTCAGGCACATGTATAATTGATCCAAATCAAACTACTTGGGGTCTTCATAAAATCCTTAGGTTCAGATTGTTATACGAAGGTGACATTATTTTGGGGTAGAAGAAGTATTATAAAGAATGTGACATGCAAGATTTACTTTAGATTATTTAGGACATTCCTGTCAATTTCAATCATGTTCAAATTATTATTTTATAGAGTTTTTCTTGCATGATTTTAGCTTGACTGACTGCGATAAACGTTACTTTGAATTCACTTGCAGCATACAAGATTGAATTATCATAGAGTTTTACTTGTGATGACGCAGGAATACATTCAGGCTCAGTTCTGGGTCCAGCAAATGAGTTAGACTGACTTCTGATCTACACAACACAAGAAATGAACCGTGAATTGCGCCGGGGCTTGTCCGGCAAGGCCCTCCGACGTGAAAATCAGTGTTTGGGCTGGAGAAAGGTGATAGAGATATGGTGGGTGTGTGTATACGTGAATATGAAAATATGCATTACATTAGCCCAAGAAACTGTTATGATATTAATAGTGAATGAAGGAAACTAGGGTTTCGATCTGGACCGTTGGATTGGATTATTGCCAACCGTCGAATTAGCTTTGTCCCCATTCATCCACGTGGCATCTTGTGATTGATCCGTATGAACAAGGACACTGCTATGTCTGACACGGATAATTTTTTCCCCCATAATAGAAAGTCAACCTGTACACTTTTGGCGCTACTACTGGTTTCGTGATTGCACGCGCAGAGTGGTCCAGTGGTAGGTCTGACTTTATCCCAAAATGACTTGTTGGGCAAGCTTATTGAGCAAGCTAAATGACTGGACGACTTGGAGCTGTACGTCCAATGAGGTCGTCATAGAGGAGATAACTCGACGAGCGAGTACACGAGTGAATCATCTCGTCTTTGGATGAGTCTGGTCACTTAATGACGATGACAGTTGAACATACCAAAAATGTCGAGTTGGGCCAAACGAGTAAAGCCCAATCACGGACAGCCTGGACTTCCACATTCTCAATAAGGCTAGCCCAATCAAAACAGGGCCCAAAGCCCATCTCAAAGATCAGTCGACTAAGCCCATGGTCCGGCTCACCAGGCCCCGACTTAACTTAGTCAGGACCTCGAATCCATATTATAACTCGGGTACGAACCATGCTCTGCCGGACAATGTCGACCATTCCTCGAATGGCGACCTCGACCTAAATTAACAAGTGACGACTTGATACTTGAAGGCGTATTTGGTTGAACAATGATCATAACCACATCCCTACAAATCAGGGGCCGTTATAGACAAGTTCCCACAATCAAGTGCTTGCCGCTATAATCTCGGAGCACATGTCGCCTCCCCAAAATTACACCACTCTTGTCTATAAATACTTCATCACTACCAAACGGTGAAAGGTAACTGCCATTTTGTATTCTGAGTTCATTATTCAATACATTTTGAGCTTTATACAACCGTGATCTTACTCTCGCGCCGAGCGTCTTCGCCGGAGACACATCCGCTAGTCGTGGGTTACATTTTCAGTCAAGAAGCCGGGTGATCGGTCTGCCACGTGGAGGAAGATTGATAAGCACATTTCTGCAAAGATCGGTTTGGTTCCATTGCCGGAATCGTGCTTAAGCTTGACCTCGAAAAGTTCATCAACCTACAACAATGGTAACCCCGCACGGGCATGTTGAAGACGCTTACGAAGAATTCATTGAGGTGAACAACAACACCAATACAAACGCGGGAAATCTCAATGTCAATGCTTTGAAAACATGGACTTGCCTCCTCCCCACCAAATCGTCCTCATGGTAGAGCCACGCGATCTACCGGTGTTGTTGATGGCGAGAGGATTGCACGACACGAGGAGAGGGAAAAGGCATATGGAGGGGCAAGGAGTCCCACCTCCTCCTAAGCGTCAGCTGGACAGTGAACATGGGAAACAGGCGGGTCCCTCAATTAATCCCATGAGCAAGAAGGAAATGATGTTAGAGCGAGCTCAAATTTTGGGCGACTTGATAGCCGTGGAGGAGCGAAGCGGGCCGACGTACGTTCGTAAAGGATTGCTCCCTCCCAAGTCTCCAACGGGCGGCGAGCCGGGAGTGCTAGGCCAAATGAAGGTGTGGGGCGGAATGGCGAAGACGGGATAGTTCGGCGAGCTCCTACAATTGTTCATGTGCCGAGTAACGACCTAGGGCTAGCCTCGCGAAGCAAGCAGGAGGCTCAATCGGTTGAGGACTCGGTTAACGGCCAACAGAAACAGCATGTCTCTCCAGCGCGAACGCAAAGATCGGGATCCCGTAGAGACGAGGGAATGGGCATAGGTCGCCTGTGAGAGGGGAAAGGCGCAGTCGCCACATGGAGATAACAGCGCAGTCGCCGTCTGGCTGGCCGAGAGGCGCAGTCGCCTCAAAGAAGTAATGCAGACATAGATCTACAATAAGATCGAAAGGACCAATTCTCGCGGGGACGGAAGGAGTAGGCGGTGACTCCCCGAAGTGAGGGCCGGAGGTCAAATCTTGCTCCCCCTCCGGGAGATGAAAGACCCGATGCCGAGAGAATGGTTGTTGATGAAAAGAAGTTTGAGCAATGGGAGGAGGAGAAGAAAAAGGATGCTTTGGAAAGGTCGAACGAATTGACTTTGCTCTTCGACCACTTTCCAAGGAACCGAGAGATAGTCGACCTCCCCTAGTTTCGGGTTGCCCTTCTAGAGAAGTATTCTGGTTCCACCAATGCAAGAAGCCACATAGCACACTTGGAGGCCACGATGTGTTTTGTCGCCAATGAAGACGACAATATGTGCAAAGCCCTCGTAAGTACCCTCACAGGAGCAGCTTTGACATGGTTTAATGGTTTGGCGGTGGTAGCATAACAACTTGGACATGCTTGAGGACCAAGTTCCTAGATCGCTTCTCGACTTGGAGCTCGGAAAGTGACGGTGGCGATTTAAACAACTTGGTGCGAGGCCAAAAATGAAAGCTCCATGAGCTACTTCACCAAGTTCAAAGAAATGGTCGACAAGATTGAAGAGGACATCACGCATGTGGAGGTAATCAATTGCTTAGAAGTGGTATTTCCTCGGAAGACATGGACTACGAGCTCACGGTCCGAACGGTCACAACTCGACGGGAGTTGTTTGAAAAGGTGTATAATGTCGCTCGGCGAGGAAAGGAAAGAAAAGAAGAAGGAAAGAGCCCCAAGGTTGAAGTCGCGATGATAAAAAGGACTCCAACAAGAATGGGGGAACAATAAAGATGGAAAGAACGAGAACTAGGGCAACGAGAGAAGGTGCCCGAAGCTTTCACTCCTCACGGTGAGTCGAGCGAGATTATGAATGCTTTGTCGAACCTGGCTCCTCCGGTCCCAATGAATCCAGGCAACAAGTTTAGGAGGGACAACGGCAAATGCTGCGACTACCACAAAGACACTTTGGTCATCTCACGAGAGGATTGCTTGGGATTAAAGCGTATCATCCGAGAGAATGGTCGACCGGGGAGACTCGAAGCTTATGTGAAGAGACCTCAAGATGGAGGAGGTGAGCGGCCGGCGGGTGGGCAACAAGGACCTAGGCGGCCTAGGCGGAACACAGGGGTCATCACCGAACAAGCAAGCAACACGGCCATCAAGCACAAGATATTCCGGCTCAATAAGGCCCCACATGTGCCTCCAAGGAGAGAAGTCGAGAGATGAAGCGATCGGCTTCTACCCCCGTGAACCGGCAACTAATATGGCGGCTAGGGAGCAAGTTCTCGTCATCCCGGGTCTCATTGATGGATGCACGACGAGCGGACTCTTAGTCGACACGGGGGCTCGCAAGGATATTTTGTTTTACAAAACTTTCAAGGAGATGGGTCTTAATGACGAGCGGTTGGAGAGATATGATGGCGAGTTGGAGGGCTTCACCAACCACCGAGTTGATGCTAAAGGCCGAGATAGTGCTCGACGTCGACCTAGGCAGCGCCCCCTCGGGGTTGTCTCGAAGGTACAATTTATCGTAATTGATGTAAACAGTGACTATGCCGCCATACTTGGAATTCTGGACAGTCGCTCTTGGAATGGTAGCATCAATTCCTCACCGGCGAGTAAAGTTCCCCACACCCTTTGGAGTAGGTTGCGTACAAGGCACGGCTCGTGCTTATCTCGGATCATGTTCTAAGAGAAAGAAAGAAAAGGGAGTTAGAGATTGAGGCTGGCGATGGTTACTTGAAGGCCGTCCCGATCGATCACCAAAACTACCGGTTGTCAACAATCACCAACGTGGAAGAGTCGACCTATCACTCAAATGACGAGGTCATGCTTGAGTCGACACGTCACTCTAACACCACCGAGGTCGATTCGGATGTAGTTATGGTCGACCCAAGTCATCATAGGCAACCTATGCCTCCGGCTCGACAATAACTCGGGGGCCACCACCACCGCCGAGGTTGCGGACAAGCTTGATGATATGATAGGCGAGGAGGCTCCACACTTGGGAGCCGAGGAAAGACAAAAGGTCGGGAAATCATAGTGGAGACTCTACAATTCGAGAGATGGACCGTAGCTAGAAGTCGTGGATGAGTTAGAGTCGGTAATCACCAACTTTTCCTACCCCGACCAAAAAATTTAGATTGGGAAGCGGCTATCGGTTGAGGAGCGAGCGAAATCATCGAGCTACTCAAGGAAAGTAACGATGTCTTCGCATGGAGGGTAGAGGACATGAGGGAATCAAGGAAGAGGTCGGGTTCACGAGACTTGAAGTCGGCTTAGGCCATAAAGCCTAGACCCCAAAGTTGAGAAGTTTTGCTCGCGACAAGGAAGAGGCTATCAAAGCGGAGGTACAAAAACTTTTGAGTGCAGGGGATAATCAAAGAGGCCACTCATACAACGTGGTTGGCCAACGTGGTCATGGTGAAGAAATCGAATGGCAAGTGGCGGATGTGTGTCGACTTCACTACTCTCAATCTAGCTTGCCCAAAGGATAGCTATCCTCTTCCTAGAATTGACAAGCTTGTTGATTCCATTGCTGGCCACTCTACTCTCAGTTTCCTGGATGCTTACTCAGGATACCACCAGATAAAGATGCACGAGGATGACATTGTGAAAACGGCATTTCAAGCAGCTGGAGGCATTTCTTGCTACAACATGATGCCATTTGGCTTAAAAAATGCGGGGAGCTACCTATCAAAGAATGGTGAACAAAGTCTTTGCCTCACAAATTGGTCGAAATATGGAGGCTTATGTTGACGACATGGTCATTAAAACTAAGGACCGGAGTCACGTAGTCGACTTTGAAGGAGACATTCGCCAATTTACGAGCAAACGACATGAAGCTCAATCCCGGTAAGTGTGTCTTTGGAGTTGCGGTGGCAAGTTCTTGGGATTTATGGTATCTCAAAGAGGCATAGAAGCCAATCCGAGAGAAAAATCAAGGCGCTAGTCGACATGAAAGCTCCCACCGAGTGTCGAAAGAGATGCGGCGACTTAACGGAAGGGTAGCGGCTCTTGGTCGCTTCATATCAAAGTCGCGAGAGGTCTCTCCCCTTCTTCAAAGCATTGAGGGGACGAAAAATTTTGAGTGGACGACCGAATGTCATTCGTCGTTTCAACAATTGAAGGATTACCTCGCTACTCCACCTTTGCTAAGTAGCCCAACCACTGGTGAGACCCTATTTGTATATCTGTCCGTGGGAGACAAGTCGGTTGCAGCGGTGTTGATTAGAGAGGATGAAGGGCTTCAAAAACCGATAAATTACATCGCAAGGCCTTATCGAGATGTGGAGAGCGGATACTACAATGCTTTGAGAAGGTCGCTTATGCCCTAGTCGTGGCTTGAGGAAGGCTGCGAGCTTATTTTCCGGCTCATCCAATTGTGGTTCTTACAAATGCCCCCTTAGAAAAATTCTTCACAAGCCGGAGAGTCCGGGTCGACTTCTCAATTGGTCAATTGCCCTTGCGGGTGACATTGAGTATCGACCTCGAAAGGCGTTGAAGGCTCAAGCTCTAGGCGGACTTCTTGGTCGAGCTTACGTTCGCGAGGAAGACGACGAGCGGCGAGCTCCAAAAGAAAAGGCTAAAGGGAAGGAGTTAGAGTCCCAGTCGCCATCGGTTGCAGTCGATTGTTGGAAGGTCTATTCGGACGGATCGGCGACCAAGAATAGCGGTGGAGCTGGGATAGTGCTAATTGAACCGAGTCCTGAACTGTGTATGAGGAATCACTAAGGTTCAAGTTTGATGCTTCCAACAACCGGGCCGAATATGAAGCTTTGATAGCAGCTATAGAATACGCCCAAGTGTTTTGGAGCGACTAAGATCATGGCTCTGCGTGATTCACGGTGATAGTCAACCGGGTCGAGGCGAGTACGAGGTACTTAGTGCCATACGATTAAATACTTTGCGACACAGTGAAGGAACCGATAAAAGATTTGGAATTACAGGAGATTCAAAGGATTGGAAGAGAGGACAACGAGCTAGCCGAGCCTCCTCTCAAAATTAGCTACCTCGGATGAGCCACATGATGAACCTATCTCCTTCCTCGAAAGTCCATCCTATGAAAGAGTAAAAATTCATTGCATAGATGATCCCTCAAGGAATTGGGCTCAGGAGAAGTGTTGGATCGAGGAAATGAAAGCATATTTAGAAAATGGAGAGCTGCCAGATGACGAGAAGAAGGCTCGAGCTATCAAAAGAAAGCTCCAAGGTATGTCATTCAAGGAGGCGACCTATTCGGAAGATCTTATACTCGACCATTACTAAAGTGTATCCACCCTCAAGAGGTCGCCCTATTGATACACGAAGTGCATAGTGGAATTTGTGGTGGACACCGGGGGCCGGGACTGCTGGCGACAAGTTAATCACGTTGGGATACTACGGCCACACATGAGAGCCGACACTCACAACTTTGTTCAAGAATGTGATCAATGCCAAAGGTTTGCCAACCTCCCCAGTGCCTACTGACGGAAGCGGACTCACTGTGATTGCGGCTTGGCCATTTGACATGTGGGGCGTCGACTGATTGGACCCTTCCCTCCCGCCCAGGAAGCTGCAAGTATGTGATCGTCGCCATAGATTACTTCACTAAATGGGTTGAGGCCAAACCATTAGCTCGCATCACGAGAGGAAAACGCTATCAACTTTATTCATGACTTCATTTGGTGTCGGTTTGGTTTTCCTCGAGCTATAGTGTCAAACAATGGTTTACGATTCTCCCGAGACTTTCGAAGCGAGAGATGAAGCGAGTTGGAATCAAACATTGGAAATCTTACGTCGCCTATCCTCAAGGAAATGGGCAAGGCGAAGTAGCAAATAAACTTGTTCTATCTTCGCTCAAGGCTGGGCTCGTAGGTCGACGAAACAATTGGTTGGACGAACTCCCCCTTGCTCTTTGGGCGGTTCGTACAACCACTCGGGGGCCTACGGAAACCCCTTTGCACTCACATATGGGTCGAGGCCATGGCACTGCGAGCTCGGATTCCCCACTTGCTAGAGTGACTTTCTTCAATCAAGAGCAAAATGATACCAATAGATTGATCGACTGGATCTAGTCGACGAGAAGCGAGAAACGGCTACCTCCGAATGGTCAACTACAAGCGGCGAACTAAGAGCTACCACGACAAGAGGGTCAAGGCAAGGTCGTTCCAAGTGGGAGATTATGTGTTGAGAAAGATCGAAGCAACGGGTAAAAGGACCCGGCGAGAACAAGCTATCTCTAAGCGGGAAGGTCCCTATGTAGTCACTCGAGTCGTCAAGGAAGGAACCTACATGATAGCTCATCCTGGAGGTGACGAGTTGAAACATCCTTGGCATGCTACTCACCTCATCAAATACTACTTCTAGTTTTCAATTTCAAAGTTCAAGTTTGTGTTAAAGCTAGTTTCGAATTGATGTAAGCATGATTCCTACTTCAATGAAAAGCGCAGTTTATTCGATCAAACATAGTGTTACATTAATATCAACAAGCTCGACTCCTAGTCAGCTTCGTTCTAGCAAGCTCGATTCTTAATCAGCTTTGTTTATTTAACAAGTCCGACTCTTAGTCGACTTTGTTCTAACGAGCTCGACTCTTAGTCAGTTCATCTTAGCTCGACTCTTAGTCAGCTTCACCCTAACAAGCTCGACTCTTAGTCAGCTTCGTTCTAACAAGCTCGATTCTTAATCAGCTTTGTTCACTTAACAAGTCCGACCCTTAGTCGACTTAGTGCTAACAAACTCGACTCTTAGTCAGCTTGATTTACTTAGCTCGATTCTTAATCAGCTTCGCCTATTCAACAAGTATGATTCCTAATAAACTTGGTCCTAATTAACTCGACCCCGGGTCAGTTTCAATAGTATGAACAGGTTCGACTCATGATCAATCTCGTTCACAAAAAAGTTAATCAAGTCTGAGGTCGACTAAACCAACAAGATCAAGTCGCCACTAGGCTCAAGTTGACTCATTTATGTTATCTACATCTAGCTCGACATATAATATGGAATGAAAAACATACAACATTCTGAAAACAAAAGTCAGCTAAGATAGAGATAAGTCTCCCAAAACGGGCTAAGACTTAGACAAAATAAATTTACAAGAGTATCTTGCCTCCCAAAAAATAGGGCCAAGGCATTCAAATATTCAAGGAATCAAAAGAGCAAAAATTGTTGGTTGGAGCTTGTTCATTACAAATTCAACTAAATAATTTAAGAGTCCTGGCCGACATCAGCTTGGTCATCAATGGAAGCTCGACCTTCACCATCTTCTTGTTGCTGGGGCTCTAGGGGCTTACCCGATTCAGAATATGTCTGCTCAGTTTCAATCTCCATGGCTTCAGCATCGTCGAGTTCCGCCAAGACCACATCAAAATTTCTATCAAGGACAGGGGGAGCTTCCCATTTCTCGCAGTGATCCTCCTCATCCTCTTGGGCAATGAAAGCTAGATCATTTTCAAGGTAAGGAACGAGCGAGTGACCACCACGAGTTGTCATATCATATTGGGACTCAGTAAACCAACGAGCTAATTGCTCGATGGTAACCGTAGCCGTTGGATCTACAAGCGCACGACGGGCCATGTGTCTTTTGCCGACCTCAAGAAAATCTTGGGCCTTAGACACTATGGCATCATAATACTCATCCCCTGCCTTGAACTTCTCAATCGCGGCTTCAGAGGCCTCCTTAGTAGTTTTCTCAATAGCAGCCTTGTGGTCTTTCTGACTCTTCTCTCTCTCAAGTCGATGCTGTTCATGCAACTCGAGCAAGAAGGCATCCTTCTCCTTTAGAAGTTTGTTAATAGTGGCCAGCTCAGTCTTGGCCTTCCCCAGTTCTTTCTTCTCAGCATCCCTCTCAGCCTCCACTTCCTTGAGTTTGGACTCTGCAGCCTCAAGGTCGGACAAAGCCTTGGTCTTCACCGCTTCGTTGGCTTCATACGAATTGTCCAAGTCATTATACTTCTCTTTCCATTCCGCAAGCTCTTGAGCCTTTTTGGAATAATCACGAAGGGCTTGTCTCTCCCTCTCAATGGAGGCCCTCCAAGAGCTCTTGGCTTGCTCAATCATTGTAAGATTCTGCATTCCAAAGGAAACAAAGAAGTGTTAGCTCGAGATTCAAGTGGATCGAGTAAAGGAGCAGACGACTAAAATAAAAGAGAAAGTGAGAAGTTACCTCGCAATGAGCCGGCCAGGCCAGGCGAGAATTCCTCGGGTGTCATGCCCTTATCGGCCAAGTGAGCTAGCGGACCCACATCCACCGCTCTTCTCACAATCACACAGCCCCAAGTTCGTATGCAGGTAGCTGCGACTCAGGCAATTTACTCCTTCAAGAGAGGGAACGTCACTCAGCCTCTGCATCCTTTCTTCAATGGATTCCTGGTTGGGATAAGAAGAGGCTGGAGGAGGTGGAAGCAGTTGGCTCGATGAAACAGCATTCCCCTTGTCAGATCGCAACCTCTTAGTCCTCAGAGGTTGATCATCAACTTCAGTTTCCATGACGTCGTCATCAATGTTTACGACATCCAAGGGACTAGTTCCTGCTCGACGGCATCGGAGGTCCCTACATTGACATCGGTAGTTGGGTCGGAGCTCACATCGGAGCTGCAGATTTGTTGGATTCATTACCCTCCTCGATCACGCTCAAGGTATGGCTAGCTCCAAAGAGATCTTCTTCATCTACCCCTTCCATGGGCACCATCCCAATATTGTCTTTTGGAAGCTGACTGGTCCTTAACGCGGCTTCCCTCTGCCTGTGAGCACGAGCATTAGCCTTCCCATGGTCCTTCCTCGCTTTCTTCTTATCAGAAACCCCAACAATACGCACCATATTCGCTTCTTGTTCGGGAGTTAAAACTACACGACATCAAAGAAATCAAGTGTTAGCTCGGCAATTCAAAAACAGTTCTACGAGTAAACCATTGACGAGGTAATTGATACAACTCAAAGCAGTTCTATGTACGAATTGAATAACTCTACATACGAGCAGGCAATTTGATAAAGAGTTGCAATTCGAAATAGTTCTATGTACGAGCTAACTAAGTTCTACATACGAGCAGACAACGGACGATCTAAGAGTTGCATACATATACAAGATAACAATAGACGAGTAAAGGGTTGCAGAACAAGATCTTACCACCGGCATGCTCCCGATTATCCTTGCGGTAGTTTTACGTCTTCTTGCAACGCCGGCACAAATTTCCAAACCTCCCGAGAATGAGTAACCCGGTCGGGATATATTTGTCCTCTCAACACAGGGACAAGTGGGCTCTACCACTCCATCTCCGGACATCATCCCGGCTGGACGAAGTTATACCAGTGGTGGTGGCAGACTCTCCCGGCTAATGGGTCTTCTCTCGACTAAGCGACACAAAGCCCTATACAAGTTAAGATGCCAGGTCGGCTCCCAATAGTTCCCCTCATCTATGGCTTCTGTTTCATCATTGGGCAATGGGAATTCCCATCCTAATCTACTCTCTACCACAACAACATGCGAGTTCCAGCCACTATGCTTACTTGGGAGGTTGGTGAAGAGCTTGGGAGATTTAGGTTTAGAGGGGGTGTGATGCTCGAGTCCTCTCCACTATACTTTATCTTGAAAAATTCTTTGAACACTCTCATACAAGGTTCATATCCTAAGAATCGCACACCATAGCAAAGCACACAAGGACCCTACAAGTATTGGCTCCATTTGAAGGGGAAGAGCATTGGCACATTCTAAAAACTCATTTATGAAGGGATCAAGAGGTAACCTGAGGCCAGCTACAAATTGACCATAGAAGAAGGCTACCCTAGTGGCATCCTTAGTAAATGACGACCTAAACAACTTCATAAACTCCCTCTAAGTATAAATGGTCACCCTATAATCTTCCTTACTTACCTCACAGAAATCCCAAATCATGCTATACCTAGAAGGCAGGTTCTTCTTTCCACGTAATGGCCCTTGGGGAACATAACCCCTCTCATTCTTTCCTGGCGTGGCTGTATCGTCAAATGCATCAAGCGATTACGGGACCGAAGGAAGTAGATCTTTGTAGCTCCGCCTTGAGTTGCCTTGTACAAGAAGAAGAAGAAACAGGGGAGTCAGGCCTATGAATAATTTCAGTCGACCTATTTAAGGGCGACCTAGACTCCCCTGGAAAGCCTATCCTATTCCTAAGGAAGGAGGGTTTGAGGACATCCCTAACATAGAACAAAGTAATATGGTCGAGCAGTTCATGGAATAGATGGAAAGTGACGACATTTGAATCATCAATTACCAGGTTTTCAACGTCTCCTACAATGGGCAAACCTATCTCACTAAAATTTAATTCCCACTTGGTTAAAATGGAGGCACATTCATCCAAAGACAGTTCTCTCCACTCACCGTTCACATTCTTGTAAACCCTACGGTTAACTGCGTACAAATAAGAAGCATCTATACCAAGCTCCCGGCTCGCTTACTAAAGGTTCTAGCCTACGTGCGTAAATCAAAAGATAGAACAGAAATTAAAGCTCTAAAGGAAGAATGGGAGAGAAATACCTCTGTAAATGTCGGAATAGGAAGGCACATTGCCGAAGATGGAAGCCCAATTTAACTCAGCTGCTTCTTCGCTATTTTCGCCTGAGATTCTCAAAGAGCTTGAAAACGGTAAAAGTTCTAAACGAAGGAGGATTTTGCTATTTATATTTTCCTAAAATTGGAAAGGGAAAGGAAAATCGAAATTAATTTTCCAAAATTAAAACCGAAGCGGTTTAGAAGGAGTTCCAAGAGTCGAATTGCAATCATTACTAAAATCGGCGCTCCTTCATCTCCAACCGTTCATCGCCAACGATCGGGATGTTGCCACATCATCATGGTCGACCTACTTCAAAGACTAGCATCGACTGCGAGTAAAGCAATTTTCGTCAAAAGAAATCTTCTTAACTTCCAAGTCGACGAAGTCAACTCGAAAGTTGGGGGCATTTGAACATACCAAAAATGTCGAGTTGGGCCAAACGAGTAAAGCCCGATCACGGACGGCTGAACTTCCACATTCTCAATAAGGCTAGCCCAATCAAAACAGGGCCCAAAGCCCGTCTCGAGATCGGTCGACTAAGCCCACGGTCCGGCTCACTGTGGCCCGACTTAACTTAGTCCGACCTCGGAATCCATATTATAACTCGGGTACGAACCATGCTCTGCAGACGGTCGGGTCGACCATTCCTCGAATGGCGACCTCGACCTAAATTAACAAGTGACGACTTGATACTTGAAGGCGTATTTGGTTGAACAATTCTCATAACCACATCCCTACAAATCAGGGGCCGTTATAGACACGTTCCCACAATCAAGTAACTGCCGCTATAATCTCGGAGCACATGTCGCCTCCCCAAAATTACACCACTCTTGTCTATAAATACTTCATCACTACCAAACGGTGAAAGGTAACTGCCATTTTCAGATTCCCGAGTTCATTATTCAATACATTTTGAGCTTTATACAACTGTGATCTTACTCTCACGCCCGAGCGTCTTCGCCGGAGACACATCCGGCTAGTCGTGGGTTCTGTTTTCAGGTCAAGAAGCCAGGTGATCAGTCCTGCCACGTGGAGGAAGATTGATAAGCACATTTCCTGCAGCATCAACAGTCATTCTTCGTAAGCGGGCTTCGACCCATGGGTGTAATGGCTCGTCATTTGGATGAGTTTGGTCGCTCAGTGACGACGACCGCCATCCATTGTTTGACGGGTCATAACCCAAATCTTGAGTTGGCTCTTTGGGCTCGATTCCTTGGTGAGCCTGCTAGGTCTGTGGCTCATAGGAAACCACTTGGGCCTGACCCATCACAAAATAATTCGTTCAACTTGAAATATTTTGTTTCTCTTATTTGTCAACAAAAAATAATTATATATTTAACGTACGAATTTGTCAATAAAAATTAATTATACATTTAACATTAAACTTACGAATGTTATACTAGTTTATAATAACGAAACACGTCATTATTGAAAGAAAAAAAAGTCAAGGGGGAAGTCGAAGGTTTTATTTTTAAAAAAAAAAGGCAAAGCTGGCTCAAGTACCACCAACAGGCTCGACGACATAATCGAGGCTCATTTTCAAAAAGAACCACTTAAATAAAATCGGCTCAAACATGCTCAACTGAGTCTGAACCCGTCTCGAGCCAACCACCCAAGCGGGTGCACTCTTTCGCGCACCAGCCGAGCCAGCCCCTCTCTATTCCAATCCCTCTCTCTCCCATCATCAAGTGGCGTCGGACAAATTAAGCGCGTCGTGTAAGCCGTCCAAACAGAAGGGGGTCAAGTGTAAAATTATGATCCCAACTCGTCGTCTCACTCAGCACGGCTCATCTGCTCCGCTCGACTCTCCAAATCAAATCCCTCTTTCTCTCTCTGTATCTGTGCTGAACTTCGCATCTCTCGCTCGCTCGGCTCAGATCCGGCTCAGATCTAGCGCCGATCATCACCTTGTTCCTCTAGCTCGGCTTCGATCTCAATCCTCCATTTTCCCTCCATTTTTTCCTCCTGTTCCTCCAAGTTCTCTAACTTTCTTCAATCTGTACATTTTTATGTATATACATTCAGCTACGAATATTGTACAAACCATATGCTGAAAGCTGTTGTTAGGCTGAGTAAGTCATTCGATTGTTTTAAACCCTAATTTCTTTGATTTTGGCTTACGTAATTTTAAGCCCAATTAACTATCATTAGCTTCTTCTCTTTGTCTTTCAGAATCTGAGGCTTTGGATCGAGAGAGAAGGCGTAGATTGATTTGTTGCTGATTGATTGCTAGTCTTCTTATGAATTTCGGGGTGAGGCTTTCAGTTTTCTGTGATTAATTCCTGTCATAGTGAATGATGCATGGTTATTATTTTATTTTCTCAAGATCATGCTATCTTGTTTTCATGCCGGCTTGTAAATGTTTATTATCTAGAGATGATACTAGTGAGATGCTAAGAATTGAATCAAGTTTGTATGTTAATCACTTGCGAAAGTCGATGTAACTTGTGGATCTGATATATAGTATGGTCAATAAAGCCTGTATGAATAAGTTGGGCGACAAGTCACTTTCATTTTCATTCCGGAGCTAAGAAAATTGTCTAAGGCAAAACTTGTTGTAATTCATGCCCTATACGGACCAAAAAGTGACCTTGATGTGTGTCCACAAGTTATTGAATTGGATAGCAATTAGTAAGGTATTAGGACATTTACATCCCGTTGACATCGAATAACTGAAATGATTTCATTTCCAACCCAAAAAACTAAAGCTCTATACGTGAGTTAAAAGACAGAACTGTTGAAGATTGCAGCAGGAGTTTTGTTCTTCATGTGTTAAAATCGGCTCTAGAGGGAGCATAGTTGTGTAAAATCCAGATTGTGTAGCTATGATGTTCGTATTGTGTAGAGTGAAGATCATTTTTGGGGAGGAGTGTATTTCTTCTTCCAAGCAAGTGTATAACTAACTATTTGCTACTCCCTCCGTCCCAAAATGATCGTCCCACTTTTTTGTTGTTACTACGAAGGAACTTTGATCAATAATTTTAGGTTGATTTAATTATACAAATGAAAATCTAAAACTTGTTATTGATACAACATCAACAATACTATCAATTGTTGCTTGTTTTGCTGGGAATTTAGCATCTTACAGGGTTTCACTCATGTGTAAACCAGACAGGAGTAGTCAGTGGAAAAGGAGGGAACATAATGGAATGGGGTGTAAGCAGTGCGTATAAAAACTTAAAAGGTATAGGCCTGATTCTCTTTCTTGCATCTCTGCCTGTCATTTCAGTAAGTGTTTTGTATTGTTGTACATTGACAGCATACTAAAACCAAGCATGGAGGCTTTTTCAGGGTTAATCATCTAGTTTTCCTTGATTTTTCTTGTTTGTGATTCAATCTATGAAGTGGCTTGAGAAGGATGTTCTGATTCCCTCTTTGTTGCTTGCATTGATACTCTCTTGCTAAGAGCTTCCATTATTTTTCAGAATCTTGTCTATTCTTCATTCAATCATATTTTAAGCATATCTTGAATTTACATGAATGAAATAGTGCCATAATTGGTAGTGGTTGTGACAAGTTGGAGTTCTTAGCCTCTGGATAGAACTGAAGGCATAGAGTATTTTTTTTTTTTTTTTGAACCAAACTGAAGGCATAGAGTTAATGTTTACGTTATCGATTCCATCCTCTTCTGGAGTTCCCCTAGTTAAAAAACTAAGTGAAATGTTAGAAGGATTATGTTGTTTCACCGTTTTATTGTAGGATGCTTTTTCAACTCTGTTGAAACAAGAGAATAAAAAAATAATGCCTTTGCAAGTTAATATTCTCACTCTGTTTCTGTTATATTACATAAATGGGGAAATTTACTGTTTTTTTCCTAGCAACTTAACTCCAAGAAATACTGAATAAAGGTTATACTGGCAATTCAAAAGTGATGGAAGATTAAGCCAAATTATGGCGTTGAGAAGAGGGTCGGTCTTTTATCCCATACTCCTAAGATTAAGTCAAATTATGTGAAATAGACTAATGATGACCATAATCTTCAATCTGTCAGAAACAACCAATTTCTATTTTCTATAACTAAGATACTGCGTAACTTTCAAATGCTTTCCAATTTGGTATGAGTTCCAAATGTCTTCATTTGTATTTATCATGGATATTTAGAACTCCAACAGATTTAGTTATAACTTATAAAGGCTAAACCTTTGTAATTGGCTAAGAAGAAGACTGGCTTTCAGAGTTTACATTTGTTCCTTTATGTCATTTATGTAAATGTAACCCTTTCTTTTATTGTTGTTTAAGATTTGCAAATTCAGTTTTGAGTTTAGTTAACTTGTCACCGGGGTAATCCTCTTTTACGGCACTAATTTCATTTGATTTTCTTGGAATAGATATGGAACCAAAACCTGTGGTGGATGTGGCACTCATTCCAAACATTGATCCAGTAGATATTGGGTTGTGTTCTTCAGAAAAAGGAAATGCAGTTTCAACTGGAAAACCAAGAAAGAAGAATATGACATCTGTTTATCTCAAGTTCTTTGAAACGGCTTCAGATGGGAAGAGTCGCAGATGCAAGTTTTGTGGGCAGAGCTATTCGATTGCTACTGCTACTGGTTAAAAAACCTCTCAACACTTGATTCAGTTTGCTTCTAGTTTTAGTTATCTAACCAGTCAAAGTACTCTTTTCATACATTTTACCTTTTCTCTTCGTTTTTCCCCTCTCAAGGCAATTTGGGAAGGCACCTCAGCAATCGACATCCAGGATATGATAAGTCGGGTGATGCTGTTGTGAATCCATCTCCACTACCCATCACAGTCGTTAAGAAAACTCAAGCTCAAGCTAAAACACCTCACGTGGAACTTGACCACTTGAATTGGTTGCTTATCAAGTGGCTCGTTTCGGCATCTCTGCCTCCTTCAACCTTGGAGGAAACATGGCTGACCAACTCCTTTAAGTTCGTCAGTCCATCGGTACAACTATGGTCAGGTGAGAAGTTTCAAGCAGTAATCCGTGAGGTTTTCAGAAGCATGCGTGAAGAAGTACGGGTAACTTTGGAGCAAGTTTCTTCAAAGGTCTCTATTACTCTTGATTTTTGGACTTCCTATGATCAAATCTTCTATATGAGCATAACATGTCATTGGATTGATGAAAATTGGTCTTTTCAGAAGGTTCTTCTTGATATTTGTCACATTCCTTGCCCTTGTGGGGGTTCCGAGATCTATCACTCCCTCGTGAAAATCCTCAAACTGTATAACTTAGAAAATAGAGTCCTCTCTTGTACCCATGATAACAGCCCAAATGCTGTACATGCCTGTCATACTTTAAAAGAGGATCTTGATAGCCAGAAAGTGACTCCCTTCTGCTATGTTCCATGTGCAGCTCGGACCTTGAACTTGATTATAAATGACGGATTAAGAACAACAAAATCAGTAGTATCTAAAATCAGGGAATTTGTATTAGAGCTGAATTCATCTTTTGAAATCGCCGAGGATTTTAGTCAAGTTACTTCAACTTACCATGAAGGTAATTGGAAATTTCCACTTGATGCTTCAGCTCGGTGGAGTGGCAATTACCAGATGCTTGATATTGTTCGTAAGGTATTTTCTTGTTTCATGGACGATCCTTCTTTTCTTGTTAAATCCGGACGTTTTCTTAAGTTTCTTGTTATGGATTCAGATTTACTTTTTCCATGCAGGCTAGTAAATCAATGGAAACCATTATAAGGAAATATGAAGACACATTGGGGAGTAGGCTGCTGCTTAACAATGCAGAGAAGAATGCAGTTAATATCATGCATGCATATCTCGAACCTTTCTATAAAACCACGAATAACATATGCACGAACAAAGTGCCCACAATAGGACTTGTCCTATTCTTCATGGATCACATTTCCGAGATGATTACAGCCTGTAGAGAATCTCGTCACCATCCAGACTGGCTCAAGAACGCAGCTGATGACATGGCAGCCAAGGCCCGCAGTTACAATGACCAGGTTTGCAACATATTTACATATATGACTGCCATTCTTGACCCCCGAATAAAAGTTGAATTGATCCCTGAAAATCTAAACTTAGAAAATTACCTAGAAGAAGCAAGAAGTCATTTTATGAGAAATTATGCGAGTAACCATTTTTCCTCAATGACGAGTGCATACGGGGGTTTGGAGATAGAAAATGGTGGGACCGTTTCTTTTGCAGAGGAAATTGCTCGTAAAAAACGGAGAGCAAGCATGAGCTCTTCAACTGATGAGCTCACACAGTATCTTTCTGAATCCCCGGCTCCAATTCCCACAGACGTTTTGGAATGGTGGAGGGTAAATAGTTCACGTTACCCTCGTTTATCTATAATGGCTAGGGATTTTCTCGCAGTGCAAGCAAGCTCCGTAGCACCTGAAGAACTATTTTGCAGTAAAGGGGATGAAATTGATAAGCAAAAATACTCTCTCCCTCATGGAATGACTCAAGCGGTACTTTGTATTAAGTCATGGACTGAAGGTGGAATGATGGTCAAGTATAAGTCAACTGAGATTGACTACGAGAGGCTCATGGAGTTGGCTGCAGTTGACCATAACAGCACGGTGGGTTTCGAGAAAAAACACAAGTGATGGTAAAATATTAATTCTTGAGACTTTTATCTTCAATATTTATGCAGAAAACGAGTGTTTTGTGCTTTGTTTTCTGGTTTTCAGTGTGTTGTATGTAGAGCTCAGTAGATGTAACAATGTACAGACAGAAATGAAGAAAAATTCTACTACCTCCGTTCCAAAATGTAGGTTCATTTTTTTTTTCAATTTTCTTCTTTCTTTCTTTATTAAGAGAAAATTTGAATATTTTTGGAACATTCATTTTGGGACGGAGGGAGTAACAAATTTGGTCTTCGTTAGGTGTTGTTGGAAGCTGATTTCTGGTCAAGTTACTGGCTCCCCAACCCCTTTTCTTGTGTGGTTCTTTTGTAAACTAATCTGGAATTGCTGCAGCAGCTTGTCTGCTGCTAGGCTGCAACAATTGGTTGCGATTGTTGCCACAAACCCATTTCCCGAGGTGTAGGTCAGAGATCAAAAGTCTACTGCTATGTATAACTAACCTTTCTATCTGTCAGTGAAACCATTGAGGCAAATTTTCTTCAATAGTGCAGAAATCAGAGGGGCCCTTCTGCAATTTATTGAACTTGGCTGCTCCTTTATTTATAAACAAAGTTGACCGTAAGAGGCCGGTTTCGAGCCTTGTTCTTGTTCTTGTCCTTGTCATTGGATTGGATTGGATTATGTTTTATAAGCTATTTTTTGGTTTTATATCAAGACCAAAACGGAAAGGGAAATTCCATTATTAAAAAATGTGTTGAACCTTGTGAAAACATTGAGCATTTCATTGGTTGTTAGATTTAGAGGTAGGACATCTTCTGAAGCCTAAAATTGAACAACCCCTCACTCTTTTTAAGCACATCTATATCACAAATGGAAAAATTAAGTGCGACTCCTAATATTTCAATACCAAGTCGATAGAGATAGTTCTATTTTTAATGGTTAATTGGATTGAATTATAATTAATAATTTAGAAAATAGATTAACTCTGCAATTGAAATTCTAAAACTTATTGATGATGCAGGAAATGTGCTTATCAATCTTCCTCCACGTGGCAGGATTGATCACCTGGCTCCTTGACCTGAAAACAGAACCCACGACTAGCCGGATGTGTCTCCGGCGAAGACGCTCGGGCGTGAGAGTAAGATTACCGTTGTTTATAGCTCAAAATGTATAGAATAATGAATTACGATAGCAAAATGGCGATTACCTTTGCACCGTTGGTAGTGACGAAGTATTTATAGGCAAGAGTAATGTATTTTGGTGAGGAGACATGTCCTCCGAGATTATAGCAACGGTTATTCGGATCATGTGAACGTGTTAGTAATCGTCACGATTTGTAGGGATGTGGTTACGTGAATGGTTCAACTAAATAAGCCAGCAAGTGTCAAGTCGCTACTTGTAGGTTAGGTCGAGGTTGCCACTTGTAATATGGTCGTCCTGACTGTCGGGTAGAGCATGGTTCGTACCCGAATTGTAACATGGATCACGAGGTCGGACTAAGTTAGGTCGGGACCTAGTAGGTCGGACCGTGGGCTTAGTCGACCGATATTTGAGATGGGCTCTGGGCCTTGTCACGATTGGGCCGGCCTTATTAAGAATGTGGGGACCGAGGCTGTCTATAATTGGACTTTCTTGGTTTGGCCCAACTCGACACTTTTGGTATGTTCGGTGGCTGACTTTCGAGTTGACTTTGTCGGCTCAGGAAGTTAAGGAAATCTTGCTTGGAAATTTGTTGTTACTCGCGAGGTCGATACTCGTTACGAGGTTGAGTCGATTAAGATGCCGTGGCACAATCCAAGACGTTGAGGATGAACGGTCGAAGATGAAGGAGCGCCGTATTCCGCAATGATTATTATTCTGACGCTTGGGAAACCGCCTTGGGAACCGTTTCCCTCATTTAATTGGAACAATGATTTTTTGAATCTCCTTCTCCTTTTCAAATTAGTAAGATATAAAACCCATAATCCTCTCCCATTTAGAACTTTTGCATTCGTATCTTTGTGGCGGATTTATCGGAATAGCGATAGGATTTATTGGAACTTCGGTCTTCCTCAACAATTTCGTCTTTCACGCCTGATCAAGGTACCCCTCTTGTCTTCTTTAGGGCTTCAATTTTTTGTTGCTCTTTTTGATTCCACCATGGCTAGAACTTTTAGTAGTGAACTGGGGCTTGGTATGGCCATTGCTCCATGATCGTAGGGTATACAAATGTCTAGGCGGAAAGTGGAAGGAGATACCCCTTGATGAATGTTCCACCATTCGACTAGGTGGGGTTTGCGCTTCAATGGGCTTGCACTTCCTGTAGGTTATGAACTAGATGATTTGCCTGTTGATGATCCTAGAATAATAGGTTTCCATCTGTTCCATGAGCTGTTAGACCACTTGGTGATGCACTATATTAGGGGATCCAAAAACCTTATTTTGTTAGGAATAGCAAAGGCTTCCCAGGGGAATCTAGGTCGCCCTTAGATAGGTCATGGGAGTCTGTACTTAGGACTGATTCCCCTGTTTCTTCTTCCTCAGATATGTCGGCTCAGGCGTCAGCGAGCTCCTCCTCTGGTCGGATTGTGGATGCGTTCTGCTCAAAGACCGTTCCAGGTCGCAATGAAAGTGGATACGAGGCTCCTAAACCAGAGCTTGGAAATAAAGGAGCTGAGTCCAGGGTAGAGCTGCTCTACAATTTCTTTGAGGTGGATAGAGAGAATTACCAAATCACTCATGTCAACCCCAAGGAGAAGAAAACACAAAGCTGGCAACATTGGGCTTGGGATTCCACTAGGGTGGCCTTCTTTTACGGCCCGATTCGAAGCGGGATTGAGACTTCCATTAGATCCTTTTATTTGCGAATTTTTGGAGTGTATGAACGCTGTCCCAATGCGGACGGAGCCAATTCTTGTCGGGTATTAGTTTGCTTTGCTATGGTTTGCCGCTTCTTAGGGTATGAACCATGTATGAAGGTGTTCGCAGAGTTCTTCAGGGGTGGCTTTTGATAAGAGGACCAAGGGTTATAGTACTCCCGCTAAGTCTAAGGCCCCCAAGTGTTCATTAATCTCCCAGACAAGGTGACAGTGGAATTCTCACATGATCCTCGTCGAAAGTCGACTTGGTGGGAATTTCCTCTCCCAATGAAGAGTCTGCTGGGCGAAAGAGGAGGATTACCGGGCCCCGATTGGTGCAAGGCTCTTTCGATAGACTACGCATGATTGTCGCCGGAAGGGCCGATTAGGCTGGGGCCTCCTTGGTGCAAACAAAAATAATTTTATTCAAGCGGGGATGCTTTGTTGGGAGATGAGGAGGTAGCTCCTTGGCATTGATTGTGAGGAATCCCATGTACCCCAATTGGGTGACCCATACCCATGGAAAATTTTCGAGATAAGTGTAGTTTGTGTAGCAAGACTCTCAACTACCGTAAGGAAAATGGTGATCACTTTGGTGGTAAGTATCCATTCATTGTCTTTCTAGGGTCAAGTAGATAGGCCATTAGCTCGTAGGATTTTAACCTGTGTTGGATAGTAGGACTTCTTGTTCGCAGGTGTATTGCTCGTATGTAGAATTTTTAACTCGTACATAGAACTTTATTTTGAACATATAACTGTTAGTTCGTAGACAACTTGCTCGTATGCAAAACTTTTTGTTTATACATAGAACTTTGATCTAGCATTCTCACTTTTGGATTTTTCGCAGTTTTGACCCCCGAACAGCAAGCAAATATGGTTCGCATTGTGAGCACCAGCCAACGAAGGAAAAGCGCGAAGGTCGTGGAGCGACCCATGCTCGAGTGAGAGAGAGAAAGAAGGCCGTGAAGAGAAACGAACCGTTACCCAAAGAAGGGATTGGGATGATTCCTCTAGAAGAAATGGAGACTGAAGATCTTGCAAAGTCTGATCCTCCCAAAGACCAAACAAATGGGGTGGACCCTCCTGAGGTTGATGTCTCATCTGATAAACCACTGGGTCCTGAGTCTGCGCGAGGATCAATAGAGGATGTTCTCCCTGAGAATGTCGATGTCGACCTCATCGATTTAGAGGACGAAACCACCATGCCACCAAAAACCAGGTCAAGGAAGAGGGCGAACGACGACCAAGAACTTGGAGGTGGAAAGTCGCTAAAATCTTCGAGCTTTACTCACCCTTCTCCTCCTACTCCCTCTAAATGGGAATTTATCCAATCAGAGGTAGGCAGGTTGAGTGAGGTTCCTCCCCTTGCCCCATAGGGTGTACAAGTCGCGGCTTTGTCAGGGCTAGAATTTGGGGCAGTAGTAGTGAGGCGAGCTGTGGATCCCAACTTGCAAGCACAACTAACGGAGCGAGGATTCACTCCCGAGGAATATATTCAACGATCTGGTCTTATTCATAGCGAGGTATCCCTTCTGCTTTCGTTTGTTTATGATTCTCTTGGCTTCCAATCTTCTTGTAAATCTGAAACTGTATTTTTGTTTTTTGTGCAGTCTCTTACTATCAACGAGCAAGCTAAAAGTAGTTGGAAGGCTGCTCTGGAACAAGAGAAATTGGCCAAGATCCAATATACTCGCAAATGCCAGGAGGTGACTAAGATAAGAGAGGAGTTGGTCGATGCCAACTCAGAGTATGATGCCCTGAAGCTGGTTCACAATGACACCGTGAAGGAGAGGGATGAATCTCAGTTCCACTTGGGTGTGGCCAACGCGGAAGTAACCATGCTGAGGGAGGAGAACACTGGCTTTAGGTTGAAGAACGAGGCGACCAAGGCTGAGCATGATACGATCAAGGAAAAGCTTCAAGATAAAGAAGATTCTCTGAAAAGGCTGCAAGAAGATCATCTTTGCGTCTGCGCTAAGTGGAAGGAGGATCTTGCCGCTCAAGCCAAAGCCGCCGTGGAAGCTTATAAAATTAGTGACGAGTGCTTTGATGAGGTTCAGGCTCAAGCTTTCAAATTTTATGATGTTGGCCGACGTCATATGGCTCGGCGTATCTTGGTCGACCCCTCTGCCAATATTTCTCTCGACCAACTGGTAAAATGGGCATCTCAGGAACAGTACGACATGGAAGCCCGCCAAGGACATCCCCAAGTCCCATATAACGATAATGATTTGGCCGCCTTAGCTCTGGAAGATGCCGACATGGGGTTGGAGCCTTGGGATCCCCTTCCTATTGAACCTGTTAATTTTAACACGATGTTCAAGGAACTTGAGAATCGAGAGGAACTGCCTCAGGTGGTGACGTGTCAAAGGATGCTTCTACCGAGCCTGGGAGCCCAAGACTTTCGAGCGAGAGGGAGGAAAATGGAGGAGATCGAGCTACATGGACGGCCAAACCGAAGCCGAGCCCTCTACATGATTTTCCCGTGAATGTTAGAAAATTTATGTAACAAACAAGTACCAAACAATATTTATTTTTGTTTAGTGTGTACGAGTGCCTTGGCCCAATTTTTGGGAGGCATGATACTTTTGTATTTTTAGTTTTGCCCAAGTCTTAACCCGCTTTTGGGAGACTTGTGATATCTAATCTTAGCCGACCTTTGATCTCTGTATGTTATATGTTTTTCATTTCATAGTGTATGTCGAGCTAGATGTAGACAAGGTAAATGAGTCAACTTAAGTTAAAGGTGACTTGATCTTTATTGACTTAGTCGACCTCAAACTAGGTTAACTTTCTTGTGAACATGATTGACTATGAGTCAAACCCGGCTACATTGTTCAAGCCGACCTAGTGGTCGAGCCGATTAGAACAAACTGACTAAGGGTCGAGGTGGTTAGAACGAAGTCGACTAAGAGTCGGACTTGTTAAATGAACAAAGCTGATTAAGAATCGAGCTAAGCAGATCAAACTGACTAAGAGTCGAGTTTGTTAAAACGAAGTCGACTAAGAGTCGGACTTGTTAAATGAACAAAGCCGATTAAGAATCGAGCTAAGCGCATCAAACCGACTAAGAGTCGAGTTTGTTAAAACGAAGTCGACTAAGAGTCGGACTTGTTAAATGAACAAAGCCGATTAAGAATCGAGCTTGTTAGGACGAAGCCGACTATGAGCTCGAGCTTGTTGGGATTGGTGTAACACTATGTTTGATCGAATAAACCTGAGCTTTTTATTGAATTGGGGAATATGCTTACATCAACTTGAAACTAGAACTTAATACAAGCTCGAACTTTGAAACCGAAAACTAGAAGTAGTATTTGATGAGGTGAGTAGCATGCCAAGGATGTTTCAATTCGTCCCTCCAGATGAGCTATCATGTAGGTCCCTTCCTTGACGACTCGAGTAACCACATAAGGACCTTCCCAAGTTAGGAGATAGCTTATTCTCGTCGGGTCCTTCTACCCGTTGCTTCAATTTTTCTCAACACATAATCTCCAACTTGGAACGACCTTGCCTTGAACTTCTTGTCGTGGTAACTTTTAGTTCATTGCTTGTAGTTGACCATTCTGGAGGTAGGTCGTTTCTCGCTTCTCGTCGATTAAATCCAGGTCGATCAATCTCGTTGTTATCATTTTGCTCCCGATTGAGGAAAGTCACTCTAGCAGTGGGGAATACGAGCTCGGCAGTGCCGTGGCCTCGATCCATATGTGAGAGCGAAAGGGGGTTTCCCCGTAGCCCCCGAGTGGTTGTGCGAACCGCCCAAAGAGCAAGTGGGAGTTCGTCCAACCGCTTGTTGCGTCGACCTACGAGTCCCGTCTTGAGTGCCGATAGGACAAGTTTATTCGCCGCTTCGCCTTGCCCATTTCCTCGAGGGTAGGCGACGTAAGATTGCCAATGCTTGATTCCCACTGCTCATCTCTCGCTTCGAAAGCTGGAGAATTGCGGCAGTTTGTCGATACTATGGCTCGAGGAAAACCAAATCGACACCAAATGAAATCATGAATGAAATTGATAGCATTTTCCTCTCGTGATACGAGCTAATGGTTTAGCCTCAACCCATTTAGTGAAGTAATCTATAGCAACGATCACATATTTGCAATTTCCTCGGGCGGGAGGGAAGGGTCCAATCAAGTCGACACCCCACATGTCGAATGGCCAAAGTCAAATTCTGAGTCCTGCTCGGTTGTAGGCATATGAGTGTAAGTTGGCAAACCTTTGGCATTGATCGCACCGTTGAACAAAATTATGAGTATCGCCTCTCATGTGCGGCCGGCAGTATCCCAAAGTGATTAATTTGTCGCCTAGAGTCCTCGGCCCCGGTGTCCACCACAAATTCCACTATGCACTTCGTGTATTAGTAGGGCGACCTCTTGAGGATGGACACACTTTAGCAATGGTCGAGTGTAGGATCTTCCGAATAGCTCGCCTCCCCGAATCACATACCTCGGAGCTTTCTTTTTGATAGCTCGAGGCCTTCTTTTCGTCATCCGGCACTCTCCATTCTCTAAATATGCTTTCATTTCCTCGATCCAACACCTCTCCCGAGTCCAATTTCTTGAGGGATCATCTATGCACCGAATTTTTACCCTCTCATGTTGGATTTTCGAGGAAGGAGATGGGCTCGTCATGTGGCTCATCCGAAGTAGCAAGTTTCGAAAAGAGATCACCACTCGTTATCTTCTCTTCCAATCCTTTGAATCTCCCGTAATTCTAAGTCCTTTATTAGTTCCTTCACCAGGTCGCGTATTTGATGAGAGTAGAACCCAGCACTTCGTACTCGCCTCGACCTGGTTGACTATCAATTGTGAGTCACGAGGCCATGATCTTAGCTTGCTCCGAAGCACTTGGCATACTCGATAGCCGCAATCAAGGCTTCATATTCACTTGGTTGTTGGAAGCGTCAAATTTGAACCTTAGCGATTCCTCGTAAACAGTCCCCGCACTCTGCTCGACCCAAGACAATTCCACTCCACCGACATTTTTGGTTGCCGACCCGTCCGAATAGACCTTCCAACAATCGACGGGTAGAGTGATGGCGACTTGTGACTCGGCTCTTTCCCTTTGCCCTTTTCTTTTGGAGCTCGCCGCTCGTCATCTTCCTTGGTGAACGTAAGCTCGACCAAGAAGTCGCCCGAGCTTGAGCTTTCAACGCCTTTCGAGGTCGATACTCGATGTCCAAATTCGGTGAGGGCAATTGACCAATTGAGTAGTCGACCCGAACTCTCCTGGGCCAGTGCGATTTTTCTTAAAGGAGCATTGGTAAGAACCACGATTGGATGAGCGTAAAATAAGCTCGTAACTTTCTTGAAGCTACGACTAGAGCATAAGCAACTTTCTCGCCGTTGTAATACCCGCTTTCCACATCTCGATAAAGCTTTGCGATATAGTACATGTGCTTCGAAGCCCTTCATCCTCTCTAATCAATACCGCAAAGAATCGACTTGTCTCCTGCAGATAGATACACAAATAAAGTCTCACCAAATCAGACTCCAAGCAATGAGCGTAGGTGGAGTAGCAAGATAATCCTTCAATTGTTGGAACGACGAATGACATTCGGTCGTCCATTCAAAGCTTTTCGTCCCCTCAACGCTTTGAAGAAGGGAGAGATCTCTCTGGCGATTTAGATATGAAGCGACCAAGAGCCGCTACCCTTCCGTTAAGTCATTTTGCATCTCGCGACACTTTGGTAGGAGCCTTCATGTCGACTAAAGCCTTTATCTTTTTACGGATTAGCTTCTATGCCTCTTTGAGATACCATGAATCCCAAGAACTTGCCGCCGGCCACTCCAAACACACATTTCTTTGGGATTGAGCTTCATGTCGTTTGCTCGTAAATTGGCGAATGTTTCCTTTAGGTCGACTACGTGACTCCGGCCTTGGTTTTAATGACCATGTCGTCAACGTAAGCCTCCATATTTCGACCAATTTGTGAGGCAAAGACTTTATTCACCATTCTCGATAAGTTGCACCTGCATTCTTCAAACCAAATGGCATCATATTGTAGCGGTAGATTCCCCAGTTTGCTTGAAATGCTTTGTTTTGACTATATCATCCTCGTGCATCTTAATCGGTGGTAGCTGAGTAAGCGTCGAGGGAAAGCGAGGGTGGAGTGACCCGGCCAATAGAATCAACTAGCTTGTCGATCCTTGGAAGGGGATAAGCTGTCCTTTGGGCAAGCTAGATTAAGAGTAGTGAAGTAGCCGACACACATCCGCCATTTGCCATTTGATTTCTTCACCATGACCACGTTGGCCAACCACGTTGTATGAGTGGCCTCTTTGATTATCCACACTCAAAAGTTTTTGTACCTCGGTTTTTATAGCTTCCTCCTTGTCGCGAGCAAAGCTTCTCAATTTAAGGGTCTAGGCTTAATGGTCGGGTTGACTTCGAGCCGATGAACGGCGACCTCCTCCTTGATTCCCCTCATGTCCTCTACTCTCCATGCGAAGACATCCTTTGCTTTCTTTGAGTAGCTTGATAATTTTGCTCGCTCCTCGGTGATAACTGCTTTCCAATTTGAATTTTTGATCGGGGTAAGAAGGGTTGGTGATTGCGACTCTAGCTCCTCCACGGCTTCTAGCTCTGGTCCATCTACGAATTGTAGAGTCTCACTATGATCTCCCCGACCTTTTGTCTTTCCTCGGCTCCCAGTGTGGAGTCTCCTCGGCTATCATATCATCAAGCTTCGTCTCGCAACCTTGTTGGTAGGGGCCCCAGAGTTATTGTCTATCTGGAGGCATAGGTCACCTATGACGACTTGATCGACCATAACTACATCTGAATCGACCTCAGTGGTGTTAGAGTGACGTGTCGACTCAAGCGTGACCTCGTCATTTGAGCGATAGGTCGACTCTACCACGTCGGTGATTGTTGACGGTCGGGTAGTTTTGGTGGCCCGGCGAGACGGCTTCAAGTAACCATCGGCGGTCTCAATCTCCGGCTCCCTTTTCTTTCTTTCTCTCGTAACATGATCCGAGATAAGCCTGGCTGTGCCTTGTACATGACCAGCTCCAGCGAGGTGTGGGGAACTTTACTCGGTGAGGAATTGATGCTACCATTCCAAGAGCTAACTGTCCCAGAATTCCAAGTATGGCGGCATAGTCACTATTTACATCAATTACGATAAATTGTACCTTCGAGACAATCCCGAGGGGCGCTGGCCCTAGGTCGACGCCGAGCACTATCTGGCCTTTAGCATCAACTCGGTGGTTGGTGAAGCCCTCCAACCTGCCATCATATCTCTCCAGCTGTTCATCATTAAGACCCATCTCCTTGAAAGTTTTGTAAAACAAGATATCCTTGCAGGCCCCCGTGTCGACTAAGAGTCCGCTCGTCGTACATCCATCAATGAGACCTGGGATGACGAGAACTTGCTCCCTAGCCGCCATATTAGTTGCCAATTCGTGGGGGTAGAAGGCGATCGCCTCATCTCTTACTTCTCTCCTGGGAGGCACATGTGGGGCCTTATTGGCCGGAATATCTTGTGCTTGATGGCCGTGTTGCTCGCTTGTTCGGTGATGACCCCCTGTGTTCGATCTAGTGCCTAGATCCTTGTTGTCCACTGGGCTGCTCACCTCCCCGGCAGGTCTCTTCACATAAGCTTCGAGTCTCCCACAGTCGACCATTCTCTGGATAATACGCTTTAATCCCAAGCAATCCTACGTGAGATGACCGGTGTCTTTGTGGTAGTCGCAGCACTTGCTTTGTTGTCCCTCCTAAACTTGTTGCATGGATTCATCGGGACTGGAGGAGCCGGTTCAACGGCGTTCAAAATCTCCGTTCGACTCACCGTGAGGAGTGAAAGCCGGGCACCTTCTCTGTCGCCCTAGTTACATTCTTTCCATTTTTATTGTTCCCCCATTCTTGTTGGAGTCTTTTTTATCGTCGCGACTTCACCTTGGGGCTCTTACCATTCTTCTTTTCTTTCCTTTCCTCGTGCCAAGAGCGACGTTATACACCTTTTCAAACAACTCTGTCGAGTTGTGACCGTTCGAATTGTGAGCTCGTAGTCCATGTCTTCGAGGAAATACCACTTCGGAAGCAATTTATTACCTCTGCATGCGTGAGGTCTTCCTCTATCTTATCAACCATTTCTTTGAACTTGGTGAAATAGCTCATCGAGCTTTCATTCTTACCACTGCACCAAGTTATTCGGATCGGTGACGGTTATCTTAGAGCTCCTGCTGATCAAAGCGGTCTAAGAATTTTGTTACGAAGCATGCCCAGTGGTGATACTACCGGCGGCAAACCATTGAACCAAGTTAAAGGCCCCGGTAAGCGTGCTTAGGAGAGCTTTGCACATGTTGTCGTCCTCATTGGCGACAAAACACATAGTGGCTTCCGAGATGTGATATGTGGCTCCTGGCATTTGTCGACCCAGTACTTCTCCGAGAAGAGGCAACGAAAGTAGGAGGAGGTCGACTATCTCTCGATTTCTTTGGAAAAGGTCGAAGAGCAAAGTCAATTCGTTCAACCTTTCCGTCTCTTTTTTCTTCTCCTCTTCCCATTGCTCAAATTTCTTTTTCATCAACAACCATTCTCGGCATCGGGTCTCTCATCTCCTGGAGGAGCGGCGTGGACCTCGGCCTTCACTTCTGGGAGTCACTGCCTACTCTTACGTCCCTGTGAGAATTGGTCCTTTACGATCTTATTGGAGATCTATGTACATTACTTCTTTGAGGCGACACTGCGCCTCTCGGCGACGGAGACGGCGACTGCGCTGTGATCTCCATGTGGCGACTGCGCCTTTCCCCTCTCAGGGCGACCTATGCCCATTTCTGTCTCTTTGAGACCACGATCTACGTGTTACATTTGGGGAAACATGTCTGTTTCTATTGGTACATTAACTTGAGTCCTCAAATCGAGATTGAGCCTCCTGCTCTCTGTTTACATTGAGGCTAGCTCTTAAATCATTACTCGGCACATGAACTATAGTGGGAGCTCGACGTACCATTACTGTCCTCGCCGTTACATCCCACACCTTCATTTGGCCTAGCACTCCTGGCTTTGTTGCCCATTAGAAACCTGAGCGGGTGCCACTCTCTCTCGAACGTATGTCGGCTGCTCTGCCTCCTCCATGGCTATTAAGTCGGCTGGAATGCAGGCTCGCTCCGGCATCATTTCTTTCTTGCTCATGGGATTAGTGGAGGGACTGCCTGCTTCCCACATTAGCTTTTGCCCGGTTATGCGTTTTGGGTGAGGTGGAGCTCCTTGTCCTTCCATGGGACGCTTTTCTCTCCTTGCATCGGCAATCCCACGCCATCGGCCACGCTAGCAGCGTGTCGCCCTAGCATGATGTCGTTGAGGAGGGGGAGGAGGAGGCAAATCTGCATTTCCAACGTTTGCATTGTTGTTGTTGTTCACTTCATCGTGTCCAAGTGAAGCCTCGGATACGTGTCCTTCTGAAGTCACCATTGATGCAGGTTTGATGGAGTTTTCGAAGTCAAGTCTAAAGCACTTTCCCGGCAATGGAACCAAGCGATGATGCGGGAAATGTGCTTATCAATCTTCCTCCACGTGGCGGGATTGATCACCTGGCTCCTTGGCACAGCAGAACCCACGACTAGCCGGATGTGTCTCGGCGAAGACGCTCGGGCGTGAGTAAGATTACCGTTGTTTATAGCTCAAAATGTATAGAATAATGAATTACGATAGCAAAATGGCGATTACCTTTGCACCGTTGGTAGTGACGATGTATTTATAGGCAAGAGTAATGTATTTTTGGTGAGGAGACATGTCCTCCGAGATTATAGCAACGGTTATTCAGTCATGTGAACGTGTTAGTAACTGTCCCTGATTTGTAGGGATGTGGTTACGTGAATGGTTCAACTAAATAAGCCAGCAAGTGTCAAGTCGCTACTTGTAGGTTAGGTCGAGGTCGCCACTGTAATATGGTCGTCCTGACTGTCGCGTAGAGCATGGTTCGTACCCGAATTGTAACATGGATCACGAGGTCGGACTAAGTTAGGTCGGGACCTAGTAGGTCGGACCATGGGCTTAGTCGACTGATATTTGAGATGGGCTCTGGGCCTTGTCCTGATTGGGCCAGCCTTATTAAGAATGTGGGGACCAAGGCTGTCTATAATTGGACTTTACTGGTTTGGCCCAACTCGACACTTTTGGTATGTTCACTTATTGTTAATACATCATTAAAAGTGCTACCAATAAGGATAAATTCCCTTAGGGCCCTCCGTGTTCAAATTTTATTCTTTTTTAAGGAGACTCTTTTTGTAAATCTTAAATAGAGAGTTCTCTAAGATTATAATTCCGTATAAATCCCTCACCTCCGTTGACCAGTCAAATAAAACTCTTAAATACCAAAACTACCCTTACATATACTCCCTCTGTCCCACTTCAATTGATACTTATTTCCTTTTTGGTCCGTCCCACTTCAATTGATACTTCCCAAAATGGAAAGGAATCTTCACTATTTACCCCACTCATTCTCTCTCCTATTTTACTTTTTCACTCACAACATTCTCTCTCCTAACTATTCCTCCCACTCATTCTCTCTCCTATTTAATTTTTCATACTCACAACATTTACCTTTTTCTCTTTCTTATATCACTTTTCCTTAATAGTTGTGCCCTTTTTTTTGGTCTCAAATGAAGTGGGACGGAGGGAGTATAAGTCTAAGCTAAGCCCCTCTCTTTCATACTCTCGATTTCCTTTTCTCTCTTTTTTTCTCTCTCTAAAAACACACACACACAGTGCATCTAAACCCTAATCTCAACCCCACCATCCCTTTCTTCTCCGGTGACCTAAACTCCGGCACCGGCGCTCACCAAATCGCTATCGTTTGCTAGATCTACAACAACTCAGGCTAGATCTATATATCGCCAAGGCAGATTAAAGACGCAAGGCAGATTGAAGACGACGTCAGAAGCTCCTTCGTCTTCTCCGGTGACGGCGATCTCCGATGACGGCGAGCCCCTTCATCTTCTCCGGCGAGCCCCTTCATCTACTCCGACATCATTTCAATAATAACGACTGAATGGAAAGCGCCTCTCTCCAGATCTCACTCCACTTCTCTCTCTCTTGTGCATGCCTCAATAGCTTCAGATCCGGATTTGGCGTTTCTCCATCTTCTCCGTTTATTGTGTTCCTTCGGTTCTTCGATTCTCCGTTTTCTATTTTGTTTTCTGCAAGTTCTCTGTTTTGGTGCTTGTGTTATGCGCAAGAAAGGGACCTGAATTCGTTATCTGGTGCTTTCCAAAACTAGACCTTTCTATAAAATTATGTTATGTAATGGCTGTTTTTGTAAAGATACTGACGTTGGGCAATGTGATCTTTTCTGGTGTTTTTTTTTTTTTTGTGAGCATTTGAGATATGCATATGGATTTGAATAGCTAGATCAAAGCTTGTGTAATCTTCTGCATAAAAGCTACTACTACGGCGTTACTGTTTCTCAGGTAAACTTTTTTATACGGAAGGTCAAAACGGGAACCATGTATTTAAGAGTTGTAATATCTAAATTAAATTATGATATCAATTCGTTATTATTAAAAATTTTGATTTTTTTGTTGTTTAAAAAATTGTCTTATATTTCAATTATAAGACACAAATAAGTTTTATGTTACTTATAAGATTTTTTTACTTTTTAAAAAAGTCTTATAAATAACTTATAAGACTTATTAAAAAGTCTTGCAAGTTACTTATAAGACTTATTAAATTACTAATAAGATTTATATAAGACTTTTTTACTTTTTTAAAAAGTATTATAAATAACTTATATATAAGATTTATTAAAAAGTTACTTATAAGACCTATTAAAAAAGTCTTATAAATAACTTATAAGACTTTAAAAAGTCTTATAAGTTACTTATAAGACTTATTAAAAAGTCTTATATGTTACTTTTTAAGAAGTCTTATAAGACTTATTAAGTTACGTATAAGACCTATTAAAAAAAGTCTTATAAATAACTTATAAGACTTTAAAAAGTCTTATAAGTTACGTATAAGACTTATTAAAAAGTCTTATACGTTACATTTTAACAAGTCTTATAAGACTTATTAAGTTACTTATAAGACTTTTTAAAAAGCCTTACAAGTTACTTATAAGACTTATTAAAAAGTCTTATAAGTTACTTTTTAATAAGTCTTATAATAGTCCTATAAGACTTATTAAGTTACTTACAAGACTTTTTTATTTTTAAAAAAAAGACTTATTAAAAAATCTTTTAAGTAACTTATAAGAGTTTTTTAAAAAGTTTTATGCGTAACTTATATAAAGACTTTTAAAAAGTCTTATATGTTATAATAAATCTTATAAGTAACTTATAAGACTTTTTAATAAGTCTTATTATAAGTAAAAAGACTTATTAAAAAAAGTCTTATAAGTTACTACTTATAAGACTTTTTTACAACACAGTTTCCAATGTTCAAATAGGTCTTATAACTAACTTATAAGACTTTTTAAAAAGTCTTATAAGTTACTTATAAGACTTATTAAAAGGTCTTATATGTTACTTATAAGACTTTTTAAAAAAGTCTTTTAAGTTAATTGTCTTATAAGTTTATAAGTCAATTATAAGAGTAATTCGTTGTTATTATGAGAGTAATTCGTTGTTATTATTGAAATTTTTGATTTTTTTGGTTGAAAAAATTATCTTATAAGTCAATTATAAAAGACAAAGTAGTCTTATAATTAACTTATAAAAGTTGTAAATGTATAAATTATGAGAGTAATTCGTTGTTATTATTGAAATTTTTGATTTTTTTGGTTGAAAAAATTGTTTTATAAGTCAATTATAAGAGACAAAGTAGTCTTATTATTAACTAATAAGAATTGTAAATGTGTAAATTATGAGATTAATTCGTTGTTAATAATGAAATTTTTTTTTTGTTGAAAAAATTAAACTGAAACTATTCTGAATCTAATGATTGATTTAAAATACTTGAATGTCTAGTGACTAATATCTAATTCCCAAAATTTCAGTGACTAAAGTATAATTTGAATTTTGAATTGCATCAGTCAGTACAGTTCCTTGTTGTTGTGTACGTGCAGTGCAAAGAGGGCAAAGAAGGCCATTAATGTCATTGTGTCAAGAAGGGGTGTCTTTGGAATTTTCAAAATGTTATTTCTTAAATTGGGTTTAAATCTCGCATGAGGGGCTTTAGAGGAAGTGGGCCTACCAATAACGATATGAAGTTAGTGCTAGGTGATCGTTATTCATGGCATTTCAAATTCGAAGGTGTTGTCTTCTCCTGCGATTTATTCAACTTGGCTGGTGATTTATTTCTAAGTTGATTTACTACGGTTCTGGTTTGTGAGCAACAATTGTTACTTTATGACAAGGGAATAATTCCATGAGGCCATTTCACCCCGAATCATCATAAAAAAAAAAGCAGCGAGATTCAAAAGTCCACCCACTATTGAAGGTTGAGATCAAAATTTCATAAAACTCCAAAACCCTTCCTACCCGCACTATTCCACCGTTTCTCTCTCCTATTTTTTTGTATCAACAAAAATGGATCTTTCTTACTACTAAAAAGAATCATATTGAAGCATAAATCAGAACAGTTGCAAGCTTCTTTGATTCAAAATATGTGTAAAGAACATTAGACCAAACACACACAGAAACACGTAGAAGGAAAAAAGATGGTTGGGGACGGTCAGGGGCGGATTTACTATAGTGCCAAGTGTTGCCGAGGCAATACCAAAAAAAAAAAAAAAAAAAAATTCTTTTTTTCATAAAATAAACTGTATTTGATATATATTAAATTGTTACATAGAAGCATGTGTCTAAGTTAGCCAAACTGGTTAAGATATTGAGAGAGAATCTAAAGGCTTTGGGTTCAAATCCCATGAAATGCTGTTGTTTTTTTTATTTTTACTCTGAAAAATCTCTTTCTTTTTTCTCAAAACACTTCCTATTTCTCAAAAAACCAACTAGAACCTTTCTTTTTTTTTCGCCAAACACCCCCTAATACTGTTTTCTCTCATTTTTCTCGTTATTTGAAAAAACAACTACAACTATTTTTATTTCTAAAAACCCACTACAATTACATTTGTTTTATCTCTTGAATGGTACAATTTAAATCATGTTTTTATCTTTTAAATGGTACATATTGAAGCATATTATATTTATTTATGTAAACATATTGAATTTTAGTATTACGCTAATTTTTTTCTTCCTAAAAGAAACAGGCAACACCAAATGTTTTGGTGTAGATCCGCCACTGGGACAGTGAATACATTGAATCCAAGTAGCGCCCACAAGAATCAATGAATCTTCTGGCTCAATTGAGAAAAACCCACAAAAGGTATAAGAGTCTTACATTAGAGCAGATTTTATTGTATAAAAAGTTGTACATTACAAACTAGCCTTTGAGACGTTATAAACTAGTCGTTGGTTGAGAGTAAATTTGATATACCATTTTTAAATACACATATATGTGTTGTAAACTAGCCGTTGATAGAGTAATTAATTTCCAACTCTAGAACGTTTTATTTTCTAAAAAAAAATCAAAAAATTTATACGTTAGAAATTAGCCGTTAGAGTTAAGTTAGAGATGGGAATCTCCTAATGTAGTATAAATAGATAGACTAGTTATCAATGGAAAGAAACAAGAAAAGAGGGAGAACTGATCTTTTCCCTTCCAAAATCTATAGCCAGTATGCTTTCTCAAAGCCACTAGGCAGTAGGCATTCATATATTTCCTTCCTTCTTTCATTTGATTTTTGTTTTACCATGAAAATGGTGCAATCAATGGAAGATGATATGCTACAAACAAAGGATAGCTATCATAAATGTGCACATCGATATATATGCTCCATTCTTTATAAAATTTGATCGTTGTTCATCACATTTCAGAAAATCTCAAGGTGTCTTCTCCCGCTTCAAAGCATTGCTCGTGTCAAGGCAAATGATATTTTTATTGAAGAAGGTGGAGGAGGCCACCGGACCATCTTTCTCGGTGCCCTCTTAATGCGTTGCCATTAATGCTCCTTCCATGGTACGAGCCCTTTCCTCCCCAACCATTTTGTTACCCTTAGTCGTCTTGGGGTTGAAATGGGTGGATTGAAGTGGCCAAAATATCCTTGAATCATGGATTTAACTGGGAGGAGAATTCAAGCACTTATGCATTCTAAGTTCTTTACTTCATTGCATGTTTGGTTAAATCCATAGTACAGATAATATCTTTGTATCATGGATGGATTTATAAATTTGTTCCTTATTCATGGCATTTCAGAAAATATCAAGGCGTCTTTTTAACATAATTTCAGTTGATCCCAAATGTCAAGGGTTGAGACTGATTTATTCATCTCTGACTTTTGTTGAAGTGGATTGTTGGCAGTGGCCAAGCTAAGTCTTAGGCCGGGGGAGGGGAGGGGGTGGGGTGGGGTTGTGTGTGTTTCAAGTCAATCGACCCCCTTGATTTGGAGTTGTCATTTTTACCATCATCAAATTCAAATTCAAGTACTAGAATAAACAAATTTGGAGACGACAAAATTCGTCTCTAACATGCTAAAATGGTTGCCAAATAAGAAAATGGACACGAGTTTTGTGGTTGCAAAAATCTGGTCACTAAAGGCAACCAAACAACGGTGGTCGCCACTTCGCGACCACTTAATGGTCTCCAAAACTGACGATGGTCTCCAAAATATGTGGTTGCCAAATATTGTTGGTCGCGAAATGGAGACCACATCGTGGTTGCGAAATAATTGGAGACCTGCCACGTGGTTACAAAATGGATACCACATCATGGTTGCGAGTTAATTGGCGACCTCACTTGGTTGCCAAATTTACCAAGGCAGCAACCACTTGGTGATCTCTAAAGTCTAATTTTTATCTTTAAATGCATTTAGATATAAATATATTTTAACATATCCGAATTTTTAACAAAATAATATTAAATATTCAAATAAACAAATAATCTTATAATTAAGCAAAAATTTTGCTAAATTTTATAACTTCATCATTAAACCATTCCAACAAAACATACTATGCAAGGTTTCATCGCATTTATAAAGCCAAAATTTGATCAACCACGAGGACTCAAAATGCTTAAAGCACTAAATTTGATCATTACAAAATAAACTATGTTTCTAAAGTCATGCACTTCCAATGCCGCCAACTCTTCCATAATTTGGATCCATAAGCATTTCAAGAAGCGAACTATTTCCAACGACATCGGCAACAAAGGAACCATTTCCACCACCACTGTCACCTCCATTTCCACCAGCACTGCCACCTCCATTTCCACCAAGAATATTACTGCTACCTCCATTTCCACCACTACTGCTACCTCCATTTCCACCACCACTACTACCACCATTTCCACCATCGCTCTGTGGTTGTTGTAGTGGTTGTTGTAATTGTTGTAGTTGCAATAGTTGCATTTGGGGCGGAAACATACCAAAAGGCCATTGATTTTGCTGTTGTTGAGGCTGGAAAGAGACACTAGCACCACCCATCATTAAACCTGCAAACACAATAAAGTTAAAAGAAGGGAAGAAGCACCACCACACACAAAGAGTTGAAAGAAATTCGGACATTCATTTTGGGACGGAGGGAGTATATTACTATTGTCCTTGTTAAAAAATACATATACTGTTAGATTTAAACATCAGCCTACACAATTTTTTTCATAGTAATACATATCCATTAAAGGATCTCGCATATACTGTTATATGCAAATATTGGGATACTGCTAAATGTAGTATAGACTTCTTACTATTTAGCACTCAAGTAAAAGTCACAGGCAGGGAAACAACAAGAATTTTGTTCGGGACAACTATAAAGGTCAAAATACACAATTGTATGAATTGCAAATATCATACGAATGTATAGATATTGTGAATATCAAATTTATCTACTTTAATGTATTTTCAGAACATTAGTTTATATGTGAAAGCTTTGGTTTTTGAATTGGTGGGGCGAGCCAGGCCCTTGCGATAGTGTAAGGCATGAGCGACTCGTGAAGTCCTCAATAGCAAGCTATTGTGATAGGCCTTCCCCCTCAATAAATAAGATTAATATCGTGTAGACAGGTCACAAATGGCACACATATCAGATATTAAACTGATAATAACAGATACTACACTTGATCTTCGCCAAAAGGCTGAGAAAGGTATGCTTAAAACAGTAGTCAGCCTCTCACCTTGTACTACTGTTTCTCTATTATTTTTCCAATTGACTGCAATTTCTGTACAAGTAAGAATGTGAAGGAAAATCAATTTACAGAGACAGCAAAAATCCATAGAAAGATCTGCAACAAAAAGCTCATCAAAGAAACCATGCCTGAATACGTGACATGCTACAACCAAGGTTCTAAAAAGCGCTAGGCGGATGCTAGGCGGCGGAGCCGGGCCTAGCGCCTAGGCGGGGACTAGTCGGGATTAGTCGGGACCTAGGCGAGACTTAGAACTAGGCGTTGGAGAGGGGCCTAGCGCCTAGGCGGGGTCTAGGCGCCCTTAGGCGGGATCTTTTAGAACACTGGATACAACTGGTGGAACAAAAGTGAATTAAAATCCATTCCCAAATTTATAGAAACTAAAAAAAGAAGATAAGCACGGTCAGTTCCATAATGAGAAGAACAGAATTTTAGGGCCTCTAGCTTCATAATACGGGCACGGGGTTCATGAACCATTCAAAACTGATGCAAATTAAACTACAGATAGAAAGAGGGGAACGAAAGGAATGAAAAAAGGATCCACAAAACAGAAATTACTTGAGGCCAATGGCCTCTGTTCACATATAATAGAGAAGATCTCCACAAAACAGTACAAGAGAATAGCGTCTTCGAAGTGAATAATTGCAGCAGAATAATTGATTTACGAGAAAGGAGCGAGAAGAATATGTGATTCAGCAGAATAAAATTGAATGTAGGAGAAAGAGAGATAAAGAAATAGAAGGAACGGCGGACTACTCACCGGAGGCGAACAGCCTGAACCGCACCACCGGCGTGGACAATCCACGGACCTAGACCACGGCGGTTGACCGGAATAGTAGCGTAGATGAGGCCGGAGATCGTTAGCGTCGATATCGTCCGTCGACCTAGAAAGAGGGGAACGGTGTAAATTTGAGAAAGGGGGAGAAATTAGGTTTACATTTGAAGTATTTATATACCAGCATTGGACACCATTCAGTGGTCGCAATAAAAAATTGGAAACAGCCTAATTTGGTGGTCGCAAATATTTTGGTTCCCGCTAACTTTTTTCATTTCCCCCCCCCCCCATTTTGTGTGGCGACGTAATTTGGTCTCGATTTAATTGGGTGGTTGCGTTAATAATATAGAGACCACTTTATTGTCTCCAATCTTTTTTGGAATCTGATACATAATTGGCAACCATTTGCTTGTCCCCATGCATCGCATTGAATGGTGGCTCAGGCGCCCACTACGCAAATAAGGAGCGCGCCAACTAGCGGCTTTTTCCTCTGTATCTGTCCAATCAGCGACATCCCTCTACAGTAAATCTTGTTTTATTGTACGAGTCCACCAGTCGCGGACACGTGTCCTAGACCAAAGACAAAGATATTCTTCAGGAATGACATCATCAAGCAGCTTTCTCTTACTATAAATATCAACCTTTGTCCCCGTGGATAAGGTAAGTGCAAAATTATTATTTGTAAGCCACATTGTCTAAATCTTAAACACACATCACACTAATACATTCCAAGTTTTATTCTCATTTATAAACCTTTAGAAATTTTACTCTCACACCCGAAGGCATGAGGTGGATTTAACTTCGACTTATTCTCTAACGGTACTTATTGTCTTTGTTATATTTTAGATACAACCCAATATATAATGCAGATATTTCTATACAGTTAAAGCTCGAAAGTTGTGGCGTCATCATGTCTAAATATATACTCCCTCCGTCCCATTAATAACTTCACTTTTTATCTAAAATGGCGTCCCGTTAGAAGCTTCACCTTTTCTTTTTTGACAAAGAATCTTTACTATTTTCTCCACTCATTCTCTCTTCTATTTCACTATTACACTCACAACACCTTTCAAATTTACTATTTCTTCCACTCATTCTCTCTCCTATTTTACTATTATACTCACAATATTTTCTTTACCCTTAATTTGCATGTCAAGATTAAAATGATGAACTTATTATTAAAACGGAGGGAGTATACTATATATGAAATTTTTGGGATCCTAAAATTTTTTTGCCCATGTACTGAGCCGGCTGCACATGTTCGAAATTGGATCTGGTCAAAGTCAGATTCTGGCTCGAGTAAACGCGTGTTCCAAGTCAACCAAGATGAATATGAACGCAAGCCTAATTGAATTTGTTTTTGTTCTACTTTAAAATTGGAATCTTCTCTTAACTAACTGTTGTCATGTTTAATAAAGGTTAAAACTCCTAAATAATAGTCATATTTGAATTTTCCAAGATTATTCACGTTGGAATGGATTCTTTAATTAAAAATTAAAAGTCTAAGAGTAAATTGGTAAATGTATGATCTGTTGGACTTTTATTAGGCTTCTTCTTAAGGATTTAACTGAAAAAACTGACGGAAGAGGAAACGGAAATTGAAAAACAAATCACAAATAGTCGAGTCTTGTGTTTAACACAATTTTCGTAAGAAGTATTTGCCCCGCACAGGTGCTTACGGTTGAATGGCAAACTCCTCGTAAGATAAAACGACTTCTAGTTATCTATAGGAGCACTCCAAATAAATAACTCTAGCGAACAATTGGCTATTTGAAACTTTGGACTTGAAGGAATTATATGCAACAATATGAAGATGATTAGGCAATGTTAATCTATCTCAAAGAGGATAGGAAAGACTCAATTTACTGTGTGTAACAATTGAAATTCGGTAGGGGAAGTATATAAAGAGAGTTAAGGGGTTTGTGCCTTTTCCCACGAAAAGACACAACTTTTCTATTTGAATTGGTGACTATTCAGGATCTGCTCGGCCGAGTCAAGGGACTCGCTCGGCCGAGCACCAAGCTGCACGGCCGAGTCAAGATACTTGCACGGCCGTGTTAATCACACTGCTCAGCCGAGCAAGGCATATGCCTCGGCCGAGCAAGCTTGTCCAGAGACTTTGCCAACTTGTTGTGCTCTGCTCGGTCGAGTCAAGGACTATGCTCGGCCGAGCACATCAAACCACATTAAACACCCTTTAAATAACTCTCGTTAAGTTACAAACCTTTGTCATTAATTTCTCATTCACCCGGAAATGGTTTTGAGATAATAAATGAGTTATATAATCTACAATAAATGTAGATTACCATTTGAAACAAGTTTCGTTAACAAATAACGAACTTTCATTAGAAACCTAGATCAACGTTAAGTTAAACTTAACTTTTCGTTACCCATTTCCAACAATCCCCCACATGAATGACAATTAATGCATGAATGCAATTTCGTCCAAAAGTTCCTGCGAACTATTATTACATCGGGATAGATAGCTTGTGGCCTTGAATCTTCCCTAGTGAAATATTATCGGATATACTAGCCATTTGGTAGCGAGTCGCTTTGAACCAGTGACTGTATAATGTATACCAAGACAACAATACTCACATAATAATAGCTCTAATAGTTATTGTTCTCACGTTTTGTCCATTTCGGCCCTGGACCGTATCTCATTCATAAGCGTTCATTTAGAGGCGGCCAAATTACCTCTCGCTTATATAGGTGATTCTCACTATAAGGAGTATCATGCACTACTCCACCCGTAGGTATAGAAATCATTAAAAGTTTTCTCAACTTATCCTTACCACTGCTGCATGTGCTTGTACTTGGATGTTCTGGGAATGAGTATTCAACATCTTCAGGTTAATAAATCGAGTTGTTGTTTCCAAGTAATTCTACTAGAACTTATAACTTGGTTGTCTCATTGAACCAAGGGTCTGGGATCTCCATTTCTCAAGGTTGAGTGTCCGCTATAAGTCCTTTTGTTGTGGGTTTTAAACCCATTCCCCTTAACAAACAATTTGATCACCTATTCATACCCTTTGGTATACGGATCCGGTTTTTGACTTCACATTGCCAGTTGTGACAGTCTCATTTGAGATCAATTGTCTTATGGTAATATGTCAATAACCATTGAGTCTTGCCTTACCGCGATGTTCTACACATTTTCCTATTTCTTCATTGTCGTCACAATGCCTTAGGTCGTGCAGACATAGACTTATTCCACAAAGGAATATCTTCCAAGACCATTCAGCTTTTACTTTAGCTTTGTCTAATGACATCAACTCAGATTCCATATTGAACCGAGTTATACATATTATCTTGGAAGGAAATAATGACACTTTTATTCCAACTAATGTGAGTGTATTCTCAATTTGTGTTTAGTATCGAATATTCAATCAGTATACTCTTTTCGTACTATTGAATACCATAGGTATTGTAATCTTTAATCATAAGTATATCTTTAAGTACACCAAGTACTATGACTATACTATTCCGGTGATTGATTACAATTACAATTAGACTTTTAGTCTATCTAGAATGATCAGTCCCTTCGAGTGATCAAATTCTTCTATCGGTCAGTTTCTTCAAGTGGTTATTATCTCTGTACCGTTCCGACTTCCCAAGTATTCAGTATCTCTAAGTGGTTTGATCTACCTTTCAGGAATCTACTTTACAGAGATTACCTCTTAAGATTCTACCTTACTAGAGTACACCTCTCAAGAATCTATTTGAACTTTCGAAGTACTTTTTCAAGATAATGGGATTGTGATAGGACTATTCCTTCTGATGTTCTAGAAATCTTTATTTCTAATATGACATCGGCTAATCCCATATCTTTCATGTCAAAGTTCTTCTTTAACATGTCTTTGGTATCAAATGATTCAGATGTTCCTTTAATGTAGACACATTTGTCACATTCATTAATCTAGAATCCATTTGATAACATAGTTCTATCGAACTTCTCATGCCACTGTTTAGTTGCTTGTTTTAGTCCATATGAATACACAAGTATATCCAACACGGTTGTGCGACATAGAACGCTCAGTTGTGTCAATGGGATAATTTTGCATGAATCATAATGTCCTTTTGACAACTAGCCTGCCTTTATACTTTTCAACAGATCCATCGGCTTTATACTTTCTTTTAAGAATCCATTTGCAACCTAATGGTTTGCAACTTGGAGGGAGATCTACCAATTCCCAAGTATTTATTAAGCATTATGGATTTTATCTCACTTTCATTAATAGCCTCTTTCCGAACGAACTATCCAGGACCGGATAACGCTTCTTTAACGATTCTTGATTCGTTTTCCAACATAAATGATAGAAAATCGGGACCAAAAGACTTTTCCATCTTGCCACTTTTACTACGTCTAAGTCCATCATCTTTAACTTGAGATGGACCGTTTGTAGTCTAATATTTAAAGGTTTCATCCTTGGCACTTCTAGTTTTTGCAACCTAACGGTTAGCATAAGGAAGATCAACCATCTTCCTAATAGAGTAGGATGATTTTGTCCTTTAACTGTATCTTGGTTCTTCTTCTTTTTAAGAAAACCACTTACAGTTTCTATAAATTTCCTTATTAAAATTTATACATTTCCTATCATTTCTAGGAAGTATATTCTTAAAGAATATAACGTGTCTTGCTTAAGTATTACTACTTTAGCCGAATACCCCCACAGTTTAGGTATTTATAAAACAGCTTACGAATACTTCAAATTCGTTAGGAGTTTTTATCATCAAATAACTTTCAAATATATGATGATCCATTCTTTTAAGCTGCTAGCGGTTTAACGGTTTACATTAATACTAGAAGTTCATATCAATAGAACTTATGTATTTAGCTTGTACCCCCACACTTGAGGTGTACATCCACATATCAAATATTTTATGAATATCCTAATTCATATTTAATATTTTCCTTTATGTGGAGTCATTTAATTGTAATAACCATGTTATCTCCTGACAACATAGTCATAACTATGTTCAAGTGAGGTCTCTTCAACCTTGGTCTCTTCAATCCTTTGGTTTCGAAGAATACCGCATTGCCAATGGAAACGTAATCCATGATTTTGGGTCCTATCTTAACCTCTTTAGGTTTAGATATTTCTACCTTTGCTAGGTATACCCACATAAGACGAAACTTATCAATAAGGAGTTCAACATCTCCTTAAAAGTTCTATTCTTCCTTTGGGTGTGTAAATAGCATTCGTTTGATAAATAAGTGTCAGCGTCCCAATAATTATTTTTCAAATAATACTACATACTCTCCAAAATTAGGATGAATCACTAACTCATTCTTTATTACTTAACCTCTTAAGGTTTCATCTTTACTATTTCAAAAGATGTACTTTGCATTATCGAGTGCAAATATCAATAGAAGTAATGAAGAACTGATTTCCACAAAGAAATCACATTTGGTTTGCGAATTAAACTTCATCTTAGGTAGTAATTTTAAATTCACTAGTCGACGGAATGAATTTAAATTTACAAGACCTAAATGAACAAGTCATAACACAAGCCAAGTAGGAAATAAAAACTGATATTTTATTCTTCGCTCTTAGGCGGATTACATTCAGATCAAGGTACCCTTTTCTAATGTAATACAATGACCACATTTGGTCAATTCAATCTTATGCCCCTAGGCTAAGTTGATCAAAGTCCAATGGAATATATCGATCTTCAGTCACATTGGCTTGAAGAGGGTTTCCATCTAGGTTGTTGATTCTAGGATGTCGACATTCCCTAGCCATATGCCCGGGTTTGCCACAATTAAAACAACTACCTTTGAACTTCTTGGCGGTTGTAGTTCCCCTCTTTACTTTCACGGTGTACTTCCTCTTGTTTCCGGTACTTGTTTCCGCCAAGTTTACTTTCCGTCTTTTTGTCACTACACACATAGAATAGTGCATCTCGAGAAATTTCCAAAGTTCTCTTGCGGTCTTTATGCCAAAACACACATAGTATTATGCATCATCCAAGCCATTAAGAATATACATGCGACACAATAAATCGCTGTGATTCCATGTATCCAAGTCATTCTTTGCTTGGGGTTCATCCCCTTCGGATATCAATGGTGGATATTCCCAAAGAAATCGCACCAATTTTAATGTTGTCAAATAGACCAACATTTTCTGTTGCCACCTCTTAAAGTCCATCCCGGTAAGACTATCCGGTCTTTCCGCATGCACGAACGCATGAGACGGAGGGGGAGCATTAAGAGGTGCGACACTAGAGATTGTACCAGATACAGTTGAAGGAGGTTTCTCACCTTGTACCGAGTGAGTCGGTGAAGGAGCGGGTGCAACCCTCTTTAGCGTTGCTTCGCCTTGAAGGGGAGTGAGCCCGGATGACCCCGAGGAGTCCTTCTCATTGGTCATTGTATGAACGCCTTAAGAAACGTGAAATACTTCTTACGATTGTTGGACTTTTATTAGGCTTCTTAAGGATTTAACTGAAAAAACTAACGGAAGAGGAAACGGAAATTGAAAAACAAACCACAAATAGTCGAGTCTTGTGTTTAACACAATTTCCGTAAGAAGTATTTGCCCCGCACATGTGCTTACGGTTGAATGGCAAACTCCTCGTAAGATAAAACGACTTCTAGTTATCTATAGGAGTACTCCAAATAAATAACTCTAGCGAACAATTGGCTATTTGAAACTTTGGACTTGAAGGAATTATATGCAACAATATGAAGATGATTAGGCAATGTTAATCTATCTCAAAGAGGGTAGGAAAGACTCAATTTACTGTGTGTAACAATTGAAATTCGGTAGGGGAAGTATATAAAGAAAGTTAAGGGGTTTGTGCCTTTTCCCACGAAAAGACACAACTTTTCTGTTTGAATTGGTATTTGTTCGGGATGCGCTCGGCCGAGTCGAGGGACTCGCTCGGCCGAGCACCCAGCACGCGGCCGAGTCAAGATACTTGCACGGCCGTGTTAATCCTGCTTGCTCGGCCGAGCAAGGCGTATGCCTCGGCCGAGCAAGCTTGTCCGAGACTTTGCCTGACTTGTTGTGCTCTGCGCTCGGCCGAGTCAAGGACTCTGCTCGGCCGAGCACATCAAACCACATTAAACACCCTTTAAATAACTCTCGTTAAGTTACAAACCTATGTCATTAATTTCTCATTCACCCGGAAATGGTTTTCAGACAATAAATGAGTTATATAATCTACAATAAATGTAGATTACCATTTGTAACAAGTTTCGTTAACAAATAACGAACTTTCGTTAGAAACCTAGATCAATGTTAAGTTAAACTTAACTTTCCGTTACCCATTTCCAACATGATCACTATTGCTGTTAAAAAAATCCCTCAAATTGAACTGGATCGATAAAATCGGAACACATCAGTAAAAATTGAATCAAACTAATAGTATTAGTCTGATACTGATTCCAAATTTTTATGTAACTGATTATTTGATCTGATCATGATTTCAAAAATAATATACACGGTACTATCGGATCCAGACCGATTATCTATATACTCCCTCCGTTCCACAATACTTGACACACATTTCTATTTTGGGCGTCCCACTGATAAGTCACACTTCCTAAAATGGCAAAGAATCTTTACTATTCCCTCCACTCATTCTCTCTCCTACATTATTTTAATACTCACAACACCATTATAATTTACTATTCTCTCCACTCATTCTCTCTCCTACTTAACTATCTACACTCACAACACATCAACCTTTTTACTTTTTCCTTAATTCCCGTGCGGAACAGTAACTGTGTCAAGTATTACGGGACGGAGGGAGTATATATATACTCCCTCCGTCCCACGTAACTGTGGACCAACTTTTTGGGTGTGAGAATTAAGAAAAAGTAGGAGAGAGAAATAGGTGGAGGAGGTGTTTGTGAGTATGAAAAATTAAATAGGAGAGAGAATGAGTGGGAGGAATAGTTAAGAGAGAGAATGTTGTGAGTGTAAAAGTGAAGTAGGAGAGAGAATGAGTGGGTGGAATAGTGAATATTCTTTGCCATTTTTGGCAGTCCACACTGATGTGGAACGTCCCAAAAAGGAAGCTTCACCTTTTGCCAAAACGGGTGTCCCGTTAAAAGCTTCACCTTTCCTAAAATGGCAAAGAATTTTTACTATTTCACCTACTTATTCTCTCTCCTACTTTACTTTTATACTCACAACACCAATCAACTTTACTATTCCCTCCACTCATTCTCTCTCCTATTTTACTTTTATACTCACAACACTTTTTCCTCTCTCCTATTTTTCTTAATTTGCGTGCCATGCTCAAAAGAGTGAAGAACGGGACGGAGGGAGTATATACTCCCTCCGTCCCGCTAATATCCGCACACTTTCCTTTTTGGGCGTCCCGCTAATATTCGCACACTCCCAAAAAGGAAACTTTATATTAATAAAATATTCACCCAACCCCACTCATTCTCTCTCCTACATTATTTTAATACTCACAACACCATTATTATTTATTACACCCTCCACTCATTCTCTCTCCTACTTTACTTTTACACTCACAACATTTTATTAAAATATCATATTCCTTAATTCCCGCGCAAACAGTGTTAGTGCGGATATTAGCGGGACGGAGAATCCTTAAAACTCTACTCTTAAAAAAAGTCCTAATTAATTTTATTATCTAGTTAGATTCGTTTCGCTCAAGCAAAAAATATCTCAATATTTGTTTTATTGCAATATTTGTTTTATTGCGCTGTTTCACCTTGTCCTTTCTCTCAAGTTCTCAACGCTCTTTACCTCTCCTCTTCTGTTCTCTCTACTAGAAATCAATTTGATTATTCAATTCTTCATAGAGCTCTGAGTTCGACGCACAAGTCTCACTACGACACCACCATCTATCTCTCATCGACGACGCAGATGAAGCGTAAGAGAATCTACGTTTTTCTTAGTTTTTTGCGTTCAAAATTGCAGAACATACGACCTCTGTTTTTTGTTGTTACTACATTGATTTATATGTTTATTTATTTTTTGTTTTGTGTTTATGCAGCAAATAATTTTGTTGCAAGGTTGAAACTTGAAGGTGGCACAGTCGACTTGATGGTATAATCTGTAGCTTTTAGTTTTTTTTTTCTTTCTATGTTATGGTTAAATTTGAAGGTGAACAATTAATGTTTAATGTTGTCTATTATGTGGCTTGAATATTAAATATTTGTGACAATTTTTTATTATTTTTTGTTTATTTAATTAGTGATAATATTCAATTGAATATTTGTTATCGTAAAAAAATTATAGTATATTGTAATTTATAAAATTGACGGAACCAGATCGGAATTGAAACATTAAAATTGAATTAATGGGACCGGTCCTATAATGTAATGATCTGATTCTACTGATCCTAATTTTTTAAAGAATCGAATTATTGATCCGATTCTAATTTTTTAAAATTTTGACAAAATTCGAATAAATTTGTAACTTGGACACCCCCTAATGACCATCCACGAGAAAGAATCTTCACGCGGGTATATATCTTTTGTTATCTTCAAGCAAATGGGTGGAATTATTAATTATTTGTGGTTTTGAAAAAACAATGGATGGAATATAGCTTTACACTCAACTCCAAAAACCCCAAGTCAAAACAAACAATATAAGTAACTCCATTCATTAATTTTTTTTTTCTGTCTCACCTTTAAAATATATTTAGTTTGCTTTATTCTATGAATAAGCAAATATAAATTTTATATAAGGGCAAAGGGGAAATTTCGGTGCGCCAAGCGCTTCCCGTCAAGCGGGAGTTGGGAGAAGGAATCATTCTTGCATTTCTTTCTGCACCGATTGCAGAAAGGCTCGCCAATATTCGAGCAGTGGCGCATGATCGCCAGAAGAACTTTCTGCAATTCTTGTGAGCCGCTCCAAATATAAATTTTATATAAGTACAAAAAAATGTTATTTACCTTATCTAACTTATTTTCATCCACTTTCCAAAAAACTCTATCGACATCTAATATCCTCTTTTATACACATGAGGTTAGGGGTGCAAATCCTTACAAATGCAATTTCTAGTAGTTATTACAAGTGTCACTATTTTAATAGATTAAGTCATTCGTTAATTAAAATCAATCTTTGAAAAAAAAAAGTATTCTTCATACACACTTGCTTTATAAATAGTATTTTGAACAATTATGTTTTCAAGTCACTACTATGCATAAACGAGGATTACCAAACTAAAAAGTTTAAACCGCGACGGACAATACTAGTTTTATTAATTCAACTAGGCATGCATGCATGTGTGAAAGCGCATAAAAAATTAAAAAATTATGTGGTAAAGACTCACTCAAAACATGAGTAAAATAATTAAAGACTTTCTCAACATTGCATCTATAAATACACACACAATTACACACAGTATCATACTCAGAGTACGTAGTAATTTTTCGTATTCATTGACGAATTATTACTCAAATTATTTAATTTTATGATGAAAATATGTTTCTTTCTCATGCTTCTCTTCACTTTACTCGAAACTCACAGAGCAAGGCAATATCTTCCCAAGGAAAATATAGCTAGCCGTAATGAAGGAATCAAGATGATCACTGATTTTAAAATACCACCGTCCATCGTTGGCCGACAACCTAAGCCAAGTCCACCGCCACCTCCACAGCCAAAACAACCGAGCCATCCCGTAGCTACTCCCCCTACTAGGGTGTTGGGAAAGGATGGATCGGTTAATGAGATTCTTGACATTGATTACGATAAAACATCCGTCTTTGACCGGAAAAAGCCATTTCCGCCACCGTCTCCGAGATCAGCACCACCAAAACATCAAGGAGCTGTGGGTGGTGGACATTTGTCTTTGATGATGACGCCACAGCTTTTGGGGTCAGGAGCGGTTCAAGGATATCTGGCTAGGATATATTTGGTGGTTTTACGTACCTAGATCACAACACAAACAAGCACCGTTAAGGTCAAAGTTGGATGTTACTCCAACTCAGGCCCTCGGGTGTGAGAGTAAGAATACTGAGTAATAAGGCTTTGAATACCTTTAGAGTGTGTGTGTGTTTAGGTTTAGAGAGTAAAAGAGCTTACTCAATTGTCTATGGAACTTACCTTGCCCAAGGGGGTAAAGGCCTTCTATTTATAGGCAATGCCATGGTGCTTGTTGAGGTAAGCAATGAGATCAGCCCTAGGGGGCACTTTGGTATTTGACCAGCTACACGTGTCCCATGACTAATTGGTCTGTCGGGGAGGGAACATTGGTATCCAGGGACATAGGTGAAAAGGGACATGAGCCGTGTAGCCGGCTTGGAGCATTAAATGGAATAGTAGGCGCCGGGCCAGCCGCATTGAATGCGTGATGGGGAGCCGGCAAGTGGCTGTCGAGCCGGTAAGCTAACTTGCTCGGTAAGGCTTGACATTAGCCGGGAAGCGGCGTGTGCCCGCGGTCGACGTTGTGCCGCGGTCAAAGATATAAGACGCGAGCACGGTTGATGCGGGCATGACTTCATGCGGGCACGGATCCGGCGGCGGGGTCCCGATGGTGCTCGATGGGGACGATGCGAGGAGGGACACGGTCTTGACCACGAGGGCCTATTTGTCCGCGGTCTTCCCTCGCGGTCTAGGAGCGCCACGTCAGGTTCCTTGGACTAGGCCGGCGCGGGCCCGGTCCGGTAGATCCGGGCTCATCGTGGCCCCTAGCTCCAAGTGTGATTATTTATGGTGCAGTGAGGAGCTACTAGAAGCTCGGTGCCTCGGTGCTCCTCGCGCGAGCACCGGTGTTAGCGTTTTTCCTTGTTTGTTGCTTGGCCCCATGGGCGAGGAACGTTCGGGAGGCACCGGTGAGTGACACGTGGTCCCTTGCGTGGCGTGCCTCCCGGTTAACGGGTGGGCCCCTTGGCGAGATGAAAAGACGGGTTAGTGGTACGTCGAGGGTACGTGTCGCTCATCGAGGGGGTAATAAATGCAAAAGGTATTTAATTTTTCGAATTTCCAAACGTTTGGAAACGGTTCAGGGTCCGAGGTAGGATTTGTGGGCTAATTAATACGGGTTAACGGGTTAACCCGTATAGGTAGGCCTTATAAATACCAAACCCTTAAACCCCAAACACTTTTACCGTTTCCGAATATTCAAAGAGCTTTAGAGAGAGAAATTTCTTGCTTTGCGACCTCTGTACGGCCGTTTTCCGAATCCACCTCTCCATCTTTCTCTCGTAAGTAATTGTTAGGTGCTTTTTCTTCTTCATCTCCCTCTATTTTTCTTTTCTGGTTTACGAACAATGAGCACTCGAGAGTTTGGACCCCGCCGTCCCATAGAGTTAGGAGATGGGAGCACTCCGGATCTGTTTCTTTGTTTGTAAACGGACGGGGGGATATTTAGGAAAGGTAGGCCGTGGGTGGCTTAGATTATCCCTTGAGTGCTTCCGGTATTTTGCGAAAAATCCCGATGGGGGCCTTTTGTCCCACCCCGGTTGTGGGAGGCCAAGGATAAAAGGGTAAAAAGGAACGGTGATGTTTTGGGGTTGGGGGATACCAGTAGGCTGAGAAATTTTGTGATGGGGGTTTTGTGCAGGTTTCCCCGCGAGAGAGGCTCGGCTGCGAACGCCATTGAACTAGTGAGGAGAGCGATTCGCGTCCCGAAGTAGTTTGTGGCCCAGGAAAAGTGTGAGCTAGATGGATCTGAACAAACCAATGATGCGCGGGCACCTGTGGCGTGGAACTGAATGACCACTTTAGATGTTACGCCCATAAGGACCATCTTTCCCCCGTTGTGCCGCGGCCCCTAGGGCGGGGACAATTGGTGGCGGCGACGGCGAGAACTTGACCCCCTTGACTTCGAGGTGGCCCAGGCTGGTGAAGTTGAATCGGAGGTGGCCACGCCGTGATGACCCCACCGGTCTCTTTGGCTCCTCGAGCTCGGAGGCCGAAGAAGATGACCACGGAGAGGGGGATAGGAGGGCGGCGGGGACCTCGAGAAGGCCGGCGAGACCACCAATATAGTGGATGCCTTCGAGAGCTCGACTCAGGAGGAGGAGGAAGAGGTTGTGGCCCCCTTGCCGAAACAAAGGCAAGAGGCCGGCTAGGGATGTGAATCTGGTCGTGGCCGTAAGAAGGCGAGGAGGTGGCCACCATTGGTGGGAGGAGGACATTTACGAGGTTTACAATGTGGACCGCAACGCCTACCGTGTCCGCACCTTAGGACATGTACATTTGAAGAATAAGGACAAGCTGCGGCCGAGAGACGATAGGCGATGTTCGCGAGGACAATAGGGCTGCGTTTTTATGGGGCCCGGTTTGAGAATGGATTGAGGCTGCCCTGGACCCTTTCTTTTATTTCTTTTTGGAGTTCAATTCACACTTTGCCCATGCACGACTCCCAATGCCATCAGGGCCATTGTCTCCTTCATTCTTTGTGTGTAGATTCATGGGCTATGAACCTACCCTTGCCGGGCTCTACGCCTACTATCGAGAACCAAATTCTCCGCGGCATTACGAGCACGAAGGCTAGGAACTACTCCACCAGGGACCTTCTCTCCTCCCTCGACAAGTTTGACCGATGGAACCGGAGGGACATCCACGGTGATTGAGTCTAGATTCGGATGGCCCTTTTCCAAACCTTCCCGGCCAGTCCCTATGAAGGTGGCCGCTAGCAAATATCCGGACCCTTCCTCGGCCGATGCTATGCGTCTTGCCATAGAGATGCATACGGCCCGGTATTTGGAGAGCGGGGAGGAGCACGTACGATGTGGGCGCCATAGTGGAAGATGAGCCCTGCTTGATCTACTCGGGGTGGCTCCTCGCGAGAGGGCGCCCAGCATGCCCCCGAGTAGTGATAGAGCCTTTGCCCGCGACCACGATTGGCGGGTGCACGAACATTACCGGTTCGAGGCGGATTGTAAGACACAGTATCTTTGGGCGCGGAGTGCGATCCTCCCGAAATAATTGGTCTACGATTCCTTTATGAGCTGTTTGCCAATTTACTTTGCTTTTGATTTTTGAGCTGCTTTGCTAACCATTTTTCTTTCCCTCGAGTAGATCCAGGTGTACAATTTCGATGGCTCCTCCTCTAAATCTTTGCTCAGCGAAGGCCAAGAACATGAAGGCCGACAAGGAAGGCGCCACGAAGAGCGAGAATGAGATGGGAGGGTCCCCGCGAAAAACAGAGCTGTACTTTGTTGCGAGCGGGAAAAGCGGGGATCCTACACTGCTCCCGAGAATCATTCGAAAACCGGGAATGCTGCCTCCGCCTCCCCGGGGTCCTCCTCCAGCTTGCTCTCAGGGCATCATCTCCCGGCCGCACCATTGCCTCCGGGCATAACCGGGAAGCAATCCAAGAAAAGGCGAGAGATGCGGATCGGCGAGGAGAGGTCCTCGAAGACCCGAGAAAGTGGGGGATACCTCTGCTCGTAGCCCTCCTGCTTCTTTGCCATACCCCTGCTTTGCTCCCTCGCCGCGGGGACAATATGCTCGGTGGCCTATCCGATTTCCTCCTTGGCCACCCGCGAGGAGGCATGGGAGAAAAGGAAGCGAGGTGGGGGATGTGCCCGCCATTCTTGGGGTAGACTTATATGCCGGTCCTCCCAAAATTCTGCTTTGTGGGCATTGGGGTGATCAACGGGCTTTTGCCCACGACTTCTACCACCGGGTGGGTGAGAAGGAGAACCCGTCGGCCTTGATGGGGGATATTGGGGTTGCCCTTACCGAGGTAGGGACCTTTCTTCCGGCTTCCTCACTTAGCCTTTGATTTTCCACCTAATTCGACTTTCTTCCTCGCGGGTGGGCAACAAGGCCATGAGGCTCAGGGAGACTTGTGGCTTGTCCGGCCGAGCTTGCCGGCAACACCAAGGACATGGCGGGCAAACTCCAGCGAGCTGGAGCAGGCCCGGGAGAAGGTGGGTACTCACGAGCTCCCTCACGGATGCCAAGGAAAAGGAGTTCGCGACCGAGTCCGATGCTGAAGGGCTTCCGGGAGGCGGGTGACCGAGCGGAGAAGAGCCTAGAAAGGGCAAAGGGTCGGCGGGATGAGCTCCGCGGGCACAAGAGCAAGCTTGAGCAAAGAAATGATGAGCTCGTAACCAAGCGGGAGGCTGCGGAGGAGTCGGTCAAACTCACGGAGGCTAAGGCGAGATGAGCTCTCAGAAAGCTGCTACCCCTTACGCGGTTTGAGTTTGGAGAGGGAGAGGATCTTTGGCGAGGCTCGCGAAGAAGGCGTCGAGGAGTATAAGAGCTCGACCGGTTCACCGCGGAGTGCAGCCCGATATGAGGCGGTGTCGGACACGAATCCGGAACCGCGGCCGCGGGTATGTTCTCCGTGCGGCGGTTGGCCGTGATCGGCTCGGCTGGTTGCTGCGACGCGGAGTGCGTGCCGGGCATGCGCTAGTTCCTCTGTCAGAGGATGAGGTCGAGTGCGGACCTTTCTGCCGCGGCCTCTGCCTCTCTGTGGCGAAGTGGCGCCCTTGGGTGATCGCGAGGCTTGGATGCTCTGCGCTTCGGGGACAACCCTTTATCCTTGGGGGATGCCTGGCTCGGAGTTCTTCCGGGGGCCGGCCCTTGGAGATCTCTTCCCCGGGCGGGCGGCTCCGCTCCGGCCTCCGCCGGCAACAAGCGCTCCTACCACCGAGGTGACTCAGGAGACCGGCCTGCCTTCCCCGACTCCGGACTCGGCGGGCGCGGGGGTGCGGCCACCGAGGAGCCGAAGCGGGCACCGAGGAGCGGTCGTCGAGGCCCCGAGGAGAATGCTCCCTTAGTGTAGGATTTTTGCTTTTTCTTGTTGTAATAGACTAGGATCTCTTTTGTAATAGTGTAGGAATTTGTAAATACTTTCTCGATCATAAATAGAAGCATTTTCTCAACTTGGCTCCTTTACTTTTATCTTAATTGCTTGTCTCGTAGGCTATTTTGAGTAGTTTGGCAATTTTCGAGCACCTTAATACTTGCATTCTTGCCTATTACTTTTTCCGAGCGTTTTTGACTTGCAATTAACTTTATACTCTCCTTACGCGGGCGACGGCTTAGTAGGCCCTTTGCCGCATTTTTGAGTTTTCCTAACTCTTTATTCAAAACCACTTAGGTTTTTGTGAGAGTCGACCTTATTCTTCTATGATCGCGTTTGTTTAGCCTTGTGGCAAACTTTGAGGCCTTAACCTCGTTTGTCTGTTTGGCTTTGTTAAACTAGTTTGATCACTCTCATCCATTTACACTTATTCCCGGCCTTGCGGCTGTGGTGTAAGTCAAAAGTAGCAGGCAAGCATACTTTCATAGGGCATGCGAGAAGGTGGCCGTGAGGCTATTGTCAGCGAACGAAAGGTAGGAGCATATTTTAGCATAGAGGCCCTTTAACCCCTGGCATCTGTATCCCCTTATTGGAGGTTCTCGCTTATTTGACCACTTTATTCAAAACTCCACTAGGGTTTTCGTGAGGGTCTCGTGGCGATACGGTGAACGGGCTTATATGTAGGCCTTTGTCACATACGGGCATGCGAGTAACGGCCCTAACGAGGTCCTTCGCGCAATTAGTGGGTCCGGACTTGGTCATTGTCCCAGCTAGAGTCCGTAGGCACGGGCATCATGGCCTTTGTACTACGTTCATCTATATCCACTTATTTTTGGTGGTGTCACGCGAGCAGGAGAGAGTCCTCCCCGCGATCATAGTACGGATCGTAATGGATCTTTGTACATATATAGGCATGCGGATCCTTAGATCTTTGCGCATCAGTAAGTAGGAGCTCATATGTTGGCTCTTGAACTTCTGCAGCATCCGCACGCGGGCATCCGCCTTAGCTTTTGAGGTGGTGGGAATTGATTTTTGCATCAAAATATGATGATAACCTCTCCCTTATATATATATAGTCTATACTCCTTCCAAAAAATTACAAAGACTTTAAAAGAAGTATCTCTTAAGGTGGTCGCTATTTCAGGCGTGCTTAAGCTCTTCTCCCTCTTTTGGTCGCAACATATAGGTGCCCTCTTTGACTATCTTTGTGACCTCGTATGGACCTTCCCATTTCGGGGACGGCTTGTTGAAACCGGGTTGGGTCCCTTGGACCTCTACGCTTACGAGTACCCGAGTCTCAGCGAAAAACTCCTCTTATTTACTCTTTTATCATGGTGCTTCTTCGCTTTTGTTTGTAGTTCACCATTTTTCATGTGCCCGCATTCTGCTTTCCTTCGAGATCGTCCGGGTCACACCTTACATTTGCCTCGTTTTGAGACTCGTCGAAGTATGTGACTGTACGAGGTAGGGCTACCTCAGCTGGAGCCATTGCCTCGACCCGTACGTGAGCGAGAAGGGAGTTTCTCTGTTGAATTTCTTATTGTGGTGCGGACAACCCATAATGCGATGCGGAGCTCGTCCGACCAACGTCCTCCTCGCCCTTCCAAATTTTTCTTTAAGGCGGTTAGGACTAGCTTGTTCGCGGCCTCGGCTTGACCATTTCCACGAGGATAGGCAGCTGCGGACTTACGGTGTTGCACCTTCATTCTCACACATTCGGCGGTGAATTTTGCGGAGAATTGGGTGCCATTATACGAAATTATTGCTCGGGAACCCCAAATCGACAATAGATGTGGTCGTGGACAAAGCGATAGTGTTATCCTCGGAAATAGTGGCCAAGCCCTTTGCTTCCGTCCACTTGGTAAAATAATCCACGGCCACCACGGCATACTTGATGCTTCCTCTAGCGAGTTGGAAATGGTCGATAAGATCTATCCCCCACGTATCAAACGGCCGCGATGGTACTACCAAAGTACGCTCTGTTGATGGTAGTCTAGGGATGTCCGCAAATCTCTGGCACTTATCACATTTTCTAACATACTCCTGCGCATCCCTTCTCATTGTGGGCCAAAAGAATCCTTGGAATTTGATCTTGTACGAGAGGGTGCGAGCACCTGGATGTCCGCCACAAACTCCTTCATGAACCTCATAGAGTAAGTTGGTGACCATGTGAGTCTTAACACATCTTAGTAAAGGCTTGGTGAATGATCGCCGAAAAAGCACCCCATCGAGGACGAGGTATTTCGCGGACACCGTTACGATGGCTCTAGCCTTTGCTTGGGTCCTCGGGGAGGGATTGCTTCTCGATGTAATCCTTCATTTCATCCACCCAGTCCCTTACTTGATCCTCAATATTGTTTATACGTATTCGATCTATAGCGAGTCTCTCCAGTGAATTCAATCGGCAATTTGTCTCCAACTCACCAATTTCTTGCTCGGTTATTCTTGAGAGGAGGTCGGCTTCCACATTGTCCTCTCTCATGACTTGGTTCGGCTCATAGTAAGTGAAATTTTTGATGAGGGTTTTGCAAGGTCACGATGCGAGTTAGTCTTGGGTTGATAGTATCATACTCCCCCTAATTTGATTAACTATGAAATTTGAGAGTCACTATTGATCTCAATATTACTGAACTCCCAAGTCTCTTGCCAATTCCATGCCCGCTATAATCGCTTCATATTCGGCTGATTGTTTGATGCCTCGAACTTGAATCTCGAGGCCCTCATGAATTTCTCCCCGCGAGTGCAATCGAAGTATGCCCGCTCCATTTGATTAACTTGCTCGCGGAGCCGTCCACATATAAAGTCCACACCTCTTACGGACGCTCCCTTGGTTGAACAATTTACGTGCTCGGGCTTTTGGGTCATCTTCGGATTACGCTCGCTTTCTTTTTCCGAGGTCGCTGTCCGCTAATTTGAATGATGATTCTACTACAAAATCAACTAAGGCCTGCGCTTTGATTGTCTTTCTCGGGGAGTAGGTGATCTGGAACTCGGTGAGCTCTATAGACCAAGCTAGCATTCTCCCCAGGGACTCTGGTTTATGTAAAACCTTTCTAAGCGGGGCCTCGGTTAGTACGGTTATAGGATGTGCGGAAAAGTAGGCTCTTAATTTTCGAGCGGATACAAGCAAGGCGTAAGCTAACTTTTCTATATTAAGATAACGCCCTTCTACGGCGGACGGTGCCTTACTTACATAATAAACTGGTTTTGGGAGTTATTCTCCTCCCTTACAAGAACATTGCTACTGCCAGATCGTAACGGCTAAATACGAAAGAGCTCTTCTCAGGGCACCGGCTGCTGAGTAGAGGTGGCTGCCCGAGGTATGTCTTGACTTCTTAGCTTGATGGCACTCGGTGCTCCATGTAAATTCATCGGCTCTCTTCCCCCTTTGAGAGTTTTGAAGAAGGGGAGGCATCTCTGGCGGCCGCGAGATAAAGCGGCGAAGTGCGGTGATGCGACCATTGAGTTTTGTACATCCTTCACGCGGGCGGGAGGTTTCATGTCTAATAGGGCTGGATTTTCTCTGGATTAGCCTCTATCCCTCTTTGGTTGACCATGAATCAGGAACTTGCCCGCCTTGACCCGAAAGCGCACTTAAGGGGTTTAGCTTCATCTTTGTTATGGCGCAAGTTTTTGAAGGTTTCCTCCACATCGAGCTCGTGGGAGTTTTCCTTAGTTTTATGACCGTATGTCGTCAATGTAGGCCTCAGTTACGCCTAGTTGGTTTTAAAGACCAGATTGACCATGCGGCGATATGTGGCTCCTGCATTCTTTAGCCCAAAGGGCATCATAGTGTAGCGGTATGTCTTGCCCGCGACAATGAAGGCTACGGAGCGGACATCTTCGGGAGCCATCTGGATGCAGTGGTAGCCGGAGTAGGCATCAATGAAGCTTAGAACTACGTGTCCGGCTATAGAATCCACCAATCTGTCTATGCGAGGAAGAGGGAAGCAATCTTTGGGGCATGCCTTGTTGAGATCGGTGAAATCAACGCACATCCTCCATTTGCCATTGGATTTCTTAACCATGACCACATTGGCCGGCCATTTGGGGTAGGAAATCTCCTTTATTATCCCGCTTTTAGCAACTTTTCCACCTCTTCCTTGATGGCAATCTCTTTCTCAGGGAGAAATATACGGATTTACGGTGAATGTTTTTGAAGGAGGGGTCATCGTTGATTTTATGGAGGATCACGTCCTCGCGATGCCTTGCATATCTTCCACCCTCCAGCGAACACATCGCAATTTGCTCTAAGGAACTCAATAAGTATCCTTCTTTCCTCATTTGTGAATTTCCAGCTGACCTTAAGCTTGTTTGCTCGGGGAAGTGGGGATTGATTACCACCTCCTCGAGCTCGTCGTTAGGTTGAAGGTCGGCTGATTTCACGATTGTGCGGAGTCAATGACAATAGTTGGGGTTGACACTGAGCTTCGGTCGGTGTTGCCATTGAATATATGATATCACGGTCAATTTCCCCCTCTATTCCTCGATCAATATAACCTCCCTCAGCGAGGGCGGCCAAGCTGCTTTGATTTTACGCTCATCTTGAGCTCCACCTTTGTGGAATGGAAAGAAAGCATGCCCAATCGGTACGGGTGGCGGCGGGAGTGCAAGAGCTTTCCCCTTTTTGACTTGTCCTCGCCACTTTCCCTCTATCATTTTGTCCTCGCCCTCTATCTGCGGGCGGGATGTCCAGCCATTCTGTTCTTTCCTTTTTCCTCCGAGTGCTCGGAGGAATCTCCCGGCTGGTTCTTGATGGTAGCAACCCCGCCGGGGTGTTAAATTTCACCCTTTGGTGGGGACGGACGCCACTATTCCCAATTCGGCTGGCTTGATTCTGCCGAGAATGGCATTGTATTGGGAAGGAAGATCGACCACCATGAAAGTTATCTTGGCCGTCTTACGCATGGGTTTTCCCCAATAGCTACGTCAAACACAATCGTCCCCTTTACCCTTACGGCGTGGTTTGTGAAGCCTTCGAGCATGCCCGCGTATGGAGTGAGATGTGCTTAGTCATTCTCATTCCAATCAAAGTATGGTAATAGAGTATGTCGCGGGCGGCTCCGGTATCTATCAACACGGCCTATGTTTGCCGGTTGATTCTCATTACGAGGGTGAGTGGGTGTGTGGAATGAAAAAGGGTGGAGGCAAGTTCGCTCCTTTTGAACCCAATTTCTGCTCTTCCTCGGGGCCGGGCGGGGATGGAGAAAACCTTCTCTAATGTCCGAATTTGGAGGGACAAGCGCCTACTAGAGGGAGGTTCCTCCCAGTGAAGTTAATGTCATAGTCCCCAAAATCGTCATCATTATTATCTCTTTCATTCTGTCGGTCCCCGCGTGTGTCGTGCCATTTCTTTGATCATTGTTATTGGGGGCGGTATTGTTTCCCTTAACCCACTTGGTTAGCTCCCGTTATTGATTTTCTGTTGGATTACTCGCTTGGTGGAAACAATCCTCGGTTCCGTGCCGTGGTCGTTGTGAAACTCACGAAATTTAAGTCTACTCCTCTCATTTGGCTTTCGAAGCATGGGGGAGGAGCGAGGAAAGTACGAGGCTCTCATGATCACCGCCCTTGGGTCGGTGAGCTCTGTGTAAGCTTGTTTCGGCCACGGCCTTTTTGAGCCTTTTCGATCCCGGCCTCTGTTTTTGCCACGATTATTGGTATGAGTAGGCTCAGGGTGGTCTCCTGGACTTGGCTTATTCTTTCTTTCGCGAAGCTCGGGGAGCGGAGCACGGCTAGGCTCTTCGGCGGAGGCAATGGCCGAGGCCCTTTCATACATTTCCTCCATTTGATTTAGGTTTCTTTGGAGGCAAAATTCATTTTGAGGAAGGAGGAAGCGAGGCCGCCCTCAAAACATAGTCGATATCTCCCTCGTCCGGGTCCACAATCTCCTCGCTCACCTTCTGAGCAGGATATATAATCTTTTGTAGGCTCGTTTGGTGCACCTTGACACGGACAAGATCTGTCTTTGGTCTAGCGGAGCACACTGCTCCGGCAAAGGCATTGAGGAAGAGAACTACTGAGGCGGCCCCATTTGAATATTTGGATACTGGGGGCTTGAGGGCTAGCATCGAAGATAGGGCTTTGCCGGTGAAGGTCGCGGCCAAAGCTTTGCACATCAGCGACTCATCCGCGGAGAATAAAGCCATCGGCCCTCAAATCTTCCCATATTACTCTTGGCATTTTTGGATCCGTCATAGGTGTCCATGCAGGGGGTTTGCCCTTACGGATCGGTGCCGCGCAATTTTATCGGCGAAGGCGTCCATGGTGCGGCCACACTTTTGGGCGACCTTCGATGGGTTTCCCACATCTTCTGCATGAATTCCACAAACTCGGGGCTCGATCATCAACCTTTTGCTTTTAGCTCGTGGAGCCACGGCCTTCTCATGGCCGGAGCCAAGGTGCTAGCTTTGGACTTCGCACGGCGATTTGACTGTGCCTCTTCCCCCATTTCCTCGCTATCATCTACATGCACCACGCTCCGTTTGGCCATTTGTCAGCGCTCGAAATTTGGGTCAACCCGGTTTGCCCCAGCGGCTTGACTAGCAAGCGAGTTAGCGGGAGCTCGTTGGGAGAACCTTTGTGACCCTTGAGGAAGCTGTAGCCCTCCATTGGCCTCTATTTCAAATATTTCCATCTCCGCGTCTTTGATGGCCGTGGCCTCCGCGACCGGTTTGGACTTGGAGGCTAGGATTTCCTTCCTTCTCGGGATTTGTTACGGGAAAGTGGGGTGGTTAGATTGGTGTTCTTTATGTGAGCTTGGGGAGTTTTGGGCTAGTGTTTAGTAGGGCTTGGGCTTTCTCGGCACGGGCCTCCTCGGTTAAGGTGTAGAACTCGTTGAGTGGGGATTTTTGAGGCGAGAATGGGCCCCCATTACATTTGAAAAGCAGAGTTGGTTTGCCTTTCCCTATTGATGTTGGAGGGTTCGGATTGGTTCTCCTCCTCTAGGGTCAAATGACCGGCATTTTTGAGAATTTGAGACATGTCTCGGAAAGATGAAAATAAGCGAAAGAAGTGTCTTTTGGCGATCGGTTGTTTAGACTACAAGGTGTGTCAAAACAAAAGTTTTAAACGGGAAAAACTTAGTGACGTAAAATAGAAGAGCCTTTCGGCCTTGAATTTGTTTAGGACACGTGAGGTGCCTTGAAAACAAAGATTTTTAACGAGAAAACGAAAGAAAGTCGGATTCCGGATGGAACCACGATGACGCCACGGCTTTTGGGGTCGGGAGCGGTTCAAGGATATCTGGCTAGGATATATTTGGTGGTTTTTACGTACCTAGATCACAACACAAACAAGCACCGATTAAGGTCAAAGTTGGATGTTACTCCAACTCGGGCCCTCGGGTGTGAGTAAGAATGCTTGAGTAATAAGGCTTTGAATACCTTTAGAGTGTGTGTGTGTTTAGGTTTAGAGAGTAAAAGAGCTTACTCAATTGTCTATGGAACTTACCTTGCCCCGAGGGGTAAAGGCCTTCTATTTATAGGCAATGCCGTGGTGCTTGTTGAGGTAAGCAATGAGATCGGCCCTAGGGGCACTTTGGTATTTGACCGGCTACACGTGTCCTTGACTAATTGGTCTGTCGGGGAGGGAACATTGGCTGTCCAGGACATGGCTGAAAGGGGACATGAGCCGTGTAGCCGCTTGGAGCATTAAATGGAATAGTAGGCGCTGGCCCAGGCCGCACGTTGAATGCGTGATGGGGGAGGCCAGACAGTGGCTGTCGAGCCGGTAAGCTAACTTGCTCGGTAAGGCTTGACATTAACCGGGAAGCGGCATGTGCCCGCGGTCGACGTTGTGCCGCGGTCAAAGATATAAGACGCGAGCACGGTTGATGCGGGCATGACTTCATGCGGGCACGGATCCGGCGGCGGGGGTCCCGATGGTTCTCGATAGGGACGATGCGAGGAGGACACGGTCTTGACCACAAGGGCCTATTTGTCCGCGGTCTTCCCTCCGGCGGTCTAGGAGCGCCACGTCAGTCGGTTCCTTGGACTAGGCACCAGAAGCGCGGGCCCGGGTCCGTGGAGATCCGGGCTCATCAGTCTTTGTATAGGCAATGTTGGGGGTATTTTGTTTTTAAGATAGCCAGTTTTAGACTTCTAGTTAGTTAGTTAATTAGTACTTCATTTCATCCGTCTCTAATTGTGAATGTCTTAATAGGTCAGTTTAATCCAAGGATTAATTAGTTTGTAAAATCAAAGTGTTAAGCAAATAATTATGGACGATGAATTTTGTTTTAAAGCTAAATGTTGGGTACTTTTCTGTTAGGGTATTATTGACAACTCAATTCCAATCCATTGAATTGGAATTGAAAGGGTTAAATTAGTTCCACGAAATTCATTTTGTTCTTTCAATTCCAAATCCAAGTCTTGGAATTGAGGTTGTCAAACATACCCTTAGAGATATTATCTAATATCTAGAATTGACAAACCTTACATATAATATATACTAGGGGTGGCAAATGGTACTTGATCGTACCAATCAACCCGCATACCAACCGTACCAATTATAATTGGTACACATTGGTAACAGAAGTCGGTATACCGAAGTTTCGGTACGGTAGTACCGTACCAACTGTGCCTAATTGGTTGGTACACGGTATACAATTCCGACTTCGGTTGGTATACCGTGTACCGACTTTTTTTTTAAAATTATAAATATATATATATATATATATATATATATATATATAATATAAAAAACAAATCCCAGTAGGCCTCACCTCCAATAATCCATTGAAACTCCCTCTCTCTCTCCCCCCATTTTCACACTCCTCTCTCACATTGACACACACTCACACAGTGGGAAGAGAGAGAGAGAATAGGGCTTCTAATGGCGGAGCATGACGGAGAGAAACCGGACAGTCTCGAAATCGTTGCCATCGGGAAGCTATACAACGGCGGCCCCTGGGATAAGAAGTATTGGAGCTCCTACAGGGTTCGTGGCGAGAAATTGATGGTTACGAAATTCTTTCATTAATATCAGTGGGTTTGTATTGAGATCTGAAGATGAGTAAGAAGATGAAAGGGGCTGTCTTTGATTCATCAAGCTATGGCCCTTATGAGGATGCTAAGGCTAGGGTTAAGCATCAAGAGCTTTTGCAAGATTATCATAAGCTTCAGAAGGTAATTTTTTTTCTGGGTTTTATAATATTTTTTGTATTCTTTTCTAATAGATCCATGCTTCTACTTTCTAGTATTTTTAGGGTTTGTTCATGGCTGTTTAATTTCATTTTTTTTTTGTGTTGATTTAGGGTGATTCCTCTCTAGGTTTATGTTTGTTGATCATTCTGGTACATGGGTTTGATTTGTTTTCCATTTTCAAAATGGATCTCCTCGAATGATCCCTTTGCCCCTTGTTGTTTTTTGTCTTCAATAACAATTGGTATTCGTCGAATACCAACCAGGTATAACCGTACCAAGCAGCTTAGATAAACTTGGTATCTGCAGGCTTTTTTGGTTAGTGCTGATGCACGGATTTTTGTGTACCAATTCATACTTGGTTGGTACACGGTACAAGCAAAATGAAGCCGGTATACCAACCGAACCACCCCTAATATATACTCCCTCCGTCCCCAGAAAAGTGTCACCATTTTAGGCTCGGCACGCAAATTAAGGAAAAAAGTGGAAAGAAAAAATGTTGTGAGTGTAATTTGAAAAGAGGAGAGAGAATTAGTGGAGGAAATAGTAAATTTAAAAAGTGTTGTGAGTGTAATAGTGTTTTAGGAGAGAGAATGAGTGGAGGGAATAGTTAGTAGGATAATAGAATATTAATAAAACATTTCCATTTTAGGAAAGGTGACGCTTCAAACGGGACGCCATTTTGGGTAAAAAGTGACGGATTTCCTGGGACGGAGGGAGTATAAAAATTATGGGTCACTCCCCTTATTACCAATTAGTTTTAATGTGGAACCTTAGACTTTAAGATGGTATCTGAGCATATCCATTACACACGTGCAGTTCCGACGGCCCACGATATTAATCCGCGCCACCCGATTAATAAATTCATGTTGTAAGATTTGACAAAGTCCGCTACACGTGAGGGGTGCGTTAGAGATATTATCTCACATCGAGAATTAACAAAGTTTGCCTATAATACTCCACTTAACACCAATTGATTGGAATATATAAAATTAATGAATCACTCTTTTTAGCACCAATTGAAACTGAGATTTGGATGCATCAATCCTTCTTTTTTGCAAGATAAAGGGCCGAGATAATTTAAGTGATATTGGTGGATTCAAAAAATTTCAAATTGATTTTTTGACGTTGATTCAGATAATTAAAATAAGTTAATATTATTATCCAATGTATTTTTATGTAAAAAAAAAAAAACAAGAAATCACTTGGAAAGAGGGAGTAACTGTGATTTGATAATCTATTAGGTTTGTTAATTACTCCGTGCTAAATTGAATGTAGTAAAATAATATGATTGTTAAAATAATTAAAGATTTTTTAATTTATTTTTAAGAGGTGATGACTTGAGATTGCAGTTTCAGATGATTGGGCCTCCACGAGGAAGTGGTTGGTGAATCTATATATAATATTAAAGCAGAAGAATTCCCAAGCTCCTCGTTGCGCCATGTGTCAAATGCTGATTCGCCAATATTTTGCAATTCAGTCCTTAATATTCTTTTATTTAAGCCATTTTTTTGCATTTTGGTCCATAAAATTATACCATTTTTCGTCAATTCACATTTTTGGTCCATAAAAATAATTCATTTGTGTTTTAGTCCTTTTAATTTATTTGTGTTTTAGTCCTTTTATTCATCAATAATAATAAACCAAAATTCATCCATAAAAATCATTCATGGAAGAAAAAATCATGCCTCCACTATCAAAATTAATTTTATGTTCAAGAAATGCCTAAAACCCATTTCATTCCCCAGCCACCACCGTCACCCTCTTTCCTCTCCCCTCTCCAACCTCACTCCCTCCCCTACTTTCGTTTCGCGCCCTCCGCCCAAAATCTGCAGTGTCTCTCCTCTTCTATGCCCGCCCGTGTCCAGTCGCTCACCAGATTCAAGATCGCCGGAACCTCCATTATTTCCGGCGAATATCAATCTCGCCGGAACCTCCATTATTTCTGTGAAACTGTGTTGTTCAAGCTTTTGCGATTTCAATTTTGGATTTAAGTTTATCCATTTATTTAAAATTTGGAATTTAAAATTTTGAATATGGGTTTTGAATTGGATTTTTTAATGTGGGTTTTGAAATGGAATTGAGATTTGTTTTGATTAGATTGGGATGGAATTTGAAATGGGATTTCTTCATTTGCTTATTGTTGGTGATGAAATTTGTGGTAGCGGCAGTGGTGGTGATGGGGTGGCGGTGGTGCTGGTTATGTAAGACAGAGATGAAAAATGTGTTGGGTGGGGGATGAATCTAGGAATATATTGTACATGAAAGGCATATAATACATGAAGATGGGTTGGATTTTTTTTCTTTCCTCTAATTTTTTTATATAATATTAAACTCATCATGTGATAATACATTTTATTTAAAAGAATTTGTTTTACCCATTTTAAAATAATTAAGATTATGAAAATTATTTAATATAAAATAATATATTATGATAATGGTTAAGTCTTAGTTTAATTTTGTTATTTTATTTTCCTTCAACAAATAAGTATTAACAGCTAATTTGAAATTTAAATTTAAATTTGGCTTATGCAACTCATACTCAGTTAAGGAAAGAATGGAAATATTAACAACTAATTTGAAATTTAAATTTGGCAATATTAAATGAAATAATTCACATTTTTGGTCCATAAATAACAATCATTTGTGTTTTAGTCCTTTTAATTCATTTGTTTTCATTTATTTAAATGAAATTAATTATTCATTAAACTTATACATTAAAATAAATCCAATAAGTTTATTTAAATGAAATAATTCACATTTTTGGTCCACAAAAATCATTCATTTGTGTTTTAGTCCTTTTAATTTATTTGTGTTTTAGTTGTTGTCTATACAGAATCATTTGTAGCTTAGTCCTTTAAAAAAGATTTATTTTGTACCTTAGTCCTTTAAAAAGTCAAACCATATAAGTTTCAACGGCCATAAATAACCAAAATCATTTCTTTATTTACAAATATTACTTTAAATGCTATCTCAGATGGAATATTTAAGTTTGAAATTTGAAATAAGAAATTCAATCACATTTATGAGTTAATATAATCAGTCAGTTAAGAAAATTAATGAATGTCAATTGTTAACTAAATTTACGCACATATTTAAAATAATTTAAATATTAGAATTTTATTTTATTTAGGAATTGATTTTATTTTATGTAGAGATTCATATACAAATCTTTGATCTAATTACGGGTTTCTTTTGAAAATACTATACAAATTGAGTCACACGTCTCACTGTATATAATCCCAGAGAGTCCAAAATTTGGTAAATATTGTACATTTACATTTTATGTAATTTGTTCACTAATGTAGGGATTGTGATTGGTATAGATTAGCATAGATATTTTAGCATATTTATCTTTCCTAAGTTAAATGATATCGTAAAAAGTCTTATATAAGGGAAAAGTAAATGGGTAACCTAACTAGGTCGGATCCCCTAACAACTATGTGTTGTGTTCTCCTTTCTTTCTCTCTTTCCCGTTTTCTTCTTCTCCCTCAGCATGTTTGCGTCTTTTATTCATACTTGCAGGTTAGTATTTGTTCATCTTTTTTCTCAACATCTTCTCCCTCAAAATCTTTGTTATTTACTTTGTAAATTTTTAATTTTAAAAAAAACATCTATTAGTAATTTTTAGTAACTTAGATCAATCAAAATCTTTGTTATTTACTTTGTAAATTTTTAGTTTTGTAAATACACACAATGTATGGTCAAACAAAATACCTAATAAAATATTTAGGGAAAGGTTTTTTTCAAAAATGTCATTCAATTATTGATAAAAATTTCCTAAAAATAGTCATTCTTTTTGAAATGGAGATATAAGAATCAACAACAGCACCAACTCGTATTGGAGGGACTATATAGTATATACGAAAAGTGCTCCAATGTAGCCAAAATATTGCACTTAGTTAGTTCAATGTGAACCTTCCAAATACGAAGTAGTGCCGCTCAACCCCGAAGCGAGATAGACATTAACCTTTTGACGGATTCACCTTTTGTCATTTACACAAGGTTATAAAAGGTTATAAAGGACCTTATATATTTCTAACACATGAAATGGATGTGACCCACTGTAATGCACAATGACGGAAGATTCACAATGATAGCAAACTTAAAAATAATTCATTTGTTACAAAAAAAATACAGTATATTACATAGAAAATACATTTTTATTAAAAAATAACCCCTGAAAAAACTATTACTAATTTCGTGAAATTGTTAAAAAATTATAATTAAAATAATCATTTTACTTTAAAAAATATTACAACTTCCAACTTAAAAAAAAAAATTATACAAAGAATATTCTTTCTACACGCATCTTTCATCCCTTATAAATAAGAGTTAATTACAAATTAGGGCTTGAAGTCTCATATGAGGTCCCCAATCGGGGGCGACTTTTTTTTTAGCGATTTAGGGCCTGGCTTGACATTTTTTTTTTACAAAATTAGGGCTTTTTGACAATTTCCATCTAAATAATCCGTTAAGTTAAGACCTGCGTTGCATGTGACATTGAATGAGTTGTTTTTTTTTTTGTCATTTTGTGATAGGGTTTGTTATACAAGACGCGAAAATGTTCATACATTCCCTCCATAACCAAAATGCAATTCTATTTCACCCACCCAAGTATTTATCCCACTTATCGGAATTTGTAGAAAAACCTCTTTAACTTCTGTGTAATGTCATAAAAATGAACTCCTTCCATCCTTAATCGATATCTAACCAAGCCTGGATATGAAATGACAAAAAAAAAACCTCATTCAAAGTCACGTGCAATGCACGTGTTAACTTAACGGAGTTTTTGGATTGAAATCGTCAAAAAAAACGATATGGGCAAAAAGTGTAAATTTAGGCCCTAAATCGCTAAAAAATAAAAGTTAAGCCCCAATTGGGGTCCTAATATGAGACTTCGGTTGGTAGGTGGTACCATGATGCTTGCAGTAATGCTAAATGTAATAAAGGTTTTGATAAGGGTTTAAATAACTGCAAAAAATGTGGTACACCCTATGCTAACAATGGCCCAACTCCCAGGTATTTGTTGATCTATTTTTTTTTAAATTTATTATTATTTATATTTTAAATATTAAGATTTTGACTCATAATAGCATTTTTATCTTCTTAGATTCAAAATTAAGATTAACATCACGGATGTGAATGAAGTTGCTACACATTTTGTGTTGTTTGATAGCTTGCTTCTCATTTGCTTAAGAAATACGCTTTTGAAGTCCTTGCGAAGTTTTAGAGGTGCGTAATTACTTGATCTTATGACAATAATCATTATCCTATGTTTTCTAATTAAGATATTATTAATGTATGATGACCGGCCGATCAATTGCCCCCTCTTTTGGGGATTTGATTGGAAGGCAATGCTGTTTAAAGTGGCAATCGATCAAAGAATCAAGGATACTTCCGATGAGAATCGAATCTTTGCTTGTGAAGAAATTAGCAGAGGATGCCAATATCATCACTCGGTTTATATCACTTACTAATTACGATGTAAGTTCAAAACCACGTTACATTCTCAAATCATGAATTGTTATGGAATATATCTGTCATTTTTCATATTTCAGGAGGTTGCTTCTAAGCTAAACTTAGATGATGAAAATATCTCTATTTTGAATGATAATGTTGGTGTAAGTCAATAAACATATAATTATTTAATAATTTAATTATTAATTATTAAAGTTTTCATGTAATTTAACTTTGTTATTTTGGTTTTTCCTTATGTAGGATAAGCCCATGGAATCAATGGGGGAAAGTTCTTCAACAACGGTTTATAATGACATTACTCCTCAGAAGCGTTCGCTAGACATTATTTCCATTGATGAGGAGGTACAGCTATCCGTGACTAAGGGAATCAAGAAAATAAAACAAGAGAAATTGGACAAGTAGTAATGAAGGAATCTAACGCTTTTTATTTCAGACAATCAATTTAGTTTTTTCAAATAAGTATGATGTTGGGGTTAAATACTCCTAAATAATCTTTGGTATTTTTCCCAGCGTGACATTATTGTGCGTAGAGTGATGTTGATGGGTAACAAATATTTTCTTTGGCATTTAGTTAATTCATTTAGTACTTTGGAATTTATTATTAATACTCTGATTAAAACTATCTAAGTTTATTTTTTTTCATTTGGTACTTTGTGATGTATGATTAATAATAGGATAAAAACTATCAATACCTGATATAACTAGGCAAAGCCATCTGATTACGGATATAGGAGCGAGATGTAGCAACGAAAATTTATGTGAATACCATTATACATGAAGTGAAGGGGACATGGAAGTACTTAGCAAATACAATTTTAGATTCTAAAGTGGCAAGAAACGGGGTGAATGATGAACAAAATCACCAATTTCTTGGATTTTCTTTTCAATTATACTTCAAAGTTGCGAGGCCACTGCAAAGACCACATCTGTAAAGAGTGGGCTTCCGGATGGAAACGACGAATGAAGCGGTAATCTCTTAAAAGACATACATACCGGTAGCAAGTTATTTTTGCCATCACATGAAAGTAAACCCAACGACTCCAAAGTGTGAACTCACATATATTCGAGATAAAAATAAAGGTGAAAGTCAATTGCGGCTAAACCATTTTGGTGAACATGCAACATATAGAAAATTCACTCCTTTCCTTCCAAGCTCCAATAATCCACTATAGGCAGATTTGCACATGCATATTATTGGGAAGAAACTATGTGACAAACAGAGTTATATTAATTTTGAAGTTGTGGAAGGTTCTCACATTCAAATGACCATGCTATCACCGAAGAAGAAGAAGATATATACTTGTGGATGGGCATGTCTACTGACAACCTCCAACCCCATCGATTACGGATATAGGAGCAGCTGTAGCAACAAAAATTTATGTGAATACCAATTATACATGAAGTGAAGGGGACATGGAAGTACTTAGCAAATACAATTTCAGATTCTAAAGTGGCAAGAAACAGGGTGAATGATGAACAAAATCACCAATTTACTAGATTTTCTTTTCAATTTATGAATGATGAACAAAATTCCAATGGGTATTTAACAAACAACACAAGATCTGATTTTTACATAGAGAAAACTCAATCAGTGAATTACCTAATGACCACAGCTGTTGTAACTTAATTAACTCAACTTGGTCTTTGGCCAATTTACTTGGTGTTAACTACATAAATTTATTTATTTATATTTTCAGTTATTCAGAATCCACAAAAGTCATGGCAAGAAAATTATATCCACACACACACACACACACACACACACACACACACAGAGGATTTTACATTAAGAACTAACCTTTGAGGAGTGAACAAAAAGTGGGTGATAAGCCACAGGGTTATATGGAAGGGCATGAACCATTGACCACTGAAATGGGCGCATCAACTCTTCTTGCGGCAACAATCTTTCTGTCGGAACTCAAAACACATAAAAGTCCATCGATGCTGGTGTATCACAACCATTGTAGGGTCATTTCATACTTGAGAAAAGAGAATGAAAATTGAGAAGCGGCTACTATAGAGCAAAGGAACATTGACAAGAAGGCGGGGTTTCAAAGCTTCCTACAAACACATAATCTATCGGGTTAAATAAAAGACGAATTCGATCGATTCCAATAATAGCTTAATTAGTAAGCTTTAATATTATTTCTCCAAAAGAAAGTGGAATGAAGAGCACATAACATGCTTGCCTTAAACAATTAAGAGTATATGGAACAGAGAGAGTATACCTCTAGCCATATTGTTTTCGTTTGATTTCACATCTGAAATTTCTTATATAAATGCACATTCAGATTTTTTTGAGGCATCTCTTTTGACATAATAATAACAAAAAGATAGACAAAAGCATGTTTTTTATTACTACACCAGATATAAATGCACTTTCAGATTTTTTTGAGTCATCATTTTTTCCAATAATCCTGGTAAGACATAAGCCATATTAATGGCCGAATTTATGGAAAAATATGAGTCATGCCTTGCCTTGGGTTGTGGCCAATGTTGGCTAGCCTTGGCCTTGGCTGGCCGTGGCTTAGGCTGGTCTTGGACTTGGCCGGGCTTTGCTTGCCTTGGCCTACGCTGGCCTTGCCCCATTTTATCTCGGCCCATTATGTATATAGTTAAAAAAAAAAAAAAAAGAAGAAGGAAGCAACGCAAACACAGCCAACGTCAAGGGCAAAATCAATCGACGCAAATTACTTTGAAATTGTGGAGAATGGGTAATTGATTTAAGAGAGGTTATAGCAACCGATAACAAATTAAAATTATTCTGTTAAATTCGATTCGGAAACGCCGGAATACCTCTTAATCCGGCTCAATCACCGCCGACGCCTAGCCAAACAAACCCGCCTCGAAGCTCTGTTCCAACTTCCAATCCCAATCGGTAACGGCAATCGACCGATCCCAGTCCCACTTGGAAAGGCTTTAGTTCCGCCGTTCGCCTGTTGTTCCCATTCCTATCCGGTTGCCGGCGACTTCGCTTGATTGAAATAGTTGAATGGTTCTTCCCTCCCTCGGCTAATATGAGAATCTGAGATATACAGAAATAAAGTAAAGGTAAAGATTAAAAGTTAAAGTTTTAATTTTATTCTTTTAGTTAAAGGTTTATTTTTATGCTTTTACTTAAAGATTTAATTTTATTCTTTTGATTTTAGATGAAATATATTGACTTCATATTTGATTTAGTTATTAATCTCATTATTTTGTTGTTGTTGTTGTTGTTGTTGTTTTTACATAGTCAAAATAGGTGTTCTCAATCAAGAATATTTTTGTATCAATTGTTTATTGCTATGTAAACCCTTAATTAAGGTAATACATAAGAATTAGGGAAAAATTAACTGTTTAATATTAAAGTATTGTGAGTAGAGATAACGGAGAGAAAGTGTGATAGAGAATAGTAAGTCGATAGTCGTTGTAATTAAGACACCCAAAATGAAAATTTTGTAGATTAAGATGGAGCGGAAAAAGTATATCATCAACAAAACAACTATTTTTCCACCTAAGTTCATAACATTCATTTATTTATTAAAATGAATTAATTATATATAGATTGCATTCATTAAAGTGATTTATTTCAATGTGAAGGACACTTTCAAAATTACAATTTGATAATTTATTTTATACTCGATATACATCTTAAATATACTCTCTCCGTCCCATATGAGTTGAGACTTATTTTCTTTTTCGTTCGTCTCACATGAATTGAGACTGCCCAAATGGTAAAGAATCTTTATTATTCCTTTCACTCATCTCTCCCATACTTTACTTTTACACTCACAACACCAATCAACTTACTATTCCTATAATTTACAAGGATAAAAATAAAATAAAATATTACATAAATAGGGGCAAAAAAGAAAGTCACAAAATTTTGCTCACAAAATGAGGTGTCGATATTTCATTTGATACATCGATAATGGACCCGATACACTCTAATAAAAAACACCAATAAAATTATTACACCTATAATTTTCAAATGATATTTTAAAAAAATTACTTTTATATATTTTACATACAAGATATTATTTAATTTACCTTTACCAGTTGATTAAAATAATTATTTTATATAACCAAGAAATTAAAATTTCATTCACTTCTATTAGTATCAATAAGAATAATTATTTGAAAAGATCAAGAATATTAAAATGTAATTTAATTTTATAAGTATGATTAAAAATATTTATTTGAAAATATCAAGAAGAGTAAAATTTGAACTAAATTTTATTAGCATGATTAAAAATAATTAGTTGAAAAGACCAAACCAAAAACCATAAAAATAAGTAAATAAATAGTTGCACAGTTACAATTAAAGACTAAAAGTTAGTGAGAATAATAAGGTTAAAAACTCTAAAGTCATTAGTAACTTTGAATACGTGAGATAAATTTGTGTTGGTGTGTGTTATTGGAACATCAACTTCAGTCCCATGATGGTATGGTTATGTTATTGGATTTTGTTTTTTTTTTTTTCATATGATAATTAGATGTATGTGTGTTTTTTTTTTTTTTGAGTGAAGAAGTATGTGTTGTTATAAGCAAATCTCTTATATATTTTTTTTTCTCTCTTAGGTGACAAATATTTATTAGTTCTTAGTGTTAATGTAAAATGTACATATAAAAATGTTTACATTAAATGACTGGAGTATATCTCTTAGTTCGCTGACCAATTTTGTTAAGCGGAACACTATCATGTTTCAAGTTTAACAAATAATATTATTGTAATTTTAATATGATACTGTTAATGTATAATTATTAATCTTATTCTTTTTAAATACTTATTCATTTATAATTTGTAATTAAATAATTAGTTTTACTATGACCGTCGAATTTCGACGGGTTATGAACTAGTGAATCCTTAAAAACTAATCATTTTAGCCAACAACAAAGTTTGAAAGTTTTACGGAACAGTTTCAAAATAATGTCCTTACAATTTTCAAAAAATCAACATCCAAAAAAGGGAAAATAGTATTTTTAGTGCCACCAAGTTTAATTTAGGACCTGAGGTTATAATTTTTGCAATTTAGTACACTACTATGTTCAAGTTATGTTACAATTCAAGGCAAAAATGAATGATATTTTACGAAAGCTATCGAAATAGATCAAAATCGAAACGAGCATCTTTTAAATTCACCCTTTCAACCCCTAAAGTTTTGTATTTTATGAAAATTGTATGTCACAATTTAAGATTTTTAAGTTGTTTTATTTTCTAAAATAAACAGTAGAACTCACTTACTACACTCACAATAACAACTTATTTACTATTTCCTATCACTTATCTTCCACTTTACTATTTATACTCACAATTTTTTTTTTTAATTTCCAAGTAAAGCCTAACTATAAACAATAAACTGAAACGTTGAAAGTAATTAATTTTCATTGAAAACAAGAATAGATAAACTACTAGAGAAGAGAAGAATCTGTCGCAATAAATTAACTCATTTTCCTCTTTATTCTTATTGTCGCAGACAAGTGGCAAACAGTGAATATTACAACTTAGTCCTCAAATAAGTAGTTTAGCGATAAAAGTCAAGTCTTACCTCGTCAAAATATATATAAAAAAAAGCAATGCTTTAGAAACAATGAATACGACAGAGATTTTTTCAAGAATCGAACATTTTCTGATACCAAATCAATTGACACAGCGAAAACTAACACAAAAAGAAAAATCAATAAAGGAATCCTCAAAACAACGAATAATCTACCCAAAAAATTATCAACCTAAATCAACAATGGTGTTAGGATTTTAAGCCAAAGTCTTCGGGATTAAACCCACAAGATGCAAATTGCAATCTTAATAAAAATTTATTAATCAAAGTCTAAATTTCGGATTGCATTTTTAGGGCTATTTTATAGTCGTAAAATCTATGGAGAAACGCGTTTCTCCATAAGTTATGGAGAAACGGGTTACGGGTATCCAGAACCTTTTGAAAGGATATCCAGAAACTTTTTGTATTGGCCATGACCTTGTCCCATGATTACTTCTGATATCGATGCTCAAAGGTTGGATATCCGTAACCCTTTGAAAGGATATCCGAAGCTTATGAAAGTGATATCCAGAAACCTTCAATGATATCCGAAACTTTCAAAATGTTTCGGATATTCATTTGATGGTTTCTGATATACATTTGAAGGTTTCTGGATATCCAGAAACCTTCAATAAGCAATTTCTGGTCTTGGCCTTGGATTTGGCTTCAAATCTATTTTTTCTGGATATCCGCCCAAAGGCTTCTGGATATCCGTTCCAAAGCTTCTGGATATCCAGAACCCTTTGAGAGTGATATCCAGAAATTTTCTTCTGATTATCAAACGTATAGCTTCTGGCTATTAAAAACGCGTTTCTCCATAGTTATGGAGAAACGCGTTTCTCAGCAGACTAACTCTTTTATAGTAGCATCCATAAAATTTAAAAAATAAGAAATAAAGTTTTAAAATAATGTCTAACATATAAGATAATCTATTACGAGTTTAAAACTAATAAATTTAATCTAAGGGTGAGTTTGTTTGATATTGCTTTTAATTTCCTGAAAATGATTTTTCAAAATTGATTTTAGAAAAATCGATTATTTGTAATATATACTAAAATTTATAAGTATGTTTGGATATTATATGTTCAAAATTGATTATGAAAGATAAATACCAAAAATGACATTTATGATATGTATCTCGATATAATAAATGTATAAAAAAGATAGAGGTTATTGCAAAAACAACACAAATAACAACTTCTAAAAATCACTTTTAGCAAAAGCTGGGTCAGAGTTGCTTCTACGAAAACACAATTTTTTGCGTTTTAACAACTTAAAATCATAATTACTATTGTTATCCAAATGTTATTAAAAGTGATTTTGAGCTTCAAAACAAAAGTGATTATAAGCCATAAAAAAAAACTCCCAAACTAACACTAAATCTACTCTAAAACCTTCGATAATTATTGTACTAAAATTAATTTCGAAATTGCAGAAAAACTCAAAATCAAATAACTAAAATTACAAGTAAACTTATGTTGTTACATCAGAATAATACAGCGCAATTCAAAGAGAGGTGGAGAAAGGGGAAATTTAGAAAGGGCGGGAAAGCAGTTGGAAGAAGGGGGAGCGCCATGCGAGAAGAAATGGACGATTCAGGAGCTATCCTCTGTCAAATCTCTCACCTCAAGGACATGCTTGATCAGGTAACTCTATTGCATTATCATCTCCATTAATGTTATAGCTTTTGCCATCAGTATGAACATCTAGGGTTTCCGTTTAACCTCGTACGCTATACCGATGAATCCATACACAGGTGAACGAAGAAATAGAAGCGAATTACCAGATTACCAGAGAGATTGAATCCGAGATCTTCAGGTGTTCTGATATCGAGAGCGCTTTGGCTGTTAGAGAATTGGAGTTGACGAAGATGGTGTATATGTTAGATTTTGAAATCAGCGGATTGATGGCAGTCGCCGGTAAAAAATAGTAAAATACGTTCTCTCTGTTTTTGCTTACCTTGTATCAGTTGTGACAATGTATCTGGTTATGGTCTCATTACTTAGTATTATTCTTTTGAAATGAGTTCATCTTGATGACAGGAAACTGTCGGGATTACAGAAGGAAAAAAAAGTGTTAATGTTATTCAACTTTTGTTTGTTTGACACGTTTGTTTATTATTCACGTATTCCCCCTCAAATATGTGTGCTTCCTTGAATTATCTCCATTGATTGATATAATATCCCATTCAGTTTGATTCCAATTCTATTTGCTGATTTTCCTGTAGCCAATTCAAGAACGGCATGGAAACATATCAAGGAGGAGTTATCTTCTCAAAAAATGAAGCGTGATGAGATACTTGAAAGAATGAACAACAAGCGGTTAGTATCTGTTGAACAACGCAGCGGAAGCAAAGAAACAATAACTAAAGAACACACAAGCAATCAATAGGAAAATCGAAAGAGAAAGAGAAGAAATCAATTTGGGGTTGAACCTTGCCTCTTTGTATTATGTGCAATAATCTCATAATGTTTACATAGGTTACAAAGCTATTAATATTAGCTACAAAACCCTAGCCAACTAAGACCCAAATACGCAGAAGGCCCGTTCAGAAAATCTCCCCGGCTGGGCTTGAGGCGCCCGCCTCAAGCCAACCCATGCGGCCGCCTCAACGACCACAAACCAAGGCCTCACCTTCGGCCTTCCAGGCGCCCGCCTCGCCAAGCTCCGTGCGCTCGCCTCAAAGCTGCAACAAGGAGCCCCTAGCTACGGTGTATGAGGCGTCCGCCTCAAACAACATGAGGCGCCCGCCTGGCGTCGGAAACCCACGAGCCACATCCTACAATCTCCACCTTGGCGAGTGTTCACCCAACCCAACAGAAGATACAAGGAACCAGCTCGAACCTCCCCATCTCTAACAGCTAGAGATGTGTAACAAGTCCAAACAATGTTTGAACTTGTCAGTAGTAACCGGCTTCGTCAACATATCCGCATCATTTTCCGTAGTGTGAACCTTCTCTAGCACAACCTCACCCATATCGATCAACTCCCGAATCTTGTGAAACCGAACATCAATGTGCTTCGACCGTTGATGATAAATGTGATTCTTCGCTAGAAATATCGCGCTTTGACTGTCACAAAGCAACTTCACTCCACCTTGCTCAATGCCCAATTCGTTGACCAAACCTCGAAGCCATAAGGCCTCCTTTGCAGCTTCAACCGCTGCCATATACTCCGCTTCCGTTGTAGACAATGCAATGATAGATTGGATCATAGATCTCCAACATATGGGTCCACCACCTAGAGTAAACGCATAGCCCGTAGTCGACCTCCTCCGATCCAAGTCACCCGCATAATCAGAATCAACATACCCCACAACAGAAAGCTTCTCACTCTTACCTCCAAACATGATGCCATAATTCATAGTGCCCTTCAAATATTTGAGAATCCACTTAACTGCTTCCCAATGCTGTTTGCCCGGATTCGCCATATACTTGCTAACCACACTAATGGCTTGCGCCAAATCTGGCCTCGTGCAAACCATAGCATACATGAGACATCCCAGCTGCGCTTGCATAGGGAACCTTTGACATCCTCTGGAATTTCTTCGGTCGAACTCGGGAATCGAGGCGAGATAGACTAAAATGACTCGCCAATGGTGTCTTCACGGGTTTTGCATCCCGCATATTGAACCTTTCCAACACCTTTCTCCACATAGCCGGCTTGAGACAACCACAATCTCCTAGATTTTCTGTCTCGGCGAATCTCCATCCCAAGAATCTTCTTGGCTTCCCCCAAATCCTTCATGTCAAACTCTCTACTCAACAAGGCCTTCAACTGATTGACCTCGTTCTTACTCCTACCCGCGATAAGCATATCATCCACATACAATATGTAAAAATAAAAGAACCATCATCAAGGCTCTTCACATACACACAAAGAATCATATTCACAACGCTTGTAGCCAATACGTGCCATGTAGGAGTCAAACCTCGTATACCACTGCCTCTGAGATCGCTTCAGCCCATGAGTGACTTCTTCAATCTACAAACCAACCGCTCCTGCCCGGGCTCCGTGAACCCGTGTGGTTGCTCCATGAAAATCTGCTCATCCAACTCACCGTGTAGAAACGCGGTTTTCACATCCATCTCGCTCCAACACCAAATCATAGTGCGCTACAAGACCCAACACAATCCGAATGGAAGTATGTCTCACAACAGCGAAAAAATCTCATTATAATCCACCCCCTCTCGCCGCGAATACCCCTTTGCTACCAAACGAGCCTTGAACTTTTCCCCCTCTTTTTTTGATACGCCTCCTCATGCGCTTGAAAATCCACTTGCAACCAATAGCACGCTTCCCTTTAGGAAGCTCCACCAAATCCCATGTATCATTCTTGTACGGTGACTCCATCTCCTCCGCCATAGCATTACCCACTTGTCCTTTTCCTGATCGTTTATAGCCTTCTTAAAAGTACTCGGGTCTCCCCTACTAAGAACAAGAACATATGAAGCCATGCCTTCAAATCCATACCTGACCGGTGGCTTGATTACTCTCTTAGGTCTCCCAGTGATGTACTAGCCACTTCTTGTGTAGTTTCCTCGACTCGGAAGAGTGAGATCCGCATCGCATTATCCTCGCGTAGCTCCACCTCAATAACACTTCTCGCCCTCCTTGCTTTCTGGCACCTTCTCCTTATCTTCATGAGTACACTTCAACATAGCCTTTTCATCAAAGACTACATCCCTACTGATCACCACCTTGCTTGACTTGGGATCCCAAAGCTTGTATCCTTTAACACGTGTTTCATACCCGAGAAAGACACACTATTTTGACTTTGGGTCAAGCTTCAACCGCTCTTCACCAGGAATATGCACATAGGATAGACACCCAAACACCCAAATATCGGTGAAGTCTACCTCATTACCCGTCCATACCTCCTCCGCAAACCTGTTATCCAAAGAGACTCTAGGTGATCTGTTAATCAAGAAACATGCCATACTCACCGCATCAGCCCAAAAGTTCTTTGCCAACCCCGCATTGAATCGTAGACACCTAGCCCTTTCCGCAATAGTTCTGTTCATCCTCTCAGCCACACCATTTTGCTGTGGTGTCTTGCGTACCGTGTAGTGCCTCTTGATCCCATGCTCTCGACAGAACTTCTTGAACTCGCCATCTGTGTACTCTGTCCCATTATCACTCCTCAAACACTTGATCTTCCGCCCTGTTTGGTTTTCCACTTCAGCTTTCCACACCTTGAACTTCTCAAAAGTCTCTGATTTGTGCCTCATGAAGTAAACCCAAACCTTCTTCGAAAAATCATCAATGAAAGTTACGAAGTAATAATGTCCTCCTCTAGACTCTGTTCTGACCGGCCCCCACACATCTGAATGAACATAATCGAGAATACCCTTTGTCGTGTGTTTACCCGTCTTGAATTGCACCTTGTTCTGCTTTCCAAGAACACAATACTTGCAAAACTCCAGTTTACAAGTCTTCACACCCTTCAACAACTTACGTTTATGAAGTTCCCGCATTCCCCTTTCACCCATGTGACCAAGCCTCATATGCCATAGAAGGGCATCAGTATCGACCTCCGACTCAACAGATGTGACTCCACCTACAACCGTGCTCCCTAGCAGCCTGTAAATGTTCTTGGAGCCCTTCTCACCCTTCATCACAACCATAGCACCCTTAACAACTTTCAATACTCCACCTTGTGCTTTATAGTTCATACCGTTAGCATCCAAGGTACCCAATGAAATCAGATTTTTAGAAACCTCCGGAACATGTCTAACATCACATAACGTTCTAACTACACCATCATACATCTTAATTCTTATAGTTCCTATGTCAGCAATTTTACATGTAGCACCATTACCCATAGTAACTATACCAGAATTAACTGACCTGTAGGTATCGAACCAATCACGATTCGCCGTCACATGAAACGAACATGCTGAATCCAGAATCCAAACATCTGTCGGGTGCTCCACAGCTGATGAAGTCGTGAGCATATCTCCATCCACATCCTCCGAGCAATCTTCAACCACATTGGATCGACTTTGAAGATCCTTCCTTGCCTTTACCGTTCCCCTTCTGACAATTCGCCTCTTATGCCCCTTCCGCCCACACTTGAAACAATTCCCCTTGTACTTCTTCTTTGGCGAGAACGAGAATTCTACCTCTGCGAGTTATCCGGGCCCGAGATCTCCCACGTTCCTGATTTTCCTTCACAAATAACCCCTCACCCGCAGGTTCATCAACGGACTTCTTCCGTTTATGAAACGCTATAAGAGCTTCTGTGACTGGTTGCAATTCCAAAGTCTCCTTCCCCCACGTCAACGTAGTAACAAGGTTTTCGTATGTTGAAGAATTGGGCAACAAATTCAACAGCATCAAAGCCTTGTCCTCATCCTCGAACTTCACCTCCACCCTAACCAAATCGTTGAGGATTTGATTAAACGTGTGTATATGAGATTCTAGGTCAGAACCCTCTACCATCTTAAGCCCATACAGTCGTTGCTTAAGATGCAATTTGTTCGAAATGGATTTCGACAAATACCTAGCCTCCAAAATCTCCCAAACCTTTGTCGGTGATTCCTCATCGATCACGTGATACACCACCTCATCCGCAAGGCACTGCCGTATCGAAGAAACAGCCCGCTCTTGCAACTCCTTCCATGGACCTTCTTCGACATCATCGGGTTTAGTCGAATGCCGAAGAACTTTTCCCAAGCCTGCTTGAACCAGAAAATCCTTCACCCTCCGTTGCCACAACGCAAAGTTTCCATGACCATCAAACTTCTGAACGTCGGACTTCACGGTGATGGAATTCCCCCCAGACATCGCAACCAGGCTCTGATACCAGTTGTTGAACAATGCAGCGGAAGCAAAGAAACAATAACTAAAGAACACACAAGCAATCAATAGGGAAATCGAAAGAGAAAGAGAAGAAATCAATTTGGGGTTGAACCTTGCCTCTTTGTATTATGTGCAATAATCTCATAATGTTTACATAGGTTACAAAGCTATTTATATTAGCTACAAAACCCTAGTCAACTAAGACCCAAATACGCAGAAGGCCCGTTCAGAAAATCCCCCCGGCTGGGCGCCTCAAGCCAACCCATGCGGCCGCCTCAACGACCATAAACCAAGGCCTCACCTTCGGCCTTCCAGGCGCCCGCCTCGCCAAGCTCCGTGCGCCCGCCTCAAAGCTGCAACAAGGAGCCCCTAGCTACGGTGTATGAGGCGTCCGCCTCAAACAACATGAGGCGCCCGCCTGTCGTCGGAAACCCACGAGCCACATCCTACAATATCGAAAATGGAAAACTGATTACTGAAAATTAATAATGTTAGCCGACCCCAAATTATTTTGGGACTAAGGCTTTGTTGTTGTTGTTGTTGTTTGCGGGAATGCATGTCAAACTGAATTGTCATTGTTGCTGGTAATGGTACTTTCTTACTTCTCCACTGAATTGAATGGAGATACAGATCAAAATGAAAGTGGATAATCCTCTGTTCTGATAGCCCAGAAAATAAACAATGTCCATCGACTAGCTCAAGTGTTGGTCCAACTGGTCCACCAGACCACCACATGCCAATTTGGAGGTCCATGGATATAATTGGTGCTCACTGATGTTGGCAAACATTTATAAATCAAAATTCCACATGGATTTATGTAGGATACATGCATTTACATTAACATTAGGTGAAACCTTTTCTTTAACAATATTCTCAACAGTTGTTCAATTTCAGAGTTTTTTTTTTCAGCTAACATGAAGGTATTAGCAGACACATATAAATTAGTAATAATTATACATTAACCTATGAAATAAACTTCATTTTGTTTCCTGTTCCATAGCGAAGTGTTTTGTGCATCGTGCATGGATTTTCAGAGGGATATGGACAAGGAGAATGGTGAACTAGAACCTATGCTGTTAGAGAAAGAGTATCTTGAGAATGAAATTCATCTTTTGCAAAAGAAAATCAGTTCTATGCAAAGTTCATTGTCAGCATTTACGGAGGAGGTTCTTGAAGACCTTCATAGTTCTAATTCTGGTAGTGTTGTCTTTCATTCTTGCTTACCTCAAATTACAGATATATACACTTCACAAACACTATATGATGAAATGTTCTAAACTCTATTGGTTGATTCTAAGTTTTTCTTTTCTCGTCCCTTGCATCATCACATGCTGCAGCAGTTGCTTTATTTCAAGTAGAAGAATGTAGATTTGACTTATGCTCTTATCTGTTAGTTGTTATTGATTTTAATCAATATTAGTAGTTGTTTTAATTTGATTTGTTCTGAAAATGCAGATTTACTTCTGGAAATAGAGAGTGGTAATTTTGAGAATGAGAGATTGCTCAAGGATATAAAAGAGTTGAAGGCAACATTGCTCGCAACAATGACTGAATGACCACATGACTACAATCCCTGGTATTATGCATAGGTTCTTACTGGCGCATCAATTTCATAGTTTATTGTTCCTGCATGGTTCTACCTGAATTAAGGAATTCTTTGTGATTGACTGTTACTGTACTTTCTTGTTAAAGTTCTTTGAATCAGTCGAATACTTACAATAACTCATAATGCATACTCCCTCCGTCCCATAGATTTATGGACTTTTGGGTTTTGCACGGGGATTAAGGAGGAAATATTATATTGAAAGTGTTGTGAGTGTGAAAATAAAATAGGAGAGAGAATGAGTGGAGAGAATAGTAAATTATAATGGTGATGTGAGTATTAAAATAATGTAGGAGAGAGAATGAGTGGAGGGAATAGTAAAGATTCCTTTCCATTTTGGGAAAGTTAGATATTATTGTGGGACGCCCAAAATAGAAAGTTTACATATTATTGTGGGACGGAGGGAGTATGTACTATATTTAGAGCAACCATTGCTAATGTAAAACTTGAGAATTTGAGATGAACCAGCATGGAGATGCAGAATTGAGATAAGATTGCTCTAGAAAAATTTACTGTAAGTGGCCTAGTGCTAGGCCCTGTTGGTGGAATTTGGTTAAGAAATACTCCCTCCGTCCCTTAAAGATGAATAAATACCCTTAGGAACTTTATTCATCTTTAATTACAAAAACTAAAAGTTTGAATAGTCAAAACTAAAAATTTCTAAGAATGATAGGGTATTTATTCATCTTTGCTTTTTTTTTTTTCATAAAAGACAGTAATTTTTTCTTAAGAATATCCCGTAAAGTGAAAATTAGACATTCATTTAGGAACAGTGAAAATTAGACATTCATTTAGGAACGGAGTGTGTAATAACAACACTTTTTTTTGAAACTAATAACAATTAATCCTATTGATAGACTATCCAACAACTGTTGTAATAAAATGAAAATACCATTCTAACCTTAAAAAAGGATTTACTCTCACAAAGTGTAATTTCACTTGGACATACCAAAAGTGTCGAGTTGGGCCAAACGAGTAAAGCCCAATCACAGATAACATTGGCACCCACATTCTCAATGAGACTGATCCAATCAGAACAAGGCCCACGGCCCATCTCACACATCAGTCGACTAAGCCCATGGTCCGACTTACGGGTCCCGACCTAACTTAATCCGACCTCATGATCCATGCTACAATTCGGGTACGAACCATGCTCTACCCGACAGGTCGTGTCGACCATTCCACGAGTGGCGACCTCGACCTAACTCAGCAGTGACGACCGACACTTGCCGGCTTATTTGGTTAATCAATGCTCACAACTACATCCCTACAAATCGGGGACCGTTATAGACACGTGCCCACGACCAAGCTTGCCGCTATAATCTCGGAGGACATGTTGCCTCCCCAAAAATACATCACTCTTGCCTATAAATACTTCATCACTACCAAACGGTGAAAGGTAAGCGCCATTTTGTATTACGAGTTCATTATTCAATACATTTTGTGCTATATACAATCGTGATCTTACTCTCACGCCCGAGCGTCTTCGCCGAGACACATCCCGGCTAGTCGTGGGTTCTTTTGTGTCAAGAAGCCAGGTGATCAGTCCTGCCACGTGGAGGAAGATTGATAAGCACATTTCCTGTAGCATCAGTTTGGTTCCATTGCCGGGAAAGTGCTTTTTAACTTGACCTCGAAACTTTTCATAACCTACAACGATGGTGACTTCAGAAGGACACGTATCCGAGGCTTCACTAGGGCATGACGAAGTTAACAACAACAACAATACAAACGTTGGAAATGCAGATTTGCCTCCTCCTCCCCCTCCTCAACGACATCATGCTAGGGCGACACGCTCTAACGGCGTGGGCGATGGCGAGGATTGCCAGATGCAAGGAGAGAAAAGCGTCCTATGGAAGGACAAGGAGCTCCACCTCACCCAAAACGTCTGGGGCGGGCTAATGTGGGAAGCGGGCGAGTCCCTCCACTAATCCCATGAGCAAGAAAGAAATGATCTTTGGAGCGAGCCCGGATTCCGCCTGACTTAATAGCCGTGGAGGAGCGTAACGTGCCGACATACGCTGCGAGAGAGTGGCACCCGCTCGGGTTTCTAATGGGCGACGGGCCGGGAGTGCTAGGCCAAATGAAGGTGTGGGACGAACGGCGAGGACGTAATGGTACGTCGAGCTCCCACTATAGTTCATGTGCCGAGTAATGATTTAAGAGCTAGCCTCAGCAAACGAGAGAGCGGGAGGCTCAATCGATTTGAGGACTCGGTTAACGGCCAATAGAAACGAGACATGTTTCCCGCCCGAACACGGAGATCGTGGTCTCAAAGAGACAGAAATGGGCATAGGTCGCCTGTGAGAGGGGAAAGGCGCAGTCGCCACATGGAGATCACAGCGCAGTCGCCGTCTGGCTGGCGAGGCGCAGTCGCCTCGAAAGAATGCTGAGACATAGATCTCCAATAAGATCGAAAGGACCAATTCTCACGGGACGGAAGGAGTAGGCGTGTGACTCCCCAGAAGTGAAGGCCGGAGGTCCAATCTGCTCCCCCTCCGTGAGATGAGAGACCCGATGCCGAGAGAATGGTTGTTGATGAAAAAGAAATTTGAGCAATGGGAGGAGGAGAAGAAGAAGGATGCTTTGGAAAGGTCGAACGAATTGATTTTGCTCTTCGACCTTTATCCAAAGAAATCGAGATAGTCGACCTCCTCCTACTTTCGGGTTGCCTCTTACGGAGAAGTACTGCGGGTCGACAAATGCCGGGAGCCACATAGCACATCCTGGAAGCCACTATGTGTTTTGTCGCCAATGAGGATGACAACATGTGCAAAGCTCTCCTAAGCACATCTCTACCGGGGCAGCCTTAACTTGGTTCAATGGTTTGAGCTGTGGTAGTATCACCACTTGGGCATGCTTCGAGCAAAATTCTTAGACCGCTTCTCATTGCAGGAGCTCGGAAGATAACCGTCACCGATCTGAATAACTTGGTGCGGGGTAAGAATGAAAGCTCGATGAGCTATTTCACCAAGTTCAAAGAGATGGTTGATAAGATAGAGGAAGACCTCACGGACAGAGGTAATAAATTGCTTCCGACGTGGTATTTCCTCAGAAGACATGGACTACGAGCTCACAGTCCGAACGGTCACAACTCGACAGGAGTTGTTTGAAAAGGTGTATAATGTTGCTCTGGCTGAGGAAAGAAAAGAAAAGAAAAAGGGAAAGAGCCCCAAGGTTGAAGTCGCTGATGATAAAAAGGACTCCAATAAGAATGGGGGGAACAATAAAAATGGAAAGAACAGAACTAGGGCAACAGAGAAGGTGCCCGAAGCTTTCACTCCCCTCACGGTGAGTCGAACCGAGATTTTGAATGCCGTCGAACCGGCTCCTCCGGTCCCAATGAATCCGAGCAACAAGTTCGGGAGGGACAACGGCAAATGCTGCGACTACCACAAAGACACCGGTCATCTCACAGAGGATTGCTTGGGATTAAAGCGTATCATCCAGAGAATGGTCGACCAGGGAGACTCGAAGCTTATGTGGAAGAGACCTCAAGGCTGGGGGAGGTGAGCGGCCGACGGAGTGGGCAACAAGGACCTAGGCGGCCTAGGCGGAACACAGGGGTCATCACCGAACAAGCAAGCAACACGGCCATCAAGCACAAGATATTCCGGCTTAATAAGGCCCCACATGTGCCTCAAGGAGAGAAATAAGAGATGAGGCAATCGCCTTCTACCCCCACGAATTGGCAACAAATATGGCGGCTAGGGAGCAAGTTCTCGTCATCCCGAGGTCTCATTGATGGATGTACGACGAGCGGACTCTTAGTCGACACGGGGGCTGCAAGGATATTTTGTTTTACAAAACTTTCAAGGAGCTGGGTCTTAACGATGAACAGTTGGAGAGATATGATGGCAGGTTGGAAGGCTTCACCAACCATCGAGTTGATGCTAAAGGCCAGATAGCACTCGACGTTGACCTAGGCCAGCACCCCTCGGGGTTGTTTCAAAGGTACAATTTATCGTAATTGAAGTAAATAGTGACTATGCCGCCATCCTTGGAATTCCCGGACAGTCGCTCTTGGAATGGTAGCATCAAATCCTCACCAGCGAGTAAAGTGCCCCACACCTGCTGGAGTAGGTTGCGTACAAGGCACAACTCGCGCTTATCTGGATCATGTTCTAAGAGACAGAAAGAAAAGGGAGCTAGAGATTGAGACTGCTGACGGTTACTTGAAGCCGTCTCGCCGATCACCAAAACTACCCGACTGTCAACAATCACCGACGTGGTAGAGTCGACCTATCGCTCAAATGACGAGGTCATACTTGAGTCGACACGTCACTCTAACACCGTTGAGGTCGATTCAGATGTAGTTATGGTCGATCAAGTCGTCATAGGGACCTATGCCTCCGGATAGACAATAACTCGGGGGCCACTACCAACAAGGTTGCAGACAAGCTTCGATGATATGATAGGTGAGGAGGCTCCACACTTGGGAACCGAGGAAAGACAAAAGGTCGTGGAGATCATAGTGGAGACTCTACAATTCGAGAGATGGACCGAGCTAGAAGGCGTGGATGAGCTAGAGTCGGTAATCACCAACCTTTCTTACCCCGATCAAAAAATTCGGATTGGGAAGCAGCTATCGGTTGAGGAGCGAGCGTAAATCATCGAACTACTCAAAGAAAGTAATGATGTCTTTGCATGGAGGGTAGAGGACATGAGGGGAATCAAGGAGGAGGTCGCTGTTCACAGGCGGAAGTCAACCCGACCATAAAGCCAAGACCCCAAAAGTTGAGAAGTTTTGCTCGCGACAAGGAAGAGGCTATCAAAGCAGAGGTACAAAAACTTTTGAGTGCAGGAATAATCAAAGAGGCCACTCATACAACGTGGTTGGCCAACGTGGTCATGGTGAAGAAATCGAATGGCAAGTGGCGGATGTGTGTCGACTTCACTACTCTCAATCTAGCTTGCCCAAAGGATAGCTATCCTCTTCCTAGAATTGACAAGCTTGTTGATTCCATTCTTTGGTCACTCTACACTCGGTTTCTTGGATGCTTACTCGGGATATCACCGGATAAAGATGCACGAGGATGACATAGTGAAAACGGCATTTCAGCAAATTTGGAGGCATCTACCTGCTACAATATGATGCCTTTTGGATTGAAGAATGCAGGAGCGACCTATCAGAGGATGGTGAACAAAGTCTTTGCCTCACAGATTGGTCGAAATATGGAGGCCTACGTTGACGACATGGTCATTAAAACTAAGGCCGGGAGTCACGTGGTCGACCTAAAGGAGACATTCGCCAATTTACGAGCAAACGACATGAAGCTCAACCCCAGTAAATGTGTGTTTGGAGTGGCAGCTGGCAAGTTCTTGGGATTCATGGTATCTCAAAGGGGCATAGAAGCTAATCCAGAGAAGATAAAGGCTTTAGTCGACATGAAGGCTCCCACCACTATCAAAGAGATGCAATGACTTAATGGAAGGGTAGCAGCTTCTTGGTCGCTTCATATCAAAGTCACAGAAGGTCTCTCCCCTTCTTCAAAGCATTGAGGGGGACGAAAAGTTTTGAATGGACGACCGAATGTCATTCGTCGTTCCAACAGCCTAAAGGATTACCTCGCTACTCCACCCTCAAGCAAGTAGCCCGACCACCGGAGAAACTTTGTTTGTATACCTATCTCGCGGAGACAAGTCGGTTGCAAAGCAGTTGTTGATCGTAGAGGAGGAGGGGCTTCGTAAGCCTCGTACTATATCGCAAAGCTTTATCGATGTGGAAAGTAGGTATTACAATGCTGAGAAGGTCGCCTATGCTCTAGTCGTGGCTTCAAGGAAGCTGCGAGCTTATTTTCTAGCTCATCCAATCGTGGTTCTTACTAATGCACCTTCGAGAAAGATATTGCACAAGCCCGAGAGTTCGTGTCGATCGCTCAATTGGTCAATTGCCCTCACCGAATTTGATATTGACTATCGGCCTCGAAAGGCGTTGAAGGCTCAAGCTCTAGCTGACTTCTTGGTCGAGCTTACGTTCACCAAGGAAGACAACGAGCAACGAGTTCCTAAAGAAAAAGCTAAAGGGAAAGAACCAGAGTCCCAGGTCGCCATTAGCCTACGCGACGATTGTTGGAAGGTCTATTCAGACGGGTCAGCCGACCAAGAATAGCAGGAGCCGAATAGTGTTGATTGAGCGTAAACTGGGACCGTGTATGAGGAATCACTAAGGTTCAAGTTTGATGCTTCCAATAACCAGCCGAATACGAGGCCTTGATTGCAGCTATTGAGTACGCCGGTGCTTCTGAGCAACTAAGATCATGGCTTACCGTGACTCACAATTGATAGTCAACTGTGTCAGAGGCGAGTACGAAGTGCTTAGTTCTACTCTCATCAAATACTGCGACCTGGTGAAGGAACTAATAAAGGACTTAGAATTCTGGGAGATTCAAAGGATTGGAAGAGAAGATAACGAGCTAGCTGATCTCCTTTCGAAACTGGCTACTTCAGATGAGCCACATGGCGAGCCTATCTCCTTCCTCGAAAATCCAAACTTATGAGAGGGTAAAAATTCAAGGCATAGATGATCCTCAAGAAATTGGACTCAGGAGAAGTGTTGGATCGAGGAAATGAAAGCATACTTTGAAAGTGGCGAGCTGCCAGAAGACGAGAAGAAGGCTCGAGCTATCAAAAAGAAAGCTCCGAGATATGTCATTCAAGGAGGCGACCTGTTCAGGAGATCTTATACTCGGCCATTGCTAAAGTGCATCCATCCCCAAGAGGTCGCCCTATTGATACACGAAGTGCATAGTGGAATTTGTGGTGGACACCGGGGCCGTGACTCTTGCCGACAAGTTAATCACATTGGGATACTATCGGCCACACACGAGAGCCGACACTCACAACTTTGTTCAAGAATGTGATCAATGCCAAAGGTTTGCCAACCTTCCCCACGTGCCTACAAATGAAAGCGAGACTCCCCGTGATCGCACTGCCATTTGACATGTGGGGCGTCGACCTGATTGGACCCTTCCTCCCGCCCGAGGAAACCGCAAGTACGTGATAGTGGCCATAGATTACTTCACCAAATGGGTTGAGGCCAAACCACTAGCTCGCATCACGCAGGAGAATGCTATCAACTTCATACACGACTTCATTTGGTGTCGGTTTGGTTTTCCTCGAGCCATATAGTGTTCGACAACGGGTTACAGCTCTCCCGGCACTTTCGAAACAGAGATGAAGCGAGTGGGAATCAAACATTGGAAATCCTCCGTCGCCTATCCTCGAGGAAATGGGCAAGTCGAAGCAAGAAATAAACTTGTTCTATCTTCACTCAAGACTCGGCTCGTAGGTCGACGAAACAATTGGTCGACGAACTCCCCTTGCTCTTTGGGCAGCTTCGCATGTACAACCACTCTGGGGCCTACTGGGAAACCCCTTTTGCTCTCACATATGGGTCGAGGCCATGACACTGCCGAGCTCAGATTCCCTACGGCTAGAGTGACCTTCTTTGATCAAGAGCGTAATGACACCAACAAAGGTTGATCGACTTGGATCTCGATCGACGAAAAGCAAGAAACAAATTCCTACCTCCGAATGGTCAATTACAAGCGGACTAAAAGTTATCACGACAAGAAGGTCAAGGCAAGGTCTTTCCAAGTTGGAGATTATGTATTGAGAAAGATTGAGGCAACGGGTAGAAGGACCCACAGAACAAGCTATCTCCTAACCGGGAAGGTCCCTATGTGGTCACTCGAGTCGTCAAAGAAGGAACCTACATGATAGCTCATCCCGAGGTGACGAGTTGAAACATCCTTGGCATGCTACTCACCTCATCAAATACTACTTCTAGTTTCAATTTCAAAGTTCAAGTTTATGTTAAAGCTAGTTTCGAATTGATGTAAAGCATGATTCCCACTTCAATGAAAAGAGCAGGTTATTCGATCAAACATAGTGTTACATTAATATCAACAAGCTCGACTCTTAGTCAGCCTTTCGTTCCAACAAAGCTCGATTCTTAATCGCCTTTGATTACTTAACAAGTCCGACTCTTAGTCGACTTTGTTCTAATGAGCTCGACTCTTAGTCAGCTCATCTTAGCTCGACTCTTAGTCGCCTTCACCCTAATAGGCTCGACTCTTAGTCGCCTTCGTTCTAACAAGCTCGATTCTAAATCGCCTTCGTTCACTTAACAAGTCCGACTCTTAGTCGACTTCGTTCCGACCGACTCGATTCTTAATCGCTCAAATGATATGAACAGTTCGACTTATGATCAATCTCGTTCACAAAAAAGTTAATCAAGTCTCGAGGTCGACTAAACCAACAAGATCAAGTCGCCTCTAGGCTCAAATTGACTCATTTATATTATCTACATCTAGCTCGACATACAATATGGAATGAAAAACATACAACATTCTCAAAACAAATGTCGCCTATGATAGAGAAGTCTCCCAAAACGGGCTAAGACTTGGACAAAGTTAACTTACAAAAATATTTTGCCTCCCAAAAACCGCCAAGGCATTCGAACAATGTTAAAGCAAAAACAAAAATATTGTTTGGAACTTGTTCATTACAAATCCAACTAAATAATTCAGAGTCCCTGCCAACATCGCCTGGTCGTCGCAGCGCCGACCCTCTTCCTCTCCTTGCTGGCCGAGGGTCTAAAGGTTTACCCGACTCCGAATAAATTTGTTCATCTACCGTCTCCATAGCTTCGGATCATCAAGCTCCGCCAAGACCACATCAAAATTTCGTCAAGGACAGGGGAGCCTCCCACTTCTCACAATGATCTTCTTCATCTTCCCGGGCAATAAAGGCCAAGTCGTTCTCAAGATAGGGAACAAGCGAATGACCTGCGAGCCGCCATGTCGCATCGGGACTCCGTAAAACCAACGAGCTAATTGCTCGATGGTAACCGTAGCCGAAGGATCCACCGTGCTCGACGGGCCATGTGCCTCTTCCCAACCTCGAGAAAGTCTTCAGTGCCCCCGCCACTATGGCATCATAAAACTCATCTCCCTCCTCAACTTCTCCACAAAGATCGTGGCCAGCCTTCTTCAGAGCCTCCTTCCACTTAGCTCGAGCTGAGTTATGCTCCTCGTTAAGCTCCTTCAAGAAAGAATCTTTATCAGCAAGAAGTTTGGTGACGGTGGCAAGCTCAACCTTAGTCCTCTCATGAGCAAGGCGCTCGCATCCCTCTCTCAAGTCACTTCCTTAAGTTTGGACTCAAGCTTCGAGGTCGGACAGGCCTTTATCTTCACCATCTCATCGCTTCATATGTATTGTCCAAGGTCGTTGTACTTCTCCTTCAAATCCGCAAGCTCTTTAGCCTTTTTGGAGTAATCTTGAAGGGCTTGTCTCTCTCTCTCAATAGAAGCTCTCCAAGAGCTCTTCACCTGCTCGACCATCGTAAGATTCTGCATTTCAAAGAAACAGAAGAAGTGTTAGCTCGTGATTTGAGTGGATCGAGTAAAGGGATAAGCAACTACAATGAAAGAGAAAATGACAAGTTACCTCACTACGAGCCATTCCAGAAGCGAGCGTAAAAATTCCTCGGGGTGATCCCCTTATCAAGAAATGGGCTAGAGATCGACATCTATTGCCCTCCTAACAATCACTTGGCCCAGGCTCATGTCGGGATAGCGACGGCTCAAGCCGTTAAACCCTTCCAAATGAGGAACATCACTCGCCTCTTCATCTTTTCATCCAGAGACTCCTTACCGGGAGGAAGGAAGGCCGCGGAGGCAATTGGCTCGAGGACACAGACTTGCCCTTCTCAGATCGGGACCTCTTTCTTCGAGCTTATAGGACGATCGTCCTCTTCCTCCATATCATCTTCATCAACGCTGACGACCAAGCAAAGGGCTAGCCCCCACCATCCCAGCCTCCAGAGGTCTCCATATCGGGTGTCTTGATTTGGCCTGAGCTCGACTTGCCCTTACCGACCTACGGGAATCATCACCTCCTTCATTGGCATCATTGGATTGGGTGCCGCTTTGCAAAGGGTCTTCCAGCTCGACCTCTTCCATCGGGATCATTCCAAGAACATCCTTCTAAGCAAATTGTTCCTAGCAACAGCCTTCTCTCTCTCGCTCGCCTTAGCATTGGCACCCACGAGCCCTCTCGCTTTCCTCTTGTCGAAACCCCAACAATACGCACCATATTTGCTTCTTGTTCGGGAGTTAAAACTACACGACATCAAAAGAATCAAGTGTTAGCTCGACGATTCAAAACAGTCCTACGAGTAAATCATCGACGAGGTAATTGATACAATTCAAAGCAAGCCTATGTACGAATTGAATAACTCTACATACGAGCAAAGTAATTTGATAAAGAGTTGCAACTCAAAATAGTTCTATGTACGAGCTAACTAAGTTCTACATACGAGCGTACAACGGACGATCTAAGAGTTGTATATGCAGCTAAAAATAACGCTATGTGCCAATGATAAGTTACTTCATGCAAGTTAACAATGGACGAGCTAATGAATGCAGTCAAATAAATCCTTACCACCAACATGCTCTCCGCGGTCTTTGCAAGCAATTTTCATTCTTCCGACAAAATTGACAGCTTCTCCTTCAACCTACCCAAGGAATGAGTAACCCAAACCGGATATACCGGCCTCTCAATACAGAACAAGGGGTTCCACCACTCCATCCCCCGTGCATCATCCCACTTGGATGTAGTTATACTTGGTTGTCCCTAACACCTCCCAGCCTAACGGGTCTTTTCGCGACCAACGCACACAACTTCCTATACAAGGTCTCGGTGCCATGGAGGCTCCCAAAGAGTTTTCCTCGTCAATAGTGTCGACTCACTACCCGGCAAGGGGAACTCCCATCCCAAATTACTCTCTACAAATACCACATAGGAATTCCAAATGCTATGTTTGTTGGGAAGGTTGGCAAACAATTTTGGAGAATTGGGTTTGGAAGGAGTACTAATCCCCCAATCCGCCTTGTCGAGCTTTGGAGCGAAAAATTCTTTGAAGACTCTCATGCAAGGTTCATGGCCTAGAAACTCCGCATACCATGGCAAAGCACACTAGTACTCTACAAGTGTTGGCCCTAAGTCAAGAGGAAGAGCATCCATGCACTCCGTAAACTCGTTGATGAAGGGATCTAAGGGCAACCTCAACCCCGCCTCAAACTCGTCCATAAAAGAAGGCCACCCTAGTGGTATCGTAGTGAAGCCGGTACGGAACTTGGCCATAAAGTCCGCCTTACTAAGGATGGTTATCCTATAATCCGCTCTACTTACTCCACGTAAATCATAAATCATATTGTATCGGGACTCCATATTCTTCTTCCCTCGAAGAGGCCTACTGGGTATATATCCTCTCTCATTCTTCCCTAAGCATAAATGCAGGAGCCAAACGCATTCACAATTCGGGGGCCTAAGAGGTCGAAGCAGATTTCCTTCTTGAGTTGTCATATCTCGTACAAGAAGAAGGAGAAACAGGGAGTCAGCCCTATGATCACATTCGGGCCGACCTACCTAAGGGCGACCTAAACTCCCCGGAAAACCTATTCTATTTCTAAGGAAGGAGGGCTTTTGGACGTCCCTAACATAAAACAAGGTAATATGGTCAAGCTCATGGAATAAATGAAAGCGACAACAGTTGAGTCGTCAATCACCACATTCTCAATTTCTCCTACAATGGGCAGTCCTATCTCAGTGTAATTCAACCCCCAACTAGTCAAAATGGAGGCGCACTCATCTAAGGACATCACTCTCCACTCACCGTTCACATTCTTGCATGCCCTACTAAGCTACAAGACAAGAGCCTATACCAAGCTCCCGGTTCACTACTAAAGGTCCTAGCCATGGCGGAATTGAACACAAAGCGTAAATTAAAGCCCTAAAACAAAAATACAAGGGAAATACCTCAATTGATCAAGAAAGGAAGTTCGTTGCTGAAGCCGAGAGCTGAATTGAAATCTTGCTGAAATCCCTTGATTATCGCCGGAGAAGAAGAAGTTCTAGAGCAGTAAAAGTTCTAAACGAAGAGGAATTTCTCTATTTATATTTTCCTAAATTTGGAAGGGGAAAAGAAAATCAAAATTAATTTTCCAAAATTAAAGATTGAGGCGGTTTTCGAGAAGGAGTTCCAAACGTCGAATCTGTAATCATTACTAAAACCGGCGCTCCTTCATCTCCAACCGTTCATCACCAACGATCGTGATGTTGCCACGTCATCATAGTCGACCTACTTCAAAGACTAGTATCGACCTTCGAGTAAAGCAATTTTTGGCAAAGAAATCTTCTTAACTTCCAAGTCGACGAAGTCAACTCGAAAGTTGGGGCCACCGGACATACCAAAAGTGTCGAGTTGGGCCAAACGAGTAAAGCCCAATCACGTATAACATTGGCACCCACATTCTCAATGAGACCGATCCACCGTAACAAGGCCCACGCGCCCATCTCACACATCGGGCCGACTAAGCCCACGGTCCGACTTACGTGTCCCGACCTAACTTAGTCCGACCTCATGATCCATGCTACAATTCGGTACGAACCATGCTCTACCCGACAGGCCAGTCGACCATTCCACGAGCGGCGACCTCGACCTAACTCGGCCAGTGACGACCTCGACACTTGCCGGCTTATTTGGTTAATCAATGCTCACAACTACATCCCTACAAATCAGGGACCGTTATAGACACGTGCCCACGACCAAGTAACTGCCGCTATAATCTCGGAGGACATGTTGCCTCCCCAAAAATACATCACTCTTGCCTATAAATACTTCATCACTACCAAACGGTGAAAGATAACTGCCATTTTGTATTCTGAGTTCATTATTCAATACATTTTGTGCTATATACAACTGTGATCTTACTCTCACGTCCGAGCGTCTTCGCCGGAGACACATCCGGCTAGTCGTGGGTTCTGTTTTCAGGTCAAGAAGCCAGGTGATCAGTCCTGCCACGTGGAGGAAGATTGATAAGCACATTTCCTGTAGCATCATCGCTAAATATTTGAGAAATATAAATAACTTTGCTTTAATTTGTATGATTCTTTTGTAATTATATTTAACTAATGTTGCTCCCTCCCGAAACATAAAATTTCTGGATCTAGACACTGATTTGAGGGTTTAACAAAAGTTATCTGATGTGGTCTGGTAAAGGGTTATGTCTACCATGTCATAAGCAATGACCATGTATGTCCACGTGAATAATAAATCTACTTGTACCAAACAAACAGCTGTGAGTTAGATCACTACATGCCATCCATATGCACTAAAGTACAAACCAAGCAAATGAAAAGAAACTTCATTTACGGATTAGATGGAATTAAATCATTAGTCAATCCCCCGTTGCTGATAATGTCATGAACAATCAATCAATTTATTATAAATTAATTTGATCCACCAAAATTTGTAATTGCAATTACTTTGATAATAATCATCCTTAGGTATGCATTTACCGGCCGCGAAGCAAATGTTAATTGGTACATGGAGCAGTTGCAGCAGTAATGTTGTTGTAGTATAAGAGTCTTGAGCCAAGATTTGGCTATATCTGACTTTTTATTGAGCGGTAGAGATTTAATGGATAAAAGGTGAGACCATCAACAGACTTGTTTAACCCGTAAATCTCTACTGCACGTATCTAGTGTTGGAATATTTGGAAAATATTAGGGTGTGAATTGAAAAGTCAAAGGTGTAAAATCGAAAAGACACGACTGTTCAAATTCTTTGAACTGCTCGGCCGAGCAAGGCATAAGCCTCAGCCGAGCATGACAGACTGTAAAACTATCATCCTCTGTTGACCTCTGCTCGGGCGAGTCACCAAAGTGCTCGGCCGAGCAACTTGCCTGTGCTCGGGCGAGGCACCAATGGTGCTCGGCCGAGCAGATGCTGTCCGTTCAGATTAAAGTCTGAATAGGTGCCAGCTTGAAAGGGTGTGACTTTTGTGGAAAAATCACAACTGATCTGGCTTGATTCTACCCTATATATAGAAACCCCTATTCCTTCATTCAGTCATCAAGTAATCCAACAAAGTTGTTATCAAATCAAACACAAGAATCCAATTCTCTTTCTCCCTCATTCAAAAGTGTTCTTGATTCAAGTTCAAAGAGTTCGTTCTTCTTTTTGTCAAAGTTGAAGACTAAGAGCAAGTCTTATTTTGGTTCGCCCGTCAAGGTTAGTTAAAGTGCACACTAACTCTTGGTAAAAGCGTTGTATCTTGGGAGACATTCGCCATCGATCCGTTTGCACAATTACGGAGGCGAAATATTGTCTTAAGGAGATTTGCTTCGGCATACCTCGCTTTAATCTCCTTCATCTGATTTTCGTATTGAAGATATCTAAACATATACTTTACAACAATCTTAAGACAATATTTTCGAGGTATTTATTTTGAATTTTATCTTCTCTACTTCATCTTTTTCTTATTTGGATTTTCTGTTTTCGTAACAGAAAATGGCTAATGGAAATGACTCCGTTAGTAGTGAGACTATTGCAACGAATACTAATGCAATAGGGAGTACGTCAAGTGCTAATCAACTCATGATGCCACCGGCCTCGCAGTACGAGAAACCGGAGAAGTTCAATGGGGCTGATTTCAAACGTTGGCAACAGAAAATGTTGTTTTATCTCACAACGCTTGGACTAGTGAAATCTTACGGGAATAATGTCCCGTAGCGGCTGAAGGTGTAGTGGACAAGGCTACATAAATGGCTATTGATGCATGGAAACATGCAGATTATCTATGCCGGAACTACATCTTGAATGGACTAGACAACACATTGTATAATGTGTACTACTCCATTCAAACTGCAAAAGGACTTTGGGATTCTCTCGACAAGAAATACAAAACCGAAGATGCTGGAACAAAGAAGTTCTTTGTTGCAAAATTTTTGGATTTTAAAATGAATGATTCTAAAACTGTTATGAATCAGGTCGAAGAGATGCAAGTCCTATTGCATAATCTTGAAGCCGAAGGGATGCAATTGGGTGAGTCCTTCCAAGTTGCATGTATGATTGAGAAGTTGCCTCCTTCATGGAGAGACTTCAAAAACTATCTCAAGCACAAGCGCAAAGAGATGTCAATGGAAGATTTGCTAGTTCGTCTTCGCATTGAAGAAGACAATCGAAGTGCCGAAAAGAGAGCCAATGCACGAAACATGGAAGCGAAGGCTAACATGGTGGAAGAATCCCGACCCAAGAACAACAAGAGGAAGCATGATGACTCTTCAAAGAAGAAGTCAAGTAATGACAGCAACAAACACTTCAAGTTCAAAGGGGACTGCTACAATTGTGGAAAAAGCGGTCATCGGGCAAAGGATTGTCGAAGCAAGAAGAAGAAGCCTCCCCAAGCAAACGTGACTGAAATAGATACTCTATCTGCGGGTGTCTCGGATGTAAGTCTGTCTGCCGTTGTATGTGAAGCCAACTTGGTGTCAAACATCAAGGATTGGTGGGTGGACACCGGAGCCACTCGTCACATATGTGCCGACAAAAGCTTGTTTGCAGAATACAAGAAGATGGAACGCGAAGACTTTCTCTATATGGGAAATTCTGCAACTTCCAAGATTGAAGGCATTGGGAAGGTGATCTTGAAGTTCACATCGGGAAAGGAGCTTACTCTCAACGATGTGATGCATGTACCCGACATAAGAAAGAATTTAATTTCTGGTTCTTTACTTAGTAAGAAAGGCTTCAAAATTGTATTTGAATCTGATAAGTTTGTACTTACTAAGGGAGGCATGTATGTTGGAAAGGGATACTTGCTAGATGGCCTTTTTAAGGCAAATGCTGTTGTAGTGGACAAGAAGTCCACATACTTGTACCCTCAAGTGATGAATAAAATTGACAATTCTATTTACTTGTGCGAGTCTTCTAATTTATGGCATTTTTGTTTAGAACATGTGAATCGTGCTTCTTTGAGAAAGCTTGTTCGTTTAGGACTTATTCCAAAACTTGACTCAATGAAAGGTCACAAATGTGAAGTTTGTGTTGAAGCAAAGTTTTCAAAGAAACCTTTTAAACCAGTTGAAAGGACTAGCCAACTGTTGGGATTAATCCATAGTGATCTATGTGATTTAAAGTTTGTCCTAACTCGAGGCGGTAAGAAATACTTTATTACTTTTATTGACGATCGAAGTAGATATTGTTATGTCTATTTGCTAAGTAGTAAAGATGAAGCAATGGATGCTTTCACTACTTACAAAACTGAAGTTGAAAATCAACTTGAAAAGTCAATTAAAATATTAAGGTCCGATAGGGGTGGTGAATATGAATCAACGGAATCTAGTAACCTATGTTCCAAATTCGGTATCATTCATCAAACAATCCGCACCTTATACTCCGCAAAGAAATGGTGTTGTGAGAGGAAAAATAGAACTATCAAGGATATGGTTAATCGTATGCTTGGAAGTTCGGGCTACCACGTAACTTGTGGGGGAAGCGGTGTTGTCCGCTAACTTTGTGTTGATCCCACACAAGAAAACTGGTTCTATACCATATGAATTGTGGAAAGGAAGAAAGCCTTCCTATAAATTTCTCAAAGTGTGGGGGGTGTCTCGCAAAGGTTGCCGTTCCACCTCCTAAACGATCAAAGTTAGGACCTAAGACCGTTGACTGTGTATTTATTGGATATGCAATGAATAGCAGCACAGGCATGCATTCTTAGTACACAAATCAAGTAAATGACATTCATGTCAATACAATAATTGAATCTCGTGACGCTGAATTTTTTGAGGACGTGTTCCCTATGAAAAAGGATATTTGTGAAAATACTCCTAAGAGACCACGTGAAAACACTTCTGAAAACAATGAGGATGTTGAACCAAGAAGAAGCAAGAGAGCTAAAATTGCTAAAACTTTTGGTCCAGATTTTATCTCTAACTTTATGATTGAAGATGAGCCTCAATCATTTAAGAAAGTCATGGACAACTCTGAATCCACATTCTGGAAAGAAGCTGTAAATAGTGAGATTGAATCCATTTTAAGTAACAACACTTGGCAAGTGGTTGATCTTCCAAAGGGTTCTAAACCAATAGGATGCAAATGGATTATCAAAAAGAAATTAAGACCGGATGGTTCCGTGGACAAATACAAGGCTCGTCTTGTTGCAAAAGGATATCGTCAAATGGAAGGATTTGACTTCTTTGACACATACTCTCCTGTTATAAAAATAACTTCAATTCGAATCTTAATAGCCATTGCAGCTTTGTATAATCTGCATATACATCAAATGGATGTAAAAACTGCATTTTTGAATGGTGATTTGAATGAAGAAATTTACATGGAGCAGCCTGAAGGTTTCAAAGTAAAAGGACAAGAGCACAAGGTATGCAAACTTGTTAAGTCCTTGTATGGCTTGAAGCAAGCTCCTAAACAATGGCATGAGAAATTTGACAATGTCATGATTAGGAATGGTTTTATCACAAATGAATGTGATAAATGTGTATACTCAAAGAAATTTGGTAACACATATGTATTTGTTTGTTTATATGTAGATGACATGCTCATATTTGGTCATGACATTGATGTTATAAATAAAACAAAGAAAATGTTTATCAATAACTTTGATATGAAAGATATGGGTGAAAGCGTATGTAATCTTGGGAATGAAAGTCTCAAGAACATCCAATGGAATTAGTTTATCTCAAACACATTATGTTGATAAAATGATTGAGAGATTTAATTCTCATGGAATTAAAGAAACTAATAATCCATTTCTACCCCATATAGTTCTTCATAAGAATACTGGGAATGCAAAGCAACAGTTAGAGTATTCTCAAATCATTGGAAGCCTAATGTACTTGATGCAGTGCACAAGGCCGGATATAGCTTATGCTGTAAGTAAGCTGAGTCGTTTTACTAGTAATCCTAATAATGAGCATTGGAATGCATTATTAAGAGTTTTAGGATACATAAAACGAACTAGAGAGTATTCATTGCACTATAGCAATTATCCTCCAGTAGTTGAAGGATATAGTGATGCAAATTGGATATCTGATACAGATGAATCCAAGTCTACTAGTGGCTATGTATTTACTCTCGGTGGAGGTGCCATATCATGGAAATCTTCTAAGCAAACATGTATAGCTCGATCAACGATGGAATCTGAGTTTATTGCTTTAGATAAAGCTGCTGAAGAAGCCGAATGGCTTAGACACTTTTTAGAAGATATTCATCTATGGCCAAAATCCGTGCCTGCTATATGTATACACTGTGATAATCAAGCAGCTATAACAAGGGCGGAGAATTTTATATACAACGGCAAATCTCGACACATACGTCGTAGACATAACACCGTTAGACAGTTACTCTCCAACGGAACGATATCGATTGATTTCGTGCGATCAAAGGATAACCTAGCGGATCCATTTACTAAAGGTTTATCTAAGGAGAGAATAAACTGTGCATCGGAAGAAATGGGGCTAAAGCCTAAACAAATATAAATCAACTTGATGGAAACCTAACCTGGCGACTGGAGATCCCACGGACTAGGTTCAATAGGAAAAACAAGTCATGATTGATTTGAGGGAAGCACTTGGAAGTTTATTTTCATCCCATTTCTATATATGATGCAAAAGTGCTGCCTACAAATTGGTAGAGGTTAAGCTATTGCTTTTAATGATGACTATATCTTGTTAATTAGTACAAGTGGGGTAATGTAGGATACTCTTTATAGCACATCACCTATGTTAGTGTGAACATGGCCGGTTCGTTGAGAATTTTACTTAGGCAAATTCTCTAAAGCACTCGCAGAACCAAGAAAGTTCAGGGCCGAAATAATGAACACAATAGAGAACCAAAATCTGATATGAGATTTAAATGTGTTTGGTCTATTGTTTAAGCTTACAATAACGTCTGACAGTTCAATACGTTACGTACACTGATCAGCTAAGTAAGCTCGATAGATTCTTACTAAAGAAGGTTCAAAGCGAAAGCCACCTATCTTGATGCATTTACTTCTCAGCTATGCTCTTCTTCTTCTTTCTTTTCCGTGTCGACTTCTTCCTTTCATGTGGGGGATTGTTGGAATATTGGAAAAATATTAGGGTGTGAATTGAAAAATCAAAGGTGTAAAATCGAAAAGACACGACTGTTCAAATTCTTTGAACTGCTCGGCCGAGCAAGGCATAAGCCTCGACCGAGCATGACAGACCAGAAACTATCATCCTCTGTTGGCCTCTGCTCGGGAGAGTCACCAAAGTGCTCGGCCGAGCAACTTACCTGTGCTCGGGCGAGGCACCAATGGTGCTCGGCCGAGCAGATGCTGTCCGTTCAGATTAAAGTCTGAATAGGTGCCAGCTTGAAAGGGTGTGACTTTTGTGGAAAAATCACAACTGATCTGGCTTGATTCTACCCTATATATAGAAACCCCTATTCCTTCATTCAGTTATCAAGTAATCCAACAAAGTTGTTTTCAAATCAAACACAAGAATCCAATTCTCTTTCTCCCTTGTTCAAAAGTGTTCTCGATTCAAGTTCATAGAGTTCGTTCTTCTTTTTGTCAAAGTTGAAGACTAAGAGCAAGTCTTATTTTGGTTCGCCCGTCAAGGTTAGTTAAAGTGCACACTAACTCTTGGTAAAAAGCGTTGTATCTTGGGAGACATTCGTCATCGATCCGTTTGCACAATTACGGAGGCGAAATATTGTCTTAAGGAGATTTGCTTCGGCATACCTCGCTTTAATCTCCTTCATCTGATTTTCGTATTGAAGATATCTAAACATATACTTTACAACATCTAGAAAAGAAAGTGTGGACAAATTCACATTACCACAGCAGTGTGCTGTTACAGGTCGTGTATATCATCAAACAATACATATACGGTGTAGCATCTAGTTGCAATCTAGGGAGACTGCAACAATAATTGTGCATAGAACATATAACGAGTTGATAAGTGACAACGTTGCATGGATTAACTTGTTTTAACTTTTAAGGAATCACGAACAGTCCAAGTCTTGAAAAATTTCTGGTCCCACAATTACAAATAATGGGGAAGTTAAGTTATCCTGATAAATAGATGGCCCTCTTGGGGCATGACTATGTTTCTTAGTAAAGGCCCCACCAAGCCTTCTGCTTGCTGCCTACTTGGGACATCTTCCTTTCCACGGTATCCCTATATATTACTCACTTTTTCTTACCTGTATGTGCATGAACACTGCTCCAAGAAATTCTAACCATTAAGCTATTCTTGCAAGTCTACAATTACTATTAATTAGCGAAAATTAGAAACGGAGCTTAGAAAAGACGAGTGGAAGAGGAAGGGATCATCAAGACAAGACAAAACAAATGATATGAAGATGGAAAGAAGAGATAATGATGACAACAATGGAGAAGGCAGTAAGAGAAAGATAGCAGCATGTAAAGGTTGGTGCCTCAGAGAGCAACGAGGTAGACTCTACATTGTCAGAAGATGCGTTGTTATGCTTTTGTGTTGGCATGATTAAATTTGTAACACACTTTTATTCTATTGCAAATAAACTATTTTCCAAATTCAATGATTGGTTTGCGGCCATTATTATTTCTAGGCCTTTTTTGGGCGGCGGTAGAACAAATGTGTTGTATTTCAGCTCATCCGGTTTTAGATTTCTTGTCAAACCAACAGCAGCTCATTGTTCATGCAAATTCAATGATCGGTTGATTCTTGCTGCTGAATTTGGTCAAGTGTAGATGGAGAAAGCGGTTGGCTATCTAGACATGTCCAAATAGAACCAGGAACCGACGGAACCGGAACCGGCGAGAACCGGGAACCGAACGTAACCGAAAACCGGATTGAAACGGTTCGAATACGAATTCACCATATTGGGAACCGAGGAACCGGCGGTTCCGAAATCGGGAACCGGTGGAACCGTTGGAACCGGAATTTTTATTGTTAGAATTTTTATTAGAATTTTGTCCACTTCTCATTCTTTCCAAAAACATACTCCTCAAGTGAAAAAAAAAAAAAAGATTAGTTAGCGTCTTTACTGTCTTAAGAGGTTTGGATTAAAAAAAAAAAAAGTTAGATGGTGATGGAACCGGTGGAACCGTTGGAACCGGAACTGGCGGATAGAACCGGGAACTGGGAATCGAAAACCGGACTAATATGGTTCGAATATGATTTTGGCTATTTGGAAATCGAAAATCGGCGATTCCGAAACCAAAAACTGGAACAGAACCGTTTGGACATGTTTATGTCTATACAGGCTATCTATTAAAGGATATGTTTGGTTCACTATAATAAAGTTAGAATTGGGATGGTAAAATGGGTGTCTTCCATTGAAAATATTACTTCCTCCGTTCCCCGAAACGATCTTTCAATTTTTATTTATATTTCCCCCAAACGATCTTTCAATTTTTATTTATATTTTGAGCAATAATTTAAAACTTATTTAATTATCCTAATGAAAATTTAAATTTGTTATTGATACATTATTATAAATAATATCAATAACAATTTTTAATGATTATTCAGATAATTAAATCAATCTAAAATTATTATACACCAATATAAACATTTACCTTTAATATAAACATTTACCGTGGCTATTTTTAAATTTTCATGAAAGTAAATAGTTTCTCATTAAATAAAGAGTAACTCTTGTGAAAAACTATTTTTTTTTAAAAATGTTATAAAAAATTAGTTTTTAGAACAATTCATCACTCTTATTATTTAGATTTAGTGCTTTAAAACTAGTTTTTTCTTATGTTATGAAAAAACTAGTTTTTTGCAAGATTTTGACTTAAATAAATGTTGGTAAAAATAAACTTATTTGACAAAAAAAAATTAAAGTGCGATATTTTAGATATTTTACGGATGGAGTATCACTTTTTCTAATATACTAGTATTCGAACTTAATAATTTCTAAAATGTCTCTTTTCAACTAAACAAAACAATTTGGTAATTTCTGAAAAAAAAAATATTTCGATAATTTTTTTATTTTAAAAAGCATACTCTCTCCGTCCCAACAATTGCTTCATCTTTTTTGCCCGGCACGCATATTATGGAAATGGGAGGGAAGAAAAAATGTTGTGAGTGTAATTTGAAAATAGGAGAGAGAATTAGTGGAGGAAATAGTAAATTTGAAAAGTGTTGTGAGTATAATAGTGAATTAGGAGAGAGAATGAGTGAAGGAAATAGTGAAGATTCTTTGTCAAAAAAGGAAGGGGATATGAAAAATGTGCCATTTGTGAGAATCGAACCCACAATCATTTGGTAAAAACCACACGCTCTACCACCTGAGCTAAGACTACTGTTGATATTAATTCTTGATTATATATATAAGGATCTACCGACATGAAAGAACTCAATTTAGTAACTGAATATTTGAATTTGTGTTTATAGTATAATTTTTTATTTAAAAAAAAAGTAATAATAGGGACACAAAATCTAATGATTTTATAGGTGTTTTTATTTTTGCTTGTTTTTTTAATTTTTATATTATTTTTTCGGCTTTTCAGTGGTTTAAAAAAAGTAATAGTTATCATCTCTTAATGTAATGACTGTATACATATAAAGTAACATTGTTCATAAGTAAACGTAATACCTGTTTTAAAAAAACAAAAGCTCGTTTTCACCCATTTTTTCAAATGTAATACAAATTATATGTATTACATTTGAAATGTAATAACTTATGTATATGAATGTAATAGTTTATACAAATAAATATAACACTTTGATAGATTAAATTGTAACATATTTCTATAGATAATGTAATACTTTTACATGTATCATGATAAATTTGAACTCATTATAACTTATTATTTGAATACAAACTATTATTTTATATGAATACAATTATTACATTATGTTATAGTAATTATTACTTTTCACAAATCGAAAAAAAAAATTAAAAAATTTTAAAAAAAACACTATTACTTTTCTGTATATATGTATTACTTTATATGAATACAAACTATTACTTTATATGAATACAATTATTACATTATGTTATAGTAACTATTACTTTTCACAAATCGAAAAAAAAAATTAAAAATTAAAAAAAAAACACTATTACTTTTCTGTATATATGTATTACTTTATATGAATACAAACTATTACTTTATATGAATACAATTATTACATTATGTTATAGTAACTATTACTTTTCACAAATCGAAAAAAAAAAAACAAAATTTTAAAAAAAAATTTTTTTTGGGCACAACTATCTCACTACTCTCTCTCTCTCTCTAACAGCCTCTCTCTCTCTAAACGCCAATGGCGTTTACCTAGCTCCCTCTCTCTAAATCAACGGCCTTCCTCACCAACTCTCACTTCCTAATCATCTTCCTCTAGCTCCCCAAAAACCAACGACCTTCCTCACCAATTCTTCCCCAATCGATTTTCAACAAAGATCTCACCATGGCCGGCTTCCTAGATCGTCTTCCTCAAAGCTCTCCCTCTCTAATGGCGTCCTAAGCACCCTCTCTCCCTCAATCACAAGCTGAATCGAAGTGAGGAATTGATTGAGATTGGTGGGGAGGTTGCCGGAAAATAGGTTTTGAACAAGGGAGGTCTCGTCGTTCGGTTTGGAGAGAGGGAGCTCAGTTGTTGTTCGATTGGGTGCGGTTTTGGTTTGGGTGAGGTCGCCGGTTGATTGGGGGTGTGAGGGAGAGGTTTAATGGTGGGTTTGGCCGGAGATTGATGAGGAAGAAGGTAATTTCGGATAGAGAGAGAAAGAGAGAGAGAGGAGAGAGAAGCTGTGTTTCAGAAGACGGTCTTCTACGTCAACGTCAACGTGGTTGGATCTGGTTCAATTGGTTGGGTCATGGGTAAAAAATGACCCGTCTCATTCATGAGACGGGTCATAGTGTTCTCACACAAGTTTTTGTCTTAGGTAATTAGTGAAGCTTTTATCAGAATGGAGGGAGTATGATGATGAAAAATAATCCGCGTAAATGCAAAAGAGAGTTGTTATATAAACCCGTAAAATTGTTGAGTAAACCCGTATCATTTAACTCACCCCAAAAAATAAAAACAAACCCCCCACTTTTCCCATTATACCCCACCCACACCCACACCCACACCCACACCCACACCCACCCCCACACCCACCCAATTAACTCTCATTTACTCCCTCCCTCTCACTCATCCTCACCCACAACCAAACCTAGACAGAGAAAGAGAAAGAAATACGTGAAACGCAGAGAGAGAGAAGAAAGGAAAGGAAAACGGCGAGAGAGAGAGAGAGAGAGAGAGAGAAGAAAGAAGAAGCAAAACTAGGTAGAAGAAGAAGAAGAACAAGCAAATTCAACCCCAATTCAAGATTCAAGATGTCAAACCTAGGGAAATCAGGTAATTATTCTTTCTTCAATCGAAATTACTTTAGTTTTGCTTCATTTTGAGAGAATCTCATTGTGATTTTTTGAAAAATTTCGAAAATCTGGGTTTTGAAGGGTTCGGCCGCGGCGATTTATTACACAAATTCGGCCACACCCTACCGAAAAAACTCAAAATTTCGGCTACCCCGGCCGAACCTGCTCAATTTTTTGGCCACCCCCCGTGAACCGCTCAATTTTTCCACCCCGAACCGCTCATATTTTTCGGCCACTACAGTGCAAAGTTTTTCATTGATTGCATTGTATCAATTCCATGTTTTTTAATCCATCTATTCATCAAAATTTGGACATTTCACTCCTTTTATTAAGAACTAGGTTCAATGTCAATGCATGTTAGATTTCTCAGGCCTTTGTTGAATTTTGATGATGCATTTGTGTATATATGAGTGCTCTCTCTGTTTTTCTTTTTTTTTCCCAATTCCAATATTTCAAGGTTGGCAGTTCCTTGAGAGGACAGAGAGATTGGTTTTTCCTTGTATACACCCCAGCGATCACAAACAAGCGTCATTCGAGGAGCGGAATTACGGCTCCCAGATTATCCGAATCGAGCTACGATGACAAATCCATTACTCTTTCCCTTTCTACGCACCCATTCAAACATTATTTTTGTCTCGAAAAACAAGGGCATTGTGAATTACGGAGTGTAGTCTCGCAAAAACAAGGGCATTGTTGTCACCCGGGGGATCTTGAAACAATTAAATAAAACAATAAGGGAGGTGTAAGCGAGAAAAATAAGGGTTCGGCCGGTGATGGCCGAATTTTAACGACGGTTACAGTTGGTGGTGTGGCCGAAATAGTTAAAATATTCGGTCACCTTGCGAAATATTCAAATATTCGGTCACTATCTTGGCGAAAAATAGCCCATTCGGCAAACCGGGCGAAAATTTTTAAAATTTCTAGGGTGTGGCCAGAACCATACTATTTTCGGTAGGGGTTGGCGAACTCGAACAAATATTCGGTCACTCTTGGCCGAATTCTAGCTCGAAACGTAAATGACATTTTTAACAAATTTAAAGGTTAGAAAACTTACATTATCATTCGATGGTAGAGCTGAGGATCCATGATGAAATTTCTTGAATCTCTTGTCTTGGAACACAAATGTGTATGAATTTATTTTTTTTGGAGAGGAAGAGGAAGGTAAGGGAGGAGGTAATTTTTTAAGGAGTAAAAAAAGAAAGAAGAAGTGAATAAGTAAAGAGGTGAAAATTGATGAGGGAGGGAGGGGGAAGGTGGTGAAAATTGATGAGGGAGGGAGGGGAAGGTGGGTAAAATTGATGAGGGAGGGGGGAAGGTGGTGAAAATCAAATACGGGTGTACTCAACAATTTTACGGGTTTATTTAACATTAGTAAATGAGGGGATAGATTTAGGAATATTTTTGTCATTTCAATCGATGACATTTTTGAAGTTTCCAACTTACGGGTTTACTCAACAATTTTACGGGTTTATATAACAATTCTCAATGCAAAAATCTAGTGAGTTGGACTTGGAGCCCAAATATAGTTGCGTCGCCGTCACGGCCGTCTCTTTATAATAGGCAGCCGTCCCACTTATCATTATTTTCCCCCAAATCTACTATTCCTCCGCCTCCTGCTACCCAGTACTTATACGACTGACTGTACGAGGAACACTCTCTTCTACGATTGTGTGTCGCTATCCAAGTCCAACGGTCAAAGCTCTTAATCGCTTAGGTTATGTCCTAATCTGGTACGACTTTTATGTTTCTCTCTCTTGATTCTCTCTCATTCCCGTTGAATTGCTTGGAATTCTGCTAAAACCCTAGAATTTGGAATTTCAACTCGACACTTTTGCGAAGTTGTTATTTCTTATGTTATTGATTGGTTCACCAATGTAGTTGTTCTGTTTGGTTTTTGAAAGAGCGTTTGAATTAATTTGTTCATGGATTTTAGCTTGTTAGACTCTGAAAGTAGATGTTATTAGGGTTCTTGTTGAAATTGGAATGCGTTGGAATCCAAAAAGATGTCTTGGAATCCAGTGGCGAAGCCAGAAAATTTTTCGAAGGGGATCAAGATTGCTCAAGAAATGAAAATTATACTTTATCATATAGAAATTTGGTACTAAGGGGGTCAAAATGATATAATAAAACAAATTATCCACAAGATAAGGGGGTCAAAACTGACAAATTTAGTATTTTAAGTATGCATTTTAAAATTTTGTAGGTACTAAATTGACATTTTCCAAAAATCAAGGGGGACCCCCTTAGGCATAAGGTAGCCTCACCACTGTTGGAATCTGTAATGTTTGTGTTCCGAGTGTATGGTGGCCTGGTGGGTTATGAGGAGTGGTTACCAAGTGGGACCCGCATTTTTTGTCGTTTAATCTGAGACATTGTAGCTTTTACTGTTGAAGTAAAAGCTTTGATGTTTGTTTACCAAGCTATTTTCTTGCATTGTAATCCTCATTGTTGGACCAATACGTCCATCTATGCATATCTTGTTCTTGTAGTAACTGGTCTTATGTGTATACAACATTGATCCCTGAAGGCAACATGATTATTGCAGAGCCTAGGCCAATCATGGCCAGACACAAGTGGTAAAGTCATCAAGTTTGCACCTTTTCTGGTATATTTGATGTTGAAATACGTTTGTTAAATAGGGTCTACATTTTTTAGATGGATTTCATAGGGGTGGTGGCGGTTTGCAGTTGAGAGATTAAGGTGGAAATCATAAGTGTTAGGGAGATGGAGAGGAACAAGAATTAAGAACATCTTGTTTGGGTAAAAGAAAATTAGTAAGCTGTGATCTTTTGCCAAAGTTGCCTATTTAGGATCTATATTTTGTAGTTATCCTAGACAGAGTGTGCTGATTTGGACAATTTCATGATTTCATGAATCCTATGATCATAATTTTCGTTCATGTATCTTGTTTTGTTTGCTTAGGAATAGCACCTTTAAGATTTCAAAATCTGTACTCCCTCCTTCTCGTTTGAAATTACACTTTTTACCCAAAAAATTGTCCCATTTGAAACTACACACTTCCATTTTGGGAAAGTTTATAATACTTTTTTAAGTAATGGGACTCACTTTCACACTCACAACAACTTTCCACTTACTATTCCCTACCCCACTTTCTCTCTCCTACCTCTCTTTTCATTCTCACAACACCTGCTCCACTAACACTTTTCCTTAATCCCCGTGCCTAAACCAAAGTGTGTAGTTTTAAACGGAAAGGAAGGAGTATTAGTAATTGTTATTTGATTATGTATTTGACTGTTATGTTGGTCTGTCCAAACTAGAGAAGCTATGACCTGCCATGATACTTGATTATGTATTTCACTCATTTAATTTGGTAATAATGTAATCAACATTCAAATTCCACAGATTGCTCATTGCTGTATAATGCTAATCACTTATATAATGAGAAACTAGCATTAATCATGAATAAACATGGTTGTACTATAAATGTACAAATGTACTAAGTCGTAATTAATGAATCTTAAGAAATAAAAGCTTGCTCTTTAAATGCATGCTGAGTTTAATTCTCGTTCGTCATATCATTTGCCTCTACAATATTGACTAATTTCCAAGCACATTTTTATTCGGTTTCATTTTCATCGGTTGTTTCATCCACTCAATGTGCTTGCCACTTATTTTAATTTGCCTTACGTTTTCTTCTCTTGCCATCTTCTTTATTCCCAATGCCCCTGCCCTTTCGTAAATGTGATGATTATGCATCAGTTTTTGGCATTTGCTGCTAGTTTAAACATCTGTCTTGGTCGTTGTTTGGCCATCAAAATGGTAAATAAAGGAGATCACGTCTATATAATCCATCTCTTCAAACCCATTACCCCATTTGAGAATGTGCTGTAAGCTGAAGTTTGTTGGTTTGAGATGTATTAAAGTTTTTTAACCATTATTAGCTTTTTGTTTTGTCTATTGGAGAGGAGACATTTTCCTTGTTTTAGGTGAGTAATTATTCAGTTTGTTGCAAATGAATCTTCTGCCAATTGAAACCTCTTTTCTTCTTTCCTGCATGGGTTATCTCTTTTCTTCTCCTCCCCCTCCCTTGCTTTGTACTTTTATTTATGCATTCTCTCTCTCTCTCGCCCTCCATCCCCTCCGCTGTTTACTGATGATTATAATCCTCATGTAGGAATGATTCTGGTGGAGAGTCACCATATGAACCCTGACCACACTATGGTCTCAAATAACCTGAAAAGAAGCCGCTTAACGAATGGGGAGGCTGAGACGAATATTCATGATCAGAAGAACCCAATTCTATTTCACGACTTCAATGGAAGACAAGGAAATCTGGGGTCCGGTGGAAGCAGTGCTAGTACTTGTCAAGATGATGAAGAGTCTGAGGACATATCAGGTTCATCTGCTAAAGAAACAACATGCAATGTAAGTCACTATGAGAGTTTTCCTGATAATATAAGTATAAGTTAATCTAATTACTTTTTATTTATCCCAAACAGTTACTCCTATATCATTTCTGTATCAAACACTATGGGTGGGTTTTATTACTTGGATAATTAATGTATTTTGTAGTTTGTGATGTTAAATTGCTGTCAAAATATCGATAACAATATTGGTTTCCCTTTGATTTATTTTCATGACGGACCTCAGAAAAAGACACTCATTCAAGAGGATTAACTGTGTTTATTACTGCAGTCACTTTTTAGACAGTTTGTATGAATGTTGTCATCTGACTGCAGAAAAAGCCAAGGCAGCATAATGACATGACTCTAGAAGATATATACAACAAACAAGGAGACTTTGATGACGAAGATGATGATAGTGATTGGGAACCTCAGCCTCTACAAATACCCATGACTCTAATCAAGTGGTTTTGCGTGAACTGTACAATGCTTAACCTTGACGGCGTTGTCCATTGCAATGTATGGTCATGTTAGCGGCTGCATTGTTAATGCTCATATTTGATATTTATCTTGGTTTTGCCTGGCTTGACTATTGTTTGATGATTTATTTTATGCATCATAAAATGTTGCATTTTGAATTGAACTTTCTAATTTAACATGGATGTGCTTGGCTGGTTTTCTATATTCTGATACAAGTTCTGCCACACAGATATGTGGGGAGCATAAAAGGTCTGGAATTCTAAAGCATGGTTTTCTTGCATCTCCAGAAGAAGAAGTGTGCCTCAACCAGAATGGATCAGAAGTAACTGGGAAATCCAAAGGTGTTTAGGCATACTTATTTGCTCATAGGATTCTCTTTGTTATCATATTTTCATGTTTTATTGTTTGTGGGCAAAAGCTTATTTACTAATTTATTTTGAACTCCATATATCTTTTGCATGGTTTTTCATTCCTGGCTGGGTTAATGTAGAATAATTTTTTCCCACTGCTTAATTAAATCATTATAAGTCGCTGAGTAGTTCTGTCACTGTATCAGTACAAAGCAGTTATGCAACCGGAGGGGGGAGGGGAAGGGAGGTCTAGGTGAAGTGAGCATAATCGGCAATTGTTTTGTATACATTTTTATTGAGTACTATAACATTCTTCCTATTTAAATATGTATAGAATTGCCCATCTTTATATTATACCCCTGTCATATTTAAAGTATCATGTTTCTCATACTTTGGTGGAAAATAATTAACCTTTGTTTTTGAGTTTTTTGGCCTTTCCACTACTCTTTACTCTAATGCTTCTTTTCATTGGTTCTTACCTATGTATTTGCATCAACATGCTTGTTGAATGTCATTTCAACCCATATAATGTAAATGGTGAGATTTCAACATTTAAGGCCTTAAGTTAGCACTCAGAAGTCAGATCTGTAAAGAATGTGAAGCATGAGAAAGTACTACACTGTAAGCCCGAAAAACTCTGAGGGGACCTCCTTGAAAGGAACAAAAGTAACTTATTTTTGTAATTTGAGGTATGCCATATGCCTTCATAAACAAGCACACACACATATGAACACTTAACACCCATCCAGCAAAAAGTTGGATCATCTAGCTTACACTCCTTACAAGTTGCTCCAGTTCAAAGTTTCAAACCTTAATTTAGATAACTGATCAATAACACCATTATTCCTCGTATCTGATTAGAGAAGTGGATGCATATGCTTAATGATATGCCATTTCCTTTCACAGCCTCCATCAGGCTTGATAAAGCCGATTCTTATTTAAGTGGCTGTAATTATGGTTTGATACTACTTACGATGGCGTATTCACCTATAGTCCTGGGGTTGTGTTGCGCCTAGTGTTTGCATGCTGGCAATGTACCGTCTTTCTTCAGGGCGAAATGGGTTGTTTCCGTGCCATAGAAATGAATGCTGGAACCAGATGGGGCGTGGGTAGTGATTTACTTGCGTGCTTTATTATTACCTGGATTCTGAAATCACCATAAATCTGATATGTGGTGGTTCCTCTCTTCTGATTTGAACGCTGTGCAGTTAATTGGTCATGACGTTAATTTTGACGCATTCACATGCTATACATTTGCTAAATGTGAAGTAAAATTAATAGTGCATAATGCTGGTTTTGCCTTGTCTAGAAAAGACAAGGACATCTACATGGTTGGTTAAGAAGGTTTTTTAATATGTTGTTTCCTAGATTCTCTTTTTTCTTGAAAATATGCCTTCCATGTGTAGTAATCTTGGATTTTCTTTTGGTTACTTTCCCTATTGTCCTGCAAATTTCCAGTGAATGAGCTATCTACTTTCTGTAGGATGTTAGCTTTAATGGGAGTATTATTTACTTGAGACCATTATAGCCAGTTAGGGATGACATCCTTATATTGTTACTGGATCATTGTCGACCTGCGTTCTAGAAAGGTTTGATATTTGGTTAACTGTATCTCTCCTCTCGAGGCATGGCTTCGGTGGTAGTAACATGAGTAAAAATAAATGTTCAAAAATGTAGAAGTCCTGTATTCCTTAGATATGGGGACAGCGTGGAAATGTGCTGGCTTGGATTTGTGATGTAGCTGGTCAACGTGAAGACCTTCTAGTCTTTGGGGTTTATGAAGTTTTACATTTCGTTTACCGCTTCTAAGCGATGAAATTTTGGGTGCGTGGCATTATTTTTCTAGCTCTTAGTGTAGAATTTTTTCTGGGAAGAAAATTTGGATATGGCAAAGTACTAGAGGCACTTCACTTATATGGTTCTTAGCAAGATGTGGTCATAGGGGTGAGTATATTGAAGAAAAAGAATTGAAAAATCTATGTAATTTCTGTAAAATTATTTGCACTATTCAACCAGTAAGGATGGTTATGATAGAGGCTTCCTAACATTTCCATAAAATGTTTATATTCCAAAGAGTTCTGAATTCGTCTGCTCTATCGTTCTACTGATATATTGAGAATATAAATTGTTACTTATAGTTTGTTGGACTTGGTCCTAACTTACATACTAGGTTTCAAACAAACCCATGAAGTATGTCCAGTAGCTATCAGAATCACCTATTTGTCTACCCTTAGAACTTGGCAAAACATATCATTGCTGCAGCTCTATAACCTTTATTAACAAATTTTACGTATTAGTTTTTGCTTTGATAAATAATGTCAAATGCTACGGTTGTGTAGTTCTTGTTTATTGATGTTGCTTTTTCATTCTTTTTGTGTATTTGGTTGGACTCCTTGTTCATCTGATTGTACCTCCTCTTTTTCTAAGACAAGATATTTTCTTAAATATTTTAGAATAATATATTAACTCCACTTAACTTTTGGACTTAAGCCAAAAAAAAAAAAGAAAAACGATTGTATTGGACACTATTAAATTTTGGGGCGGGGGGGGGGGGGGTTACCATACAACGTTCAGAATTAATGTGGCTAGTAGAAATCCATATGTGAAATGGCACCTGGCGAAAAGGAATTCTCTCAATGACATCATTGTTAGAAGTTATAAACTAGTCGTAGATTAATATGTGTTTATTGTTTCAGATGTAACATAAAGATCTTGCATGATTCATGCTTCGATTAATTGGCTGCATAGCCTTCTGTTGGTGTTAGCAAAGCCCTTCTTAGAAAGCCGTTAGCTGCACCCTTGTATTGTTCCAAAATGAGAAGTAGCATATGTTACGGTTCCCGCCTGTTTTGTATGTGTGATGAATATTATCAACCCTTTATATCATGTAGGATGTTTCCTAGTTTGTGGTTGGAAGTTCTTAAAATTTAGCATCTGATTCTCATGTTATAGTTTGACTGCATTACTGAATATTAAGTGTGAAACAGTTCCATAGAGATGTTTTTGTGGGTTATTCATTTACTTCATATTCTTGTTTCTTCTACCAATGTAGCTTCTTGCTCACAAAATTTAGCATCAAAGAAGTCCACAGCAGTAGGTTTTGATGAGAGAATGCTTCTTCACTTTGAAGTAAGACGCGTCTCTCCATTATCTTGTTTTTGAAGTTGCTATGAAAACTCATTTTCATGTAGTTTCTTTACAATGTATTGTTGCCTGTACTTATTAGTATTGTATAAACATGCGATTTAGTTCTCAAGAAGACTTGTTCATGCAGTTCAGAATTTGGTTTCATATAAATTAGGGAAATTATATTTCACATACTCCCTACGTCCCAATATAAAAGAGATTAATTTCCTTTTTGGGTGTCCCAATGTAAAAGAGACTTGCCCAAAATAGACAATGGGACTCACTTGTCATACTTGCAACAAAAAATCCCTACCTCACTTTCTCTCTCCTACTTTACTTTTCATACTCACAACACTTACTTTTTCCTTAATCCCCGTGCATTCACATTTAGTCTCTTTTATATTGGGACGGAGGGAGTATTACTTTTGGATTCTAAAATGGTTGTAAAATATTATACTTGCTAGGTGTGCTCATGCTCTGGGTCCCCCAATTCCCTGAAGAAATAATACTTCCTTCTTTTGCAATATTCCTGAGGCCCAAGACTCTACTTCTATGAGAACTCTTTAATAACTAGATATAAATTCTACTGGTGTTTGGATGGTTAAGCAGTTCGAGCTTGGGCTTGTTTAGTAATCTCTGTGTTATGTTATGAAAGGTCAAGCGTCAAGCTACTTTGGCTGGAGCTCATTTGCATTGGTTTGGGGAAAATCAATCAGCATTGAAAAAATGGTTTATAATTTAATAAACCTAGCTTGAGCAGTCTTTTGTTTTCCTAAGCTCCCTTTCCTATAGGTTATTTAGTATTGTAACTCATAGGTGGCTGCTTACTCGAGGCTTACTTCAAGAATCAGCCTTGGTTTTCTAGTGAATTTCTTAGATATGTACAGTCGAATCTTAATTAGTATTAATTTGTTGCTTACCCTCATCGATGTGACTAACCGCTGTTTATGCTAATTCAACAGCAAGGAGAAAACTTTTTTGTTTCATTTCATTTTGACCTAAGTGGAATACAGCTGAGCCTCTGCAAAGCAAGTCAAGTAAACGCTGAAGTTTTTATGCATATGTAGTAGAATTCTAAGGCTGAGAGGAACCTTAATGTGGACAAGTCATTGTTATTATTATGAAAAGAGATGGGCATCATGCTCATGTAGAGCTAAAGAAAGTTGGGTCACGTTGAGGAGTAATTTTTGTTCATTATGTGATAGATAAGACACAATTGAGTTTGATGTGGAGGTTTACAGAATCTGTAGATTGTTGGTCTTACATGACAGGCTGTTGGACAATATGAAAGGTCTTGATGATGCGATGGTGGATGGTTAAGATGGATGTGGGGTAAGCTGAGAATGTATTAGAATAGAAATGAAAATAATTTTAAAATGGTTTTTGAATGGATGATTTGGGGAGCAAGAGTAGTGTTTCCTCGTGGATACAGATCAAGTATTTCACTTGTGATAATTCATATACTCTCTCCATCCCATAGTAATATGCAAAAAGACACCTTTTGGTCGTCCCAAAGTAATTTGCAAAGTCCCAAAGTGGAAAAGAGACCCACTTGTCATACCCACAACAATTACCACCTTACTTCACTCTCTCTCCTACCCAACTATCTACCCTCACAACACATCACCCTTTTCACCTTTTTCCTTAGTTCTTGTGCCAAGCCCATTTGTGCATATTACTATGAGATGGAGTATTGTGTATCCATTTCTCTTTCTGCTCTCAGTATGAATTTGTTGTGCATCTGAATAGAATTCTTATGTGTTACGCTCTTTGTATGTGAGTCCGCTAGCTAACTTGGGGGTTGGCAGTGACAAAACAGCTCTGTCTAAATGCTATTTAACTGCAGGTCTAACATTGATTCTTATACTTGATTTAACAGTCTTCTTTGTTGATAAGGTGTTAAAGCTGCTTCATGCTGTAGTCATTGAATCGAGTCTTATAAACTGATTTTGTATATACTGTGTGTAGGTTGAACTAAAGTCTCATCCACACCCTGAAAGACCGGACCGTCTTCGAGCTATTGCTGCTAGCCTTTCAAGTGCAGGTCCGTTGCTCCATCTTTCAGCCTTGTTCGTGGTCGTAATCTTGCAACTGCGAGATTCTACACTTGTTTTCTGGCATTTTTTTTTTACACTTATCTAGTTTCTGGATATGTTCAATTCTTCATGTTTAACTTTCTGTATGGTAATTTAATTAAATATTCTTTCCACCAAATGTCTTAAATGTAATGGGGAAACACTTCACCGCAGGTATATTTCCTGGAAAATGCCATCCAATTTTGGCAAGAGAAATTACGCGAGGAGAACTTGAGAAGGTACGCAAATGTTCTGATTGAAGCCAATATGATAAAAATTCTTTCCATAGACTCATCTTACTACTTGGTTTGACTCTGTGGATCCATTTTAGCCATTTTGTTCAGTACAAATAATTTAGAAACATTATATATATATATATATATATATATATATATATATATATATATATATATATATATATATATATATATATATATTTGGGATTGGATATCTGCAAGTGGCAACAATGGAGATATGCCAGCTGTTGGCGTCAGGTTTATTTGTTCAGAGTTGTATGCATACATCACACCTATTTAAATGAGTGTGACTTCTCCTGAAAGCATTATAATTAACTCACCTTTTTCTTTTGTCAGTATACATTTATTTCAACAGCAGTACTCCTTAAAGGTAGGATATATAAGTACATTATGTGCATGAATCTTTTTGAGGCAAACATAAAAAAATGTCACATTTGTTTAGGCACAAAAAGGAATAAAATTTGATTCAAATATCTTTAGTGTTAAGCACAGTCTTAATCAGGCACAATGAACCATTAGATGGCTTTGCTTTTCATGTGAATTGACAATGCTTAGCAGAAACACAGACAGTTCTTCTTTGGTTTTGAATGATGTTGTTGCCTCATTGATATCTCCATTTTGTTTTGGTGATTCCAGGTCCATTCTGTGGAGAACATCGAATCTGTAGAACTTACAAGCCATGCTATTTCTAGGTATGTTGAATGAGGACATCTCGTTTTCCAATGATTGCACCTTTTTTTCTTATTTATTGTTATCACTGTCTCCCCGAATTATTTCGGGATTAAGGCTGTGTTGTTGTTGTTGAAGTCGTTGTCTATGTGTGTGCTTGGATGCCTCACAAGGTCACACAGTTGGTTAGTTTGGTGCAGTTCTTGAATGTTAAATGACCTATTTTCGACTTTGAGTCGATTTATCTGGTGTTATGGTTTCTTTGATTGACAGTTACTTCACTCCTGACACCTATGCAAATACACATTCAGCTTGTGCGGCAAGACTTGCGGCAGGTTTATGTGCTGATCTTGCTACAGCAATTTTCTCTGGGCGTGTAAAAAATGGATTTGCTCTGGTGAGAAACTCCTAATCTGTCCTCAAACCCTTTCAGTTAGCTTATTATGGTGACTGTTTCATAAAGTTGTTTCCACTGTCTCTGCTCTCTCTATAAAATGAGGCAGGTTCGCCCTCCTGGCCATCATGCTGGTGTAAATCAGGCCATGGGATTCTGTCTGCATAACAATGCTGCTATTGCTGCATCAGCAGCTTTAGTTGCAGGAGCAAAGAAGGTTTTGATTGTTGATTGGGTAATGACAGAACTTAACTTTTCTTGTGGCTTCTTTGGGACATTAATCCCCATATAATGGAACTTTATGAATCATGGAACTTTATTGGCTGAATTGAAGCGACTTAAGATCACAAACAACATTTTTTTACCTTTTTATCCCTTTTGCATGTCTAATGCAGGATGTACATCATGGTAATGGCACCCAGGAAATATTTGAGAAGAACAAATCGGTGAGCCTGCAAACATCATATTTATTTATCTTTTTACTCATTGATAAAAACTTGGTAATCGGTAAGCTTTGTTCATGTGATTTTAACTTGAATGGTTGGGCATAAGTCAGTTCTGGTTTTATTCTAGTACATGTCACTCAAACAGTTCTGATGCTGTTGCCATTTATGATGAAATAAATGAAGAATAACATACTCCCTCCGTCCCGGAACAATCTTCACACTTTCCCTTTTGGGCGTCCCAAAACTTACTTCACACATTTAAAACTTACCTAAAATGGAAAGAAATCTTTACTATTCCCTCCACTCATTCTCTCTCCTACATTATTTTAATACTCACAACACCATTATAATTTACTATTCTCTCCACTCATTCTCTCTCCTATTTTATTTTCACACTCACAACACTTTCAATATAATACTCCCTCCTTGAAACCAGTGCAAACAGTGTTTGTGAACATTGTTCCGGGACGGAGGGAGTACATGATATGCAGACAGAATCCCATGAAGCTAACAAGATTTTGTTAAAAAATGAAAAGTTAAGTTCTGTCAAACAAGTACATGAAGCTAACAAGATTTTGTTAAAAAATGAAAACTAAGATATTTTGTCAATTAGCGGAGTTTCCAGAAGCTGTTGTGGATGCTGTGAATTCTATGTTAAATTTGCTTGTCTCTTAAGAATGTCTTAAGGCAAGTGGAGCAACTAGCTCTAATAACAGCAAAGGTAGTAATGATAACTAATGACCATTATACACTTAATAATATAAGCGTTGTAGGAGATAAATGAGAGAATTGCCTCCCATGTTAGTTATGTTTGTGTGTTTTTTCTAATTCCATTTCAATGGTGAATTCCTTCGAAATACTAAGTATGGCACACACTTTGCTACTTCTTGCTTGACATTAGGGTTGTCTGGACTATTGTGTAGGTCTTATATATATCCTTACACCGACATGAAGGTGGGAATTTTTATCCAGGTACTGGTGCTGCTGATCAGGTATGTGGTTCCTTTCCTTACGATATTGCAATTTGTCATGTTGTATTTGGATGATAATGAATAGTGAAAATTTCTTTTGCAGGTTGGTTCCATGGGTGCAGAAGGGTATTGTGTCAATATCCCCTGGAGTCGTGGAGGAGTTGGGGATAACGACTACTTTTTTGCATTTCAGCATGTTGTGCTACCTATAGGTTACTATCTTTTCCTTACTTTTTTTTCTTTGTTAATCTCTTATAGATGATAGAGCATTTCTTGAAATCGTTGTTATTATATTCATCAAATAGCAAGGCAAACTTTCAATGCCCCGGGCCCATCATACGGGTATATGAGTAGGTTGGGGATTTTATTAAGAGACAGTTAGTTATACACTTAATTTTGAAGTCAAAAGACTGGATTATCTTGGACCATTGGAGAAGGGTTCATGAGTTTTTGTGCTGTCTCCCACTTCTTCATGTGAGCAGCTTAATTAGTTTATTGCATTATTCATGTAGATAATACTTTTGTATATATAGCATGGTCTACTATATGCAGATTTCATCTCCTTTTTCATTGTATCCCACTTCTCAATTTATTGCAGCTTCCAAGTTTGCTCCTGATATTACAATCATTTCAGCTGGATTTGATGCTGCAAGGGGTGACCCACTAGGCTGCTGTGATGTAAGGACTTCCTCCTTGTCATGTAATTAGTTTCTACCCCCTCTGTCCCAAAAGATTGTCTCATTTTGACTATTTGTGGTCAATTTAATCATTGACCAAAGGTTTCGAAGAAAATACAAGGTCCTGTGACTTTGTAAAAGTTGTTATTGATAGTTTACTTAATATTCTTACAATGATTGAAATTTTATCCAGAAGATAATAAATGTATGTAGAATATTAAGTTTAGTCAGTCTTATGTTAACTTCTAAAAACGAAATGAGACTATTGTTTTGGGATGGAAAGAGTGTTTTCTATTTTCTAGACTGAAGTAAAATGGTGGAGCCATCTGTTGCTTCAATGGAATTACGCCATAAGCTGCATTCAATACTTGTGGAAGCGCTACTGCCTCCTTCAGCAAAAGACCGTCATGTTTGATTTTCACACATAGTAATGAAGGTCACTGATTGGAGCCTATTTGAACAAATTTTTGTGAACTACTCCTATTAACTATGAAAAACCTATTATGTTTGCTCTATTAGTGACTCGTAAAGCCATGTAAACTGGTTATATATGGGGTATATTGGGAAACTAAAATTAATAAATTGTTTTACTTCTGATAGTTGGATGAGTATTTGGGATAAATTAAAAATAGCAACCAAGACAGTCATTTTGGAACAGTGGGAGTTGTTGTTACGTCATTTTGGTATTAATGGTTCAAATATCTGGTCTAAGTATTTCAATTTGATTTCTTGTTCTGGTACACCTAGAATCTTGGAAATTGTTCAGCTATCATACATTCTGAGATGGGCATACCTGTGTTAATTCTCAATGCTTATCTCTTGTAGGTTACACCTGCTGGCTATGCACAGATGACACAAATGCTGAATTCTGTCTCAAGTGGAAAGTTACTTGTTATCCTTGAGGGCGGGTTTGTTGCTAACCTTTGTCTCTTGTGCTCTATGAATTCTATAAGGTGGCTTTTTACGCAATGGTAGGGCAGCTGCACTGTGGACTAGGTTGACGGGTGCATTTCCTCCCCCAGTGTCATGAGCCTGATGCAATATATGCTACCCTCTTTTTTGTTCCTATATTTCTTTATATTATCTAGTACTCCCTCCGTCCCAAAATGAATGTCCATAAAAGTTTCAAATTTTCTCTTGATCAAGAGCAAATTTGAAACTTTTTTCGACATTCATTTTGGGACATAGGGAGTATTTAATTTCATACTGTTTCCAGGTACAATCTTCGGTCAATATCCTCTTCTGCGACAGCTGTAGTTAAGGTTGTTATCCCTTGTTAATTTGGATATTCTGTGAGTTTGGAATATTGGTTTTGAAATCTTGAGTGGGAGCTAAAACACTATTTAGCAAAAAGAATGCTACTACATCAGTATTCTTTAATCATGGAAAAAACAGAACTATCATGTCTTGCATTGTTAAATATAAGAATCTGACAAGAAACTAAAGAGTGCTGAATACTAGAATGACTGGCTTTCTTAGTTCTTAGCCTTTTATTCAGCAAATGATTCTGATTTTGACATATTTTTTTCTCTGGCGAAGGTCTTGCTTGGTGAAAGTCCTTGCGTTGTGGAACACAGCATACCTTCTAGATCTGGATTGCGAACTGTTCTGGAAGTCTTGAAAATTCAGATGAACTTTTGGCCTGCACTGGGGCCTATCTTTTCCGAGTTGCAATCACGATGGGGATTTTATACTTTGCTGGACAAAAGTGAGTGTATTATCTTTTTTTTGTTTTGTTTTCCTGTTTTTAGATTCTTAATTCCTGAAATGGGCTTGTAATATAGTGACATCATTGCTGGCAGTCGCTTTAGGATCTGAACTGAGTACAATAGTTTGGGGTTTTTGCTATTATCACTCAGCTTTTCAAACCAATTGGCAATAAAGCCCTTTTTTTGCAAGATGGAGAAAACAACCAGTTTTCCATCTTTTGACATATCACCATAAATATTCATTCATTAAGGGAAAACCGATGGAGACAAATACTTATAATGTGTGTCTACACTTTTTTTCAACTCCCGAATCATTTCGGCATGGGAGACACATATTTTGGAGGCTCCATTGAATTACAGTTTGAGTCGGCTATTTAATTGTCTTTTAGTATGACAAATTGAGTTTGATTCAGAAGTTCCAAAGTGATTGCAATTTGTATACTCCCTCCGTCCCAGGAAAATATACACTTTTTTGGGTGGTGCGGGAATTAAGGAGAAAAGTGAAAAAGGTGATGTGTTGTGAGTGTAGATGGTTGGATAGGAGAGAGAAAGTGGAGTAAGTGGGTAATGGTTGTGAGTAGAGAGAAGTGGGTCCCATTTCCATTTTAGGAAAGTGCAGATTATTGTGGGACGTTCAAAAGGGGTAATTTTGCAGATTATCTTGGGACGGAGGGAGTATGTGTTTGACCCACCATCCACAATATTTGAAATTCCCAAGAGGGCTTATATTTTTCCAAGTCAAGGTAATTGGATTGTAAGATGGTCAGGAAACATATGTTACTCTGGTTACTCGTTATGATTATTAGAAGGATTTCCTTATTTCTTCCTGCATGTATGAAGACGTTTTTTTTTTGTACTGTTTGATTTACTTAACTTGGTATTGTAATCCCACATTAGTTTATCAAGTAACCTAATCCTTCTAGCTTATAAATATTGTTCGAGCTTTGATGATATGGATTTGCAAAGGTGGTGCTTCTGAAAGCCTAAGTGTTGTAAGATTGTTAGTAGTTGATTCTTAATTAATGTTGATATTTATTTGCAGAAAAACAACAGGCGAAGAGAAGGAAGTGTGGGGCACCCGTATGGTGGAAATTGGGACGAAAGAGGCTGTTATATCACATCATATGTGAGAAGCATCGCCGAAAACTAAAGTGGTGGTGAAAACTACCTTTGTGGCTCTTGTTTAATGCACTTTGTTGTATTTTTCTTTCTCACTGTCACAGTGATGTATTATGGATTTGTTTCGGGATCTTTTTCCTCTATTATTGACATCCAGACAACTCAAATGTCATCTTTCAACAGCTCTCTCTCTCTCTCTCTCTCTCTCTCTCTCTCTCTCTCTCTCTCCCTCTCTCTGTGTGTGTGTGTGGGTTGAAAAGAATGGAAATTGAAACCGGTTTTAGGTTATGGAGGTTATATGTCCCACAGTTTCAAGGCAAGCTAATCAAGTGGCCCACTTATAAGAGTCATATTTTTGATGAATTGCCTTGGTGGTTGCAGACGTTTGGTACAAGGTGACTAAAGTTATACTACCTCCATATCCAGTATCACAATAAATATCACGTATTATACATGTTATTTTTGTCAAAATAAATGTCGCGTTTCTAAATAATGAAATGGTTATACCATAATTTTTTTCCATGGTACTAGCAATTGCAATGTACAAACAATTAAAATACAATTTTCTTAAAAATAATTGATATTTGTTGGTCCAATATTCCAGACAGTAAGAGAGATTTATGGATGGCGGGGATGAAATGGATGTTTGCTGCACAATTCAAAGAAGGAAGATGTTGACATATTCTGGGCAATCTGCTACATCTTCTTTCATCATTTTGGGATGAAGGGAATAAATAAATTATTTTGGGACGGATGGAATAATACTAAGGCATAAAAAAAATTGACTTTTCTATTTGGTTTCTTGTTAGGGGCCAGTGGTAGTGCTGTTATGCTTCATGTGAGCAAGCAAGGTGATATAAATGCCTTGGTTCTTAGTGATTCCTATCAATATATGGACATAAAGGGGCAGATGATTTTGAAACTGCGTAGGCTTGGTATTTAAAAAATATTGTAAATAATAATAACAGTGAAAAATAACTTCATTTATTAAAAGAAAGTTACATATAGTCGGTGATTTAGGTAAAAAACAAAAAAAAAAATCAAAATTTGAGGTGAAATTTGTAGCGCATCAATTAAGGCTAGATCCGTCCCGGATAGAATGATTGAAATTTCCATAGACCATATATGCCTTGCTCAAAAGGGTTATTCGTACAATTTTTTGATTGATTGATCTAAAGATCGATAGTAGTTTCATTGTCGTTATGATGGTTGTTTGATAAATTGGTTCGATTTATGTTGAGTCTTAATAAGTTTCCAGATAATTCTATTCTCAAGTTGTTTTGTTATCAATCTCAGTCGGCTAGGTAATTCATACAAAGTGAACAAATTCTAGTACTCTCTATGTTCCGTAATAAATGTCCCGTTTTTCTTTTTGGTACGTAGTAACTCCTCCTAAGTATGTGCGCTAAAGGGCTCCAACTCAAACAACATCCGGTATTTTTTTCTATATGAAAGGTCGGGGGTTCAGAATTATAAAAAAAAAATTGATTTCTCCGGTTGAGATTGGGTCGGTTGCCAGCATAACTTATTAGAATTTCGAATATTTTGTTCGTCTAAATGACAAAGTATCTTTTTGGTGAGTTTTTTTTCAGGAAAAGAACTCCTAACTATGTGTCGTGTTTCTAAAGAAGAAAATAATTTCAGTGCAATTTATCAGTATAAACAATGTACAAACAACGTTAATTAAAAATATATTAGAGTTGGATCCTCATTCCCTTAAAAGGTCTTGTTAAGGGGTGAGGTTAACCAACCTTATATAGTGGATCATTTATATTCTCCAAGTTGATGTGGGATAAATGGGCCCCCTCACGTGTAGGCCGGCATGACCATCGGCTCTACACGTGACCATTAACACGCCGGCATTATCATGGCTCAAACCCAACAAGGGTAACAAGTCCATCATCATCTTAGGCCAGCTCTGATATCATATTAGAGTTGGATCCTCATCCCCTTAAAAGACCTTGTTAAGGAGTGAGGTTAACCAACCTTATATAGTGGATCATTTATATTCTCTAAGTTGAAGTGGGATAAATGGGGTTCTAATCTAACAGGGTCCATTGTGACAAAAATTATGAAAGGGGAAGTATAATTCAGAAGTAGGGTGATTTTGGTCTTTGGTGCAATGCATAAAGACTTGCCTCGTGATCACATAAATGCTTTATGAAACAACATCTACATTTAACACAAAAGAAGAAATGATCGGTTGCCTCATGTTTTGGAGGTGACAAAATTAATAAAATGAATATTATTATATTTACAAATTGGTTCCAAAAAAGATAAAGAAAAAATAATTGACACAGCCCTAATATTTCTTCTTCAACATGATATTTTCACAATTCATTCCATTGTGAAGCTCAGATAAATTCAAGTATTAAAAACTAGGCTCATCTAAATATTATTAATTATTACACAACTTGCTTTATTGGTGCATCGGTGGTGGGGCCATCGGGTAAGCAACGGGCATAACATAAGGCGGATGATGATGATGAGGCATCATAACCGGAGTCCCAACAGCCGAAGGCATATGACCTGGGGCTGCAGCCACCGGGTGCCCCATGGGTGCACCATACATACCTAACCCCGGTGCCATGTTAGGTTGGGTGACCCCCCTGTGTTTAACTGGTGGTCCAAGGGCTGAGCCATTGGACCCATTCGGGTTCCCTTGCTGGCCCGTGATGGGAGCTTGGTGAGTGGAGACATCACCGTTGTTGTTGACACTGGTGATGTCGTGAATGCTTGTTCTTCGTCTGTCTCGGTTCATGGAGTTCAAGCGGATGAAGTATTTCTGGGCATGGCTAGCTACTTGTGTTGGTGTTCTTGATATTACATAGTTTCTTGAAATGCTTCTCCAATCACCTTTTCCAAATTTGTCCAAGCCTAGCAGGAATAACCTATAAAAAGAAACATCCAAAAAAAAAAAATATATATATATATAAATATAATTTATTGCTAACAAATTCTGTTGCAATCCGTGATGCTACTACTATTATTGCTCCAAATAGAAACATTTTCCGATCTAAGCCAATCCTAAAAGCCCAGCAGATGCAAATACTTCAATGCTGTTTGGGTCAAGTATGCTGTACAATAAACAGAAAAGGCACTTTCTTTTCTGTTGCAATAATATCAACTACATCATGAGCAGTCCGACTGCAAAACAGTCGATTCTGCTGCTTTGGACGATTCAAAGGCATATCTGAGTGGTCAAGATCCGAATAAACGGATTTTGGACGAAAATGCTCGTGAAATATAGGCTATATATTTAGAAACCAAAGGCGGAGATTGGCTACCAATCCAACTGCTACTACGTAGTTTGACTGATGCACAGTCTAACTGTTATGCAATCTGATTGTTGTGCTTCGCCATTATTATACCTTTAAAGTCTTAAGCATATCTACAGATAAAGTAAATAATTTTAGCATTATTGTATCATTTAAAATCTTAAGCATACCCACGGGTATTGTTAGAGATATTATCCCACATTGGAAATTAACAAACCTTGCCTATAATATATAAAGATCCTGTATCCTGAGTCACTCCCTTTATTATCAATTGATTTTAAGGTGAAACCTCAGATTTTAAGATGGTATCAGAACAGGTTCTTTACACGTGTGGCAACCAAGAGGTATACACACTCTTTCATCAGGCATCAGATTTGAAATCCAGCTTATGAATTCCAATTCCATGACTTAGATTTCACGTATCAGAGCTTGAAAAATGAAGCACTGGAAATCGAAATTGGAATTGAATTTGGACTTTTAAGCTCACTCTCAATCAAGTCCCAATTCAAAGACAGAATATTAAACATAATTTTCAAGAAATAGGCTAGTTATCAGTATTACCTATGTTCTTCTTCAGTCCATGGAATTCCTTTCCGACGTTCTTGTTCCGCCCTCGAACTCCCTTTCCCACCACCGCTGCCGCCGCCTGACCCATTAGACTCCTGCCCAAATCCGGCAAACCCATTGCTGTAATTACGATTGGAATGTCGACTGGAGTTGGACGGACCGGCTAAGCCATTACTAACCTTTGCCGAAGACGATGAAGCTTCCTCTCCAACATACTTGGGAATCGGAATTAAGTCGGATTCAATATCGTTGATATCCTCCACCAGTAATTGGTAGTGATGTTTCAGTTCATCAATTGTTTTGGAAGGAACCAAGGAAGCAATCTTATCCCATAATTGGTCATCGGAATCATCAATCAAGTGCAGAGCAATGGCAATTTCAAAAGCTTTTTCTTCTTCTCTGTTCCACACTACTACTGAAGTTGATGCTGCTGACATGATTGAATTGAATTGAATGTGTGTGTGTGTGTGAAAAAAAAAATCTTTAAGATTTTTCTTGGTGAAGTGTGTGATAATGGTGGTGCAAGTGGAGTGTTGAATGTTGATGGGTTGGTTAAGGGAATCGTTGGGGTAGGGGGCGTAGGATAAGAGGGGTGTAGGATAAGGATGGGGGTATCAAAAGTGTATTAATGGAATAGGACCAGTAAGGGATGGCCTGATATGTCATGTTCATGCAATATTTACATAAAAGTTGCCCAAAAAAGAAAAGATGAGAAACAATGGGAAATAAAATCTACACATAATTTGATTTGGTTTTGAACCTTCAAATATCACTTTTTATTCTTACATTAAAACTTGTTTTTTGCACTGAAAGAAAAGGTTGCCCCAAATACGAATGTTACACTCGTTGTACCGCGTTACATGTTATAATTCCAACTCGCTGTGAGAATCGTGTCTTAATAGACGTGGCCGGTTCGGTTAATCGGCGGTTTTCGATTACCGAACGGCGGTTTAAACCTCCAAAAATCCCAATCGAAACCGAATCGGTTAACCGCCTTAGCCGGTTTCGGTTTTACGGTTTACCGGTTATACCGGTTTGCCGGTTAACCATTTTTTATTTTTTATTTTTCTTTTTCAAATTAGGTTTTTCGGAAAATATTTTACTTAGGAAAAATCTGTAAGTCATTTTCCTTAGAAATGGCGTAAAAAATTTTCTCCATTTTTCGGAAAACAACCAAACACCGGAAAATGGGGAAAACGTTTTCCGGAAAACAACCAAACACCATAAAACAAGTTATTTTACGGAAAATATTTTTCGAAAAACGTTTTACGTCGAAACAAACGAAGTCTTATATCTTTGAAAACTTTGAAAGCAATATCTCAAAGCCATGAAAACTTTGAAAATCATGTTTCATACACTCTGATAACCATGTGTCTGAATAAGCAAGTGCTACTATTTGCACTATCAAATTTAAAAAAGAAATAGTGTAAACAATCTTGGTATTCTAAAAAGTTGTCATTATTAGTTTTTGAAGTTTGGACCAAATAATTCCCCTATATTTATTAATAGGTCTTAAATTTCAATGTTCCACCTTTTTTTTTCTTCCTCCATTATATTTTTCAATTTTTATAATTTTACAAGTTACATAAATTTATTTATTTTTAATTTTAATAAAAATGTAATGTTGTTTCAATCTCATTTTTTTAAAAAATAAATATTGCACTTTCTTTTTAAATTTGTTATAAAATAAAAATTGCATTTTAAAAAATGAAAATAATTCTAGTATAATTTTACTATTCTGCAAGTCATATATAAATAAATAAAACATAATATTATTTTAAAATGTTGACAAATTAAATATGATATTTTTATGAGACGAGGGGATAAAGTATTTAAAAAGACATTAGATTCTCAAATTAAATGAATATATATGCATACGAGTAGTAATAAAGTATATAAAAAATGAGATACTTGGATTTGCTAAACTTAACAATAAATATTTTTAATTCATAATTTGATTTAAGATAATTTTATATTTTAACTTAAATTTTTATTTGTTTTTTTAATTAAGCTAACACAAAATTTCAAAAAAATCCTGTTTTACACTCGCTTAAGAAAAACGACTTTTAGCTAAATAAAACTATTATACTAGTATAAAGAAATAAAGAGACTTAACAAGATATAACATTAAAAATAAAAATACAAAAAATCCATTTCATAACTTCAGTCAATTCAATACAACAAATTCACTAGTACAATTAGAGCGTAAACGCAAATATTATTTATAAGTGTTAATTCGATCAAAGTATGGTGTAACCCATTCAGCTGCACAATTATATCTGAAATGAATCCACTGTGGCATGAGAGTCGACATCGGGTATCCTCCTGTCAATGTTACATTGACGTAATTATTATTATTAATGTGTCCGATTGCAATAACAACATGTTGATACCACGGTGGCGGAGAAGATCAGAGCGGTAAGTGTGTTATTCTACTTGATATGCTCAGAACATGAAATATCACATTGTACTTCGAAGCAATCAGGACACCCATATTAGGCATGCTCATCCAATGCTCAGGAGGTGCACATCTATTTGACTCAAAAAAATTCAAGGAGTTGTAAACATTAACCCATCCTTGAACGCCAAACATCTCGACATATTCTAGTTTGTATGTGTCTAACTCTTCTATCAACTCATATGAACAGTGGGCCATGCATCTTCATGAAGACCAAGACAAACAACTATTGCTCGAAATCCACAATTTCCATCAGCTCTTACATCGTGTACTTGCGTGATGTAAGGATGAAATATAACCGGAAATTGATGAATATATGGATGCGAGCATTGTTGGTCCAAAGAGTAACTGTGTCTTATTGGTTCCAAAAACTGAGAACTTTTTAGCTCAACAAATCTCGCTGAAGAACAACTATATCTACTGGGTTTTTGAGCTGGCACAGGCGGATCAACATCAATAAATCTTGCTGAAGAACAATTGTGTCTATTGTCTTTTTGAGCCGGGCACAAAGTGATCAACATGACTTTTTCCGAATATTTTATCCTTGAAGGAGGGACTACCACGAGTCGTGTGAAAAGCTGGTTCACAAACCAAAGTTATTGATGGCGCAATTATCTCCCTTAACTTCCTCAAAAAACTGAACTTACCAGATTTCGGCTTTTCCTTCAACTGTGCCTTAAACATTTTTAACTCTAGTTCGCAACCAAAATCATCATATTCTTCTAAGGATGTGCACGGTGTTAAATCAAGCTTCCTCCAAAACTTATCTATTGAGTCAAGTGGGATAGAATGACCTTCATTGAAGTATATTACTTGTTCATGCGCACACGACAACCCATGACTTGTGCGTAATTGACATCCACAATTCTTAGAAAAAAATCCAATAACTTTGGACCGCTCAAATTCCTTGAATAGTATGTCAAGTGCATAAGTTGAAATGAAACCATGCAATTCTCGGAACAACGGTGTGTTGAATCGATGTCGAATGACAATTTTGCTCTGTTCAAGACTTGCTTTGATCGATATGACTTGTGACTGGACGACCTGGTGGATATACGACAATGATGTTTTCAAATTGGATCGCGAGGACTCCAAGTATTTTTTTTTTAACTTGGCATGACTATCTACTCTGTTAGTTGTGTGATTTCCAAAATTAAGAAATTTGTCGGTCCAAGCACATTGTTGCATGCTTTCATCAAAGCCAACTCCTTATATGTGACGAAAACGCGTGGAGCAGTACATCCATGTATTGTTGACTTAAGACAACTTAATGCCCAAGTATAGTTTGACTCTGTTTCATTATGCATGAAGACAAATGTTATGCAAAAGGTCATATTAGTTGAAGTTACACCAACAATTTCAAGGAGAGGCATCTTATATCTATTGGTTTTATGTATCGCATCCATCAACAACACATGTGGAAATGCACCCCATATCTCCAAAGATTTTGGATGAGCAAAGAATAAATCTTCTATTCATTAGTTGAATCATTTGTGCGAAACTCAAAAACATAATCGGTTTGCTGTAAAAATGACATAACAACTTGCATTTGAGTTTTACCAGCTTTTTCCACCGTTCGAATCTTAGGGGCCGTTTGGTTCGATGGAAAAAAAGTGAAGGAATGGAATGGTCAATGGAATTGAATTCCTGAAGGAATTGGAATGGAAAAAAACTGGTCAAACTCCTCCGTTTGGTTGACACGGAATGGAATGAAATTGTCATTCAATTTCTTGGCAAATCATGTTTGATTTGAAAATACAAATTATAGGAATAGAATGAAAGCATATAAAATATCCAATTTACCCTTCTTTTAAAAAATTATTTTTTTTGGGGGGTAGGGCAGGGTGGGTGGGTGGGGTAGGTATGGGGTATGCAAAATGAGTAAAAAAGAATTTTTTTTTGTGGGGTGGGGTGGGGGGGGGTAGGTAGGTGGGGGTGGTAGGGCAGGGGTAGGCAGGGGGTATGCAAAATGAGTAAAAAAAAAAATTCGTGGGGGGGGGGTTGGTAGGACGGGGGGGTGGGTGGGGTAGGCAGGGGTATGCAAAATGAGTAAAAAAATATTTTTTTTCGTGGGGGTGGGGGGGGGGGTGGGGTGGTAGGGCAGGGGCTGGGTGGGGGGGTAGGCAGGGGGTATGCAAAATGAGTAAATTTTTTTTTCGTGGGGGTGGGGGGGAGGGTAGGCGGGGGTGGTAGGGCAGGGGCTGAATGGGGGGGTAGGCAGGGGTCTTTTAAAAAAAAAAATTGGAGGGGGGGGGGTGGGGGTGGGCAGGGGCTGGGTGGGGGTGGGTGGGTAGGCAGGGGTAGGGGTGATTTGGGTTTGGGAATATTTTGGTCAAAAAAAAAATTTAATTGATCATTCCTTCCATATATGGAGGGAATGACCAATTCCTTCCTTCGATGGAAATAGCCATTCCGGAGGAAAGAAAAATTGTAACCAAACATGGCAATGGAATGGGTCAAACGGAATTGACCATTCCATTCCATCGGCGGAATGGTCAATTCCGCAAACCAAATCGGCCCTTATGGCGTGCATTGTATATAGTTTTGATACTAGACAAATTATCCAAATTTTATTGTTTTAGTGTTGTCAAGATATCTCGTGGTTTCACGTTTTTTCTTGACAAATCTTCCACTAACCTAGCTTCATCTCCAGACAACCTCCTTGAATACGGATGATCTTTCACATATAATGCAGGGTCGTGATTATGTAATTTACATATTACTTTTAGTCTCCAACAATCACCCATTCGTAAAAATTTTCCTTCTAATTCGAATGGACACCCAATTTTTTTTTGTACCATTACGTCTTGTGGAGATTTTATTACTTTTGTAAATACCTCCTCGATCACATTGAAATACAATTCTAGGAATCTTTCCAGATGAGTTTTTTGCCGATCTTTTTATTACAATAGCATACCCAAGAGAAAATTCCATACTTTGTACCCAGTTAATCAAATCTTCTCGAGAATGGAACACCTAAAAAGATATTGAATGTTACGTCATGGTTTTATTATAAAATGTAATTAAAATATTGAAACACCTAAAAAGATAAAGAATTCTTTATTAATTTTTGGATTTATTTCTGTACATGCAAAAAAAGATTTTGTATATGTACATAGATTAATATAGTACTACTTCTTTAGAACCGAAATAAATGACAATTTTAATTTTAAATAAAATAAATAAATTATTTAATTTTGGATCTTTGTACATGCAAAGAAAATAATTTTGTACATGTACATAGATTAATATAGTATTACTTCTTTCTTTCATCTCAAAATAATGACAATTTTAATTATATTTAAAATAAAAAATTATTTAATTTTGGATTTCTGAACATGCAAAAAAAAAAAGATTATGTACATGTACATAGTTTCGTCAAAATTTTAATTTTATTTAAAATTAAATGATTATTTATTTTTGGACGGCTACTATTAGATTAGAGATAGATAATTTTATGGGATTTTTACCAATAAATCCTTGACATAAGATGGAATTTACCAATAAAAACACACATTTTCAAAACTAACCAAAAAATCCCTACTTATAACAAATACCCGATTGCTCTTCCTGCCTTTCTCTCAATATACGCTTCTCTCTCTCTCTACGCGATTCTCTCTCTACGATCCATATGGGTTTCTGCGAATCTGAGCAAGATCCGGCAGATAACCGGCGAATCTGAGCAAGATCCGTTCACATTACTCTCTCTCTCTCTACGCGATTCTCTCCAGGCCAACGATCAAACCCTTGCACACCCTCTCTCAATACCACCGACAATACCATCCCAAATCCGGCAGATAACCGGCGAATCTGAGCAAGATCCGATCACATTACTCACTGGAATGTTAGATTACGGCCGCCAAGACTTGTCCCTACACTCCGGCGACGACGACCGGCTATCTTCCATCTACTCAGGTGGCGTTTTTCTCATAGTCATCTCCTTTCTCCTCGCCAACACCGTCGTCTCCCTCATTTGTCCCGCCTACGAAATTCTAGATTTGCAACAACAGTCACAATGTCCGACCAGATCAAACCATATTCGGGCAGATCTACTTGCTCCCACGGCCATAATATCCGGCCAGATCTACTCATGACTGAATACTTTCCAGATCTGCAAGTCCGCGGCCATGGTTGTGCCATTGCTGAATTGTGATGTTGTTAAATTTGTTTATGATTTAGATATGGTATTGAGTTATTTTATCCATCCACTAATCTTCATGAAAGAAAAGAGGTGTGGTGTGGGGTGTTTCTTGGCAAAATATTAAAATTCGGTGGTTGGAAATTGAATGGTCTGGGGCTTGTTTGAACTGAGAAATTTCTCAGTTATAGTGTTATAACTGAGAAATCAATTTTATAAGTGAGAAAATCCTCAGTTGTTCATAGTGTTATAACTGAGAAATCAATTTTATAACTGAGAAATTTCTCAGTTGTTCATAGTGTTATAACTGAGAAATCAGTTTCTCAGTTGTCGTAGTGTTATAACTGAGAAATTCCTCAATTGTTCATAGTGTTATAACTGAGAAATCAGTTTCGCAGTTAGAAATCAATTCTTATAACTGAGAAATCAGTTTCTCAGTTGTATAATGGTATAACTGAGAAAATAGTTTCTCAGTTGTTCATAGTGTTATAACTGAGAAATCATTTTTTATAACTGAGAAATCATTTTTAATAACTGAGAAATCAGTTTTTATAACTGAGAAATCATATAACTGAGAAATCAGTTTCTCGGTTGTTCATAGTATTATAACTGAGAAATCAATTTTTCAGTTGTTCATAGTGTTATAACTGAGAAATCAGTTTTTATAACTGAGAAATCAGTTTGAAATAAGTTTTAATACCTAAAAAATCATTTTTTATAACTTTGAAATTATTGTGAAATCAAATCATAAAAATATGAAATTGAAAGATGTGATAATTAGTTTTTATAAATGTAAAATTACTATTAGTCAAATCATAAAGTTATAAAGTTGGTCTAATAATAGCCTAAGGACTTATTGGCGAATTTATTTGGTCTATAATAGCCTAAGGACTTATTGGCGAGTTTTGAAAATGTCAGTCCTTTAAGGTAGTATTTACTTGGCTGAAGGGTGTATTGGTCAAAGCCTCTAATTTTATTTAAAATAAAAAGATTATTTATTTTTGTGAGGTTCAACACTTAATTGTTCAAACTTTATTGCTAAGTACATTAAATAAATTTCCTAAAACTATGAGTTTTCTAAAACCTAACACTTACAAGTAGTATTTTGAAACTGAGTGGGTGAAAATATTTAGTATAAACAAATTAAAGAAACGATAAAAATAAAGAACTAATAGAAAATCAAAACTAAATGTATCCAACCAAAATATTTAGTATATATATATATATATATATATATATATATATATATATATATATATATATATATATATATATACTCCCTCCGTTCCAATAGAATTCACACAGTTACTGTACACGCGTGGATTAAGAAAAAAAATAATGATATAAATGTTGTGAGTATAAAAGTAAAATAGGAGAGAGAATGAGTGAAGAGAATAGTAAATTATAATGGTGTTGTGAGTATTAAAATAATGTAGGAGAGAGAATGAGTGGAGGAAATAGTAAAGATTCTTTGTCATTTTAGGAAGTGTGTGATTTGTAGCGGGACGCCCAAAGAGAAAAGTGTGTGATTTGTAGCGGGACGGAGGGAGTGTATATATATATATATATATATATATATATATATATATATATATATATATATATGGGTTTTGTTAGGATACCCTCTTCAAGGGGAGCTTAACAAGTGGCCCCATATGTTATGACTAAAATGCCCCTTCATCTTGTACATGAACTAAAAATAAAAAAGGAGTATTTTAGCCAACAAAAAAATGAGTTAATTGTTAAGGTACTCATACTGTGGGTATCCTAATATATACTATATATATGGGATTTGTTAGGATACTCACAGTCGGAGTACCTTAACAATTAATCCATTTTTTGTTGACTAAAATGCCCCTTCATCTTGTACATAAACTAAAAATAAAGAAGGAATATTTTGATCATAAAATATGGGGCTACTTGTTAAGCTACCCTTGAAAAGGGTATCCTAGCAAAACCCTATATGTATATGTATATGTGCATGTATGTATGTATATATATATATATATATATATATATATATATATACACATCGGGTATTATTCGCATAAAAAATACATTTTGAGAATAGAAACATTTATATAACTCAAATATATATTAATCGAGATAAATATTATACCGCATCGATAGAAAATTTGCTTGTGTCGTTGACATCCGATTCATTCTCATTTTCATTTTTATCACCTTGAGATAGTTTGTCATCCTCCTAAACAAACACATGTTAAAACATATAAGAACCAAATTAGTAATAATAAATAAAATAAAATGTACTATTTCAAATATAAAAAATAAATTGTAAAAAATATTAAATTAAAAATATCTTATCACTTGACTTATTAAACCATTGATCTTCTCTCCAGTTTTTCATTTTCTCAAAATTTATATTTTACTTCTAGAAATTTAAAATATCACTAGTAATATTTGTGTATGTTTATGTTTTAGTAATAGAAGGATTGAATTAGTGAAAAATGAAAGATTTATATTGTCAAACTCACTAACTCCCAATTATATTTTTTTTTTAAAACTGAAAAGTATTAATTAAATAAAGTTAATTCTATTTACTATCGTAGACTGTCGTTGTTTTCCTTCCCTATATCTATGCATAGAAAAAAAGTAAGACAGTCTGAAAAGAATGCACAAAAAAAGAGTAAGGTAGTGTGAAAAGAAAAAAAAGGTAGTGGGAATAGAAATTTCTATTCTATATTGATTCTTATAGGCAAAAACAATCCTAATAGTTGTATTTCAGAATATTGTATCTTAGAAAAAAAAAAAAATGGGAGAGAAATTGATAATAAAACAACCTATGAAAGTTATGTCTCAGACTAATTTTTGGCTCTGAGATGTAAGTCCTAGACTAAATTCTTTACCCCAAAACGAAAAGAAAAAAAATAAAAAAAAGAGGCTTTGACCAATACACCCTTCAGCCAAGTAAATACTACCTTAAAGGACTGACATTTTCAAAACTCGCCAATAAGTCCTTAGGCTATTATAGACCAAATAAATTCGCCAATAAGTCCTTAGGCTATTATTAGACCAACTTTATAACTTTATGATTTGACTAATAGTAATTTTACATTTATAAAAACTAATTATTACATCTTTCAATTTCATATTTTTATGATTTGATTTCACAATAATTTCAAAGTTATAAAAAATGATTTCTTAGGTATTAAAACTTATTTCAAACTGATTTCTCAGTTATAAAATATGATTTCTCAGTTATAACACTATGAACAACTGAAAAATTGATTTCTCGCTATAATACTATGAACAACCGAGAAACCGATTTCGCTATATGATTTCTCGCTATAAACCGATTTCTCGGTTATTAAAAATGATTTCTCGCTATAAAAAATGATTTCTCGCTATAACACTATGAACAACCGAGAAACTGTTTTCTCGCTATACCATTATACAACCGAGAAACCGATTTCTCGCTATAAGAATTGATTTCTAACCGCGAAACCGATTTTCGGTTATAACACTATGAACAATTGAGGAATTTCTCAGTTATAACACTATGACAACTGAGAAACTGATTTCTCAGTTATAACACTATGAACAACTGAGAAATTTCTCAGTTATAAAATTGATTTCTCAGTTATAACACTATGAACAACTGAGGATTTTCTCACTTATAAAATTGATTTCTCAGTTATAACACTATAACTGAGAAATTTCTCGCTCAAACAAGCCCTGCATCATTCAATTTCCAACCACCGAATTTTAATATTTTGCCAAGAAACACCCCACACCACACCTCTTTTCTTTCATGAAGATTAGTGGATGGATAAAATAACTCAATACCATATCTAAATCATAAACAAATTTAACAACATCACAATTCGCAAGAATGGCACAACCACGGCCACCGTACTTGCAGATCTGGAAAGTATTCACCATGAGTAGATCCGGGCCTGATATTATGGCCGTGGGAGCAAGTAGATCCGCCCGGATATGGTTTGATTTGGTCGGACATTGTGACCGTTGTTGCAAATCTAGAATTTCGTAGGCGGGACAAATGAGGGAGACGACGGTGTTGGCGAGGAGAAAGGAGATGACTATGAGAAAACGCCACCCGAGTAGATGGAAGATAGCCGCCGTCGTCGCCGGAGTGTAGGGACAAGTCTTGCGGCCGTAATCTAACATTCCAAACAGTAATGTGATCGGATCTTGCTCGATTCGCCTGCTATCCGCCTGGATTTGGGATGGTATTGTCGGTGGTATTGAGAGAGTGCGCAAGGGTTTGATCGTTGGCCCTGGAGAGAATCGCGTAGAGAGAGAGTAATGTGAACGGATCTTGCTCAGATTCGCCTATCTCACTGGATCTTGCTCAGATTCGCAGAAACCCATATGGATCGTAGAGAGAGAATCGCGTAGAGAGAGAGAGAAGCGTATATTGAGAGAAAGGCAGGAAGAGCAATCGGGTATTTGTTATAAGTAGGGATTTTTTGGTTAGTTTTGAAAATGTGTGTTTTTATTGGTAAATTCCATCTTATGTCAAGGATTTATTGGTAAAAATCCCTAAAAAAAATCAACCATGACTAAATAATATGAATGAATTCCAACTAGTTTTGAAGCCAAAACATAAAAAAAAAAACAAAAAATAACGTTATTGTACATTCACATCATAAACCAACTAAATTATTTGATAATGCATCAATTCTTCAACAAAATCCAACTATGAAATAAATTTAATGCACTTTTTTATTTATTAACAATATAATATTGGTTCAATTCTTCTCTACTTTTCAGTAAATATATATAAAAAAAAACAAATAAAAATGATAGGAAATACTCCCTCCGTCCCAGCGAAAGAGTCGGTAAATTTGTCCGACACGCAAAATAAGAAATGTGATGTAGGAAAGAGAAAAAGTTTAAATGTTGTGAGTATGAAAAATTAAATAGGAGAGAGAATGAGTGGGAGGTGATGTAAGAAAGATAATGTTGTGAGTGTAAAAATTAAATAGGAGAGAGAATGAGTGGGAGGTGATGTAAGAAAGATAATGTTGTGAGTGTAAAAGTAAATAGGAGAGAGAATGAGTGGAGAGAATAGTGATTTAAGGTTTCCTTTTTGGGAAAGTGGCTTTTTAAATGGGACGCCCAAAAAGGAAATAAATGGCTCTTTCGCTGGGACGGAGGGAGTAGATGAAATTGTACAAAATCAACTGAAGGAATAAAGTTAGAGAATATGGGAAAGAAAATGAAATGAAGGAATAATGGGAAATGGTCCAATCCAATCCAATGGATAAGTTAAAAGAGCACTCCACACTTTTCCAATCAATCAATTTTCAGGGTCTTCTAGCAATTTAATTATACAATAATTAGCTTTCAATCAGATATATTTCCGTTTCATTTTATTTGATATCAAAAATTTTAATAAAAAAATAGCAGGGAAAATTAGTGAAAGAAGTTGTTATGAGTAAAAAAGTAAAGTAAAACAGAGAGTAAGTAAGATGAATCATAATTTGATTGGTTTTTTGAATATATAATTTGTCATTTTTGGAAGTAAAGTGTTATATTTAATTAAAATATATGAAAACGAGTTATATTTTTAATGTAATGGATAATATTTTATAATAATATACAAAATTTATAGTCAAATTGCAAGTGTCCAAATTTATAAATAAATAAAATTGGCAATGTACCAACTTGGGGAAAATCGAACATTTTGCTATTGCTTTTTTATGTTTTTGTCCTTTTTTTTTTTTAAAAGAGTTCCCACTTTTCACCACGACGTGGCTATTTTTCCTTCTCAGACCATGTCCATCTGTGAACTTGGGTTGGGTTGGGGGGGAAGAAGACAAAAAAAAAGAAAAGTAAAAAATGAAAAAGAAAATTAAACCAACCAACCAGGCCCGATTTGGTCGGTTGACCAATTTTGGTAACCACCCAAATTTTTCAACACATTGTGCCAAATGGCATATTTTAATTAGTTCTCTCAATTTTTTTGAATTATCTTTTTAAATATAATTCTAAAATAGCTATAAATATATTTATATTTTATTAAAAAATAAAAACGTACCTAAATTTTTGTTTTTTCATTCTCTATAAATAGAGATCAGTTTGGTATTTTTTGTGTCATTTCATTTCATGTATTGTAATTTTATTTTCGTCATGTATTATAGTATTAAGTTTTAATTTTAATTTTAATTTTGTTTGATATTTTTATTAAGTTTATTTTTTGCAATTATTATAAATTTAGTAGTTAAATTTATTTTTGTTAATTTATTATAAAATTAGAAAAATAATATAAATTGAGTATTAATAATATGTAATAAATTTAATAAAAGATAGTTTAAAGAGATAATGTTAGTTGGGTTGGGTTGGATTGAGTTGCTGATGAATGATAAAAAAAAAGAAGAGGTTGGTTGTAAATATAAATTTAGTAAATGGAGGAGAGAGAAATAATATTTAATTGTTGGGTTGGGTTGGATTGATTGCTGATGGACTTAGTCTCATGGTTTTTGCTAACATGCGCCTTTTAAATATCTTTCTTTACTCTCGAAATACAATACTCCCTCCTTCCCGGGAAATGGTTCACCATTTTTGGCTCGACACGCAAATTAAGAAAATAGGTGGAAAGAAAAAATATTGTGAGTGTAATTTGAAAATAGGAGAGAGAATTAGTGGAGGAAATAATAAATTTAAAAAGTGTTGTGAGTGTAATAGTGAATTAGGAGAGAGAATGAGTGGAGGAAATAGTGAGTGGGTATAATAGAATATTAATAAAAGTTTTCCATTTTAGGAAAGGTGAAGCTTCAAACGGGACGCCATTTTGGGTAAAAGGTGAAGGATTTTCTGGGACGGATGGAGTATTTACGAAAGTATATACTCCCTCCGTCCCGGCCGACTTAGGATTTTTTGAAATGGCACGGGGATTAAGGAAAAGGTAAATGTTGTGAGTGTAATTTAAAAATAGGAGAGAGAATGAGTGGAGGGAATAGTAAATTATAATGGTGTTGTGAGTATTAAAATAATGTAGGAGAGAGAATGAGTGGAGAGAATAGTGATTTAAGGTTTCCATTTTGGGCCGTCCTAAGTCGGGTGGGACGCCCAAAATGGCAAAAAGTCCTAAATCGACGGGAACGGAAGGAGTATATTTTTATATTTAGTTTAAAATATTTTAAAACTAATTGTTTTTAAATTTAATAAGAAGGATATATAAATATTCTTATTATTTCACTTTAAAAAATAATAGTACAATTATGCATAAAAATGTATTGTTTAATATATATATATATATACTCCCTCCGTCTCACGAAAATATGCACTTTTTTGGCTTGATGCGGGAATTGAGATAAAAGGTAAAAAATGTGATGTGTTGTGAGTGTAGATGGTTGGGTAGGAGAGAGAAAGTGGAGTAAGTGGGTAATGGTTGTGAGTAGAGAGAAGTGGTTCCCATTTCCATTTTAGGAAAGTGCAGATTATTGTGGGACGTCCAAAATGGGTCTTTTTGCAGATTATCGTGGGACGGAGGGAGTATATATATATACTCCCTCTGTTCCACGAAAATATGCAATTTTTGGCTTGGTGCGGGAATTAAGGTAAAATGTGAAAAAGGTGATGTGTTGTGAGTGTAGATGGTTGGGTAGGGGAGAGAAAGTGGAGTAAGTGGGTAATGGTTGTGAGTAGAGAGAAGTGGGCCTCATTTCCATTTTAGGAAAGTGCAAATTATTGTGAGACGTCCAAAAAGGTCTTTTTACATATTATCGTAGGACGGAGGGAGTATATATATATTTCACTTATATTTTTTAGAAAAATATATAAATAACAATGTGAGGGTGTACTCGATGCGGGCATGCAGTTTTCTAAATAATAAATTAAGGCGCACCTTTCATAGTGAACTCTTGTTATGATTCTCACTCACAATTAAGATATTAATCCTATTGTACAATTATTAAAATTATTTAAAATTTTATTACTCCTCTCCAAAATAAATATCATATTTTTTAAAATTTAATTGATTTTTGAGTAACATTTTATAAAAAATATATTTATTTTTATAAAATATTAAAAATAGCTGTTAATAGTGTTTATGTTTGTCAACAACCATTTTTAAAATAACATCAGATACTTAATTTTTTTGATCGAATTTCAACCAATTCCTTAAATATCCTTAAAATAAAAATTAATGCTAATTTACCTATGAAAAACTCAGTATTAGGACTCTTTAATCTGGGACGGACCAAAAGTGAAATTAGGACTCTTGAAGTGGAACGGAGGGAGTAATAATCAACCTCATTATTATTTCTCATCAAAATATACACACATAATATTAAATATTAGTCTCTGATCAAAAGCTTTAATTAAAGCACAAATCGAATAATGAAAACATAATTAAATTGGTGTTAATCAAGTTGAAGTTGTTAGCACAAAAAATGTCACATATTTGCACCTAGTAGTGTGTGTGTGAATGTGAATGGTAGCCAAGGAAGAGAGAGCATGGATCTGTCGGTCGCCTTCAGTTATCAGCACCACTCATTTCTCCTCAACACTTTCTGCTTCACTTCATATTCAAATTCATGCCACAGATATTTGCAAATGAAAATGAAAAACAAAATTCAAACTTGTTATTAATCAATCGAGAGTAAATTTAGATTTTCTTTTAGAAATTCGTTATGGGATTCATTTTGGGATAGAGATAGTGCTCCATCCGAACATGAATGTTCAATTTTGGGACGGGCGGAGATGGTAAATTTGAAAACTATACATAAAAAGAGAAGGGAAGTTGCAACTGTAATGCTATTGCCAATGGAAATTTAATTCACAGTCACAGACCTCATGCTCTTTAAAGGATCTCTCTCTTCTAACTCATTCTTTGAACACTCTACAGATTAGAAAAATGTCAAAACAACATCTTTATCACTGATCCATTCAAGAAATCAGTAATTTGCCTCTGACCAGTTTGCTGCCCAAAATTGCAACTGTTATCTGGGTGAGGCTGGAGAAAGAATCCCAACAGCATGGCCAGGAACTTTCTTGGGTTCCTCAGGACATTGTAGAAGGGTTGCTCTTTGGGGATTCATAAGCAGCAGCTGTTGCATATCTTGAGGTAGAACATTGAACACCGCCCGTAAATCTCCTTTGAGTTTTCGGCAGGCTGCTTGGGAATATGCACCAGGACTTCCAGTCTTCTGTATATATATATATATATATATATATATATATATATATATATATATATATATATATAAATATATAAACAAAAAAAAAAAGAATCCATTCAATACAAAGTCAGAAAACGCTAATGTCATTTCATATTACAAGCTCGCATATATGTCCCACCACGTCAATATTTCCATCAATAGCGATAAATGTATTAGTTTTGGAAAGATTTGAAACACAATCCAGTAATAAACATGTCAAACTGCAAAACAATATTTAAGTTTCCTTAAGAACACAAGTGCTGTAAGTCAAACAGGTCAAATTTCCTAATGTTGACATTCATGCATAACATTGACTCAGCCAGCATGGTGTGACCCAACAGATTAACGGAGTGAGATAAGTACTCCCTTTGTTCCGAAATGATCTTCCCACTTTCTTTGTCATTAGCACGAAGTACTTTGAACAATAATTTTCAGTTGATTTAATATCCGAATGGACATCTAAAAATTGTTATTGATAGTACTTATAATGGTGTATCGATAACAAGTTTTAAATTTTCATTAGGATAATTAAATCATCCTAAAACTATTGCTCAAAGTACCTTCATGTTAACGAAAAAAAAAAAACTGGGAAGATCATTTCGGGACGGAGGGAGTATAACATTAAAGCATACGCAACGTTCGTTATAGACTAGCTTACTGATGATTTGATAGTCTCACTTAGGCACTTTATTGAACTTGACAGGAACAGTTTAGGTGTAGAAATTGTATGTGGAGGTACTGAAATGTTCTATGAATATTTGGTCTTCTATTATCATAGCACGGGAATATACATGACAGTTTAATAAAGGCTTCTTCCGGCTGTCTGCAACATTTTTTAGTGGCCGAGAGTTGACTAAGCCAGTACTCAGCAATGAATGTCATGTCTCAAAAGCAGACAAAATAGTACTCCCTCCGTCCCTAAATGAATGCCCAAATTTCATTTAGGGGACATTCTGAAAATGATCACTTTTTAAACAATTAAATGGTAAATATGTATATGTATATATTATTGTTATCCACTTGCATAACATTTAGTTTTGCAAGTATAAAATGTCTAGTGATTTTATTTTGGTGAAATAAAATTTAGGGACAGTCTTCTACAAAAAGGTATTCATTTTTTTTTTTTTTTTTTTTTTTTTTGAAAATGGACATTCATTTAAAGGAAGATGGAGTATTAGGAAAAGTAATTTTCCAAAGATTATCCGCACTAAGGTTAAACTGTACTTGGCAATTGATATATTCAAACCAATTCAGCTTGAGTCTCAAATTTACAATAAACGTAGTTTAAAAGCCAAAAATAAAATAAAATAAAATTATAACTGAAATACCATAAATAATATAGTATGGAACGTGATTTAAAACCAGTGAAAATTCTGCTCCTCTCAATTCCAAATTGTAAATAAACAAGAAAAGTCGTTCTTGACCCAATTGGATAACTTGCATACGTAGGTTCAACTCATTAACTCACATTGGAATTGAAAAGAGGAGAGAGAGGTCTTAAACTTTGCTTCAGGAAATCCTAGCATCTTGGACAGAAAGACTGAGCAATTCAAATTCAACATTCTTGCCACTATCACTATTCAGAATAACCATCTATCAAAAAATGCCAAAAACCCATGCTTTCCCTCAAATCACATGGGCCATAAATAGTAGACCAAAAGGTTATATTGTATGAGCTAATTTGCAGGTTTTTATCAGTTTGTAAGTTCTGTTACCGTAAGAGCGTGGACTACTATCTTTAAAGCTATTAATAAGGTAATGATAAAAGTAGTACTCCGACCCCACAATAGCGCCACCTGGGCCACCTCTTAATTTGTTATCAAAAAGTAGTCCCCAATCCCATTTCTACAAGACGATAAAAATCTAGTGCAATTCCGAGGTACAAACAAGTAAAGCAATAGCTTTATAAAGTTTGACTTGTCAGATGAGACTATTTTATTGGGATAGAGGGATTGATAATTGCATATATATACAAGGACTCAAGAATACAGTGGGAAAAGTGAGGAAAGGAATCAATCAAACTCTGGAAAGCACACAAAAAAACTTGCATATATTATACCCCCTGCCCAAGAAAGTCATATTTGAAAAATCAACCTTTTTAAGGATGTCGCTTTAATAGCTTGTAGCTTCTTGAAATTGCACTTAAATTGTAGCCTTTTTTTTTAAGAAATGAGACTACTTTTGGGGGCAAACTAAAAAGAACCAGAGGGACTCTTTTTAGGGGGATGAAGGGGGTATGCGAATGGTATCCCACTCCAACAATCAACCAAGGGACTCCATTAATGCTTATTTCCCATATTTATACATTTTAACATAAATTGTGTGCCCATTTACAAAAGAGATGTCAATGCTTGGAGTAAATACTTTCCACCTTTATTCTGATTCACAATATTTAAATGAATTAAGCCACCGATAAATTAATGTCATTTAGAGATCAAGATAATTGACATATGTTGTTTTCATCCCTATCAGCAGCACCTCTTCCTAATTTGTTTCTCCCCTCTTAGTCTCTCTCCTGTATATTTAAAGCTTCCCGATCTCAGTCCTTTGCCCAACCCAATTTTATTTTTACTCATAGTAATGCCCAGTTAAAAATCATTCGCATTCTGGTAGTTAATCATCTTCATATATCTAACCACCTCAAAATTTTAGCCAATAGGGAAAGACACAAAGTTCGCTAAAGAGAGTAAAATCTTGCCTGCATTTCTCCAAGAAGATGTCTCTCGATGGCATTGAAGGAATCAATTATTTCCAATTCTGATAATGTTTCCAAAAAATCTTTAATGTCTGCCTTCATTCTTGCTTGTCGCCAAAGTCTATGTTGTTCCTGCTCAGCAACAGCACGCTTTCTTCGAAACCATGGTTCGAAATTATGTCCTTTCAGGAACCGTCTGTATATGCATGTAAATCATATCAATTTCAAGTGGGAAGTTACTGGAGAGATAAGATAAAACTAGCAATTGATACTATACTAAAGCGGGAAGGGCCTTTTTTTTTTGAAGCCCAATCATGCTTATGTATTCCAAAAAAAAATCTCAAACTAATTACCACCGTCAAATTCAAATATATATTCCACAGGTCATAACAATTACTACTCAGTTCCTTCCAGTTCTTAAACTAGGGGGGGGGGGTCTCAAAACCACCGACAGTTTATTTATTTATTTTGAATATCTTTTCGATTCTTATAATGAACTTTAAAGAATATAACAAACAAAAAGACATGAAGACCCACTTGATATGCCAATTAACTTGTTTGAAAAAAAGGATTACCAGGGGCCAGTAGCAAATGGCATATACAGAAAGTAAGACTAAATATTACCATACACAATCTTACTTGTATAGATCCAGCCAATTTGATTTCATCCTTTTCGATAGAAATTTCCCAGGACCTCGGGCTGATAAGTTCCCAACGAACCCGTCTGCATTGAATTGAGGAAGGGGAGGAGGATCAACAAATGGAGAAGATCCTTCAGAAGGTGTAGTAACCCTAAAATATGGGCCAAATGGGGCCAAAAAGTTTGTAGTCAGCTCCAAGAAATGCCGACGTAGTATCTCATTGTTAACAACTGACATTGATTCCTCAACCCTTGGTGACATCCCAGCATCAATAAGTCTATTCAATATAGAAGTATCTGGCTTAGTAATTGCTGCATAACTACTCCAAATGGCTTCCTTGTGTTCTGTCATGAGGCAAAGAGGTCCGTCTCTCCTCAACTTCACAGCATTCAATAAATTTACAGGAGAAAGTTTCTTCAAGGAATTTTGAAAACCAACCAAACCCTCAGGTCTCCCAGATATTCTGCCAGTTGATGCCCTTGAAGTTAGAGCCAACCGGCTAGAATTATGAGCAGGAGTTCCAACCGAAACTATGTGAGGAATACTACGAAGAGCTTTCAAGAAAAAAAGATTCGTTACGCCCAAAACCATGTTCGGAAATACATCTCCGTCTCGAAGTGAGTTCAAATGAGCAAATTCAGGGTCGTGTATGGTGAAATAAGGCCTGAAGTCAACACTGCAAAGAAGAGGAGCAACCAAACTAACTAAACTGGCAACAGCCTCACAACACTGAGGAGGCGTAGGTGCTATGACAAGAACGGGCTCCCCAGTTAATAAAAGTTCCCATAATAACCAAAGCTGCAATAAAAGCCCTCGAAACGTACCAAAAAGATCTGAGTCGTGGAAAAGACCCTGTGGGATGGACTGATTAGTTGGAAGAAGAGGAGCCAAGGAAGATGCAGACTCTTCAAGCAAAACCTCGTTATCCAAAGACAAACTATGAGCTGGCGGCAAGTTCACTTTAAGAGTAGCATTCCCGATAGGAAGCTCCATGAGATTACCAGGTAAAGGTGCAGGCCAGGATGATATAGAAGCAGCAATGTAATCAAGGGCTTTTTTTCCAATATCGAAATACAAAGGACCCATAATCTGTAATAAAGGTTTAAATACACTAGAATACGGACTATGAGAGAGAATTACCACTGATTTCTGCTCACCCCCTCGCTTTAGTCTCTCATCATGTCTCTGCCTATTAAATACAAAGCCATACAAGTAGCCAGAACTCTGATGTTTACCACTATGAACTTCTTTATTGTCCACTTCAAATATCTCAGAAGAAACCACATTTACAGGTTGAAGATTCCCTCGCCTTCGAATTCGGAAGAAGAAAATGCAATCCTGGATGCTTGAAAGATTATGATGTTGGGAAACTGAATCTGGGAATGAACTAAAAGCAATTCCCAGCTCCTCCTCTTGGGTAAGACAGCCAGGGGGATAACATTCTTCAATTAGTTGACCCTGTTCAAGATCGAACCTGATGATGCAAAAGGCAACAACCCATCGCTGTAAAGATTTTGGATCAACATCTGAACTGGGCTCTGACTTGGCCGAAAACGACAGAGATCGACTCATTTCCAGCTAATATACCACAACTTGCGTCATCAATAAATAAATTTAATATTCCTGATTTCCTTCCTCGGCGTCATCATAAAAGAATCTGGGTGTTTCTTATCCGGTGAAATAGTAGGTATCTATTTCAACCGAATTCAAAGAATTAGAGAGCTGCATTGATTCAAAGATAACCAAACACCCATCAGTAGAGAAACTTTTGACAAAGTCTAAGAAGAAGAATACTCAGAAAATACAAACTTGGCAGATGCTTTCTCAGTTTAACTTTAACAGTAAGAAAACAAGATTTAAAACTTAACCAAGAGAAATAATACCTCCATAGTATTCAAAGAATCTTACTTTCCATTTCGAAATGTGCTTTTCAAATAGTCCGATTCCATTATTAAGCCTCAATTGACTGTAATGTTTACATTTTACCCCTCATATACAAACCAAAAGAGAAGTTTGTGCTAATGGTTGGTTTTCTTTCTAAGATTACCTGTGTTTATATCAAAATTGGCATTTAAACAGTTTACATTCGAGTGAAAAGAGGGTGTAAACGGACACTAGTATACTATAATGAAAAGCACATTCCCAACTAGATGGGAATAAAGAAACAGGACTTACAATATACCAACAAGAAAATGAAGAACAATTCAAGGGCAAAGCAGTAAATTTCAAGAGAAAAAAGGTGATTCGTAACAGTTTTGAAGAAGATTTGATCTGGGTTTGGAAGCAAAAGTCGTTTAAAGAAAGTTGAAAAAATGGAAAAAGTAACGGATCAGAGAGAGAGAGAGAGATTAGTAAAATGAAATTTAGATACAAGAACATATACCTGACATTGAAATAGAAAGCACCCAGAAGCTGGTAATAATGGAGGAAAGGAATCCAATCCAAATCGGACTGAAGGACAGGTGGGGTTGTGAAGAAACAGATCGAAGCAGTCAGAGAAGAAAGAAGAATTCAAGGGTTTGGGTTTTTGTTGGTGGTCTCGTCGGTCGGAGTCGGAGAGGGAGAGACTGTTGATTGGCTTGGCGGTATTCAATTCACCTGCGTATATGTGAGCTTTCTGTTTTTTATTTAAAAAAAAAAAATACTCCCTTATCCTAAAATAAATGACAAAAAAATAAATAAAAAATCAATCGAAAATGAATGATAAAAAAAATTGGATTTGCTCTTAACTAAAAACAAATTTGAATTTTTTTATTATTTATTCTGGAATAAAGGTAGTAGTAAAAACTAATACTCCCTCCGTCCCAATCTAAATGTCCAAACTTTCCTTTTTGGGCGTTCCATTGAAAATGTCTCATTTCCAAAAAAGGAAACTTTTTTTCACTATTCCACCCACTCATTCTCTCTCCTACTTTACTTTTACACTCACAACATTCTCTCTCCTAACTATTTCCCCCACTCATTCTCTCTCCTATTTAATTTTTCATACTCACAACATTTAAACTTTTTCTCTTTCCTACCTCACTTTTCTCTTTCTTACCTCACTTTCCTTAATTCCCGCGCCGGACCCATTTTTGGACATTTAGATTGGGACGGAGGGAGTAATTGATTTTACCATCCATTTTAAATATTTTTAATTTTGTAAGTATAAATTAAAATATAAACTGGTTAAATGTGAAAATAAATTTTATTATTTTTTGAAAGTGATCTCTATGGTATGCTCTCTCCGTCTTACCGAAGCTTTACCATTTTTGTGGGACACGAAAATTAAGAAAAAGGATGATTACAAAATGGGTTGTGCGTGCAGAAAGTAAGTGAAAATGATAAGTGGGACCCACAATTTAAGTACGTGAGATAAAAAAGTGAGTGAGGATGACAGGTGAAACCCATAATTTTTACTATTTTAAAAAAGGTGAAACTTATAATGAAATGGCCTTTTGTGTGTAAATGGTGAAACTTCGACCGTAACACTGAGTAGAGTACAGAGGAAGTATACAGTATGTTGAAATATAAATAAGTTATAGTTGAAAGTCTTGATCTTTTGAGTTAATGCTAGGGAAGGAGTCAAATAGGGTTGTTAAAAGCGTTAAAGGTGACTTTCACAACAACATTTTTGGATTGGCTTTAATTTTTCCACTCTTCGTAAATCATTTTTCCACTCTTCGTAAATCATACTCCCTCCGTTCCAAAATGATTGTCCCACTTTTTTTGCTTTTATTACAAAGAAACTTTGAACAATAATTTTAGGTTTATTTAACTATACAAATAAAAATCTAAAACTCATTATTGATACACCATCAATAATACTATCAATTGCAAGTTTTAGATCTTCATTTGTATAATTAAATCAACCTAAAATTATTGTTCAAAATTTCTTCGTAATAAATGCAAAAAAAGTGGGACAATCATTTTGGAAAGGAGGGAGTATAACTAACGATCGTCTCTTATGTCCACCAATATTTTCATTTGTAAATCAAAAACATTTGAGATTTTTAATGTCTTAAAAGGCAAGAATTAGTACTCGCGATAGAATTCGAATATCAATTATTATAAAAGATGACGTGATGGTGATATTCGATAGAAAAAAAAAAGAGAGACGTTAGATAAGAGAGTTAATCAAAGAAAACCAACACTAACAAGCTCTAAACAAGCCACCATTTATACAGACAGACGTCAGTCAGCTGCTCAAAGCGACGTTAGATTATAAACACCCGTTTTCCAGAATAACTATGTTTGTAAATGCACAAAGCAATTTCAAATTTGAGTGGTTTGACTCAAATAAGTTAACAATTACTATGTCGCTTTAGCAAAAACTTTGTATTTACAACTAATGGAGTTCCTTCTTCTTCTCTAGTCCCAGCACCTACAGCCTTCCTTCCCCCACTATTCCAAAAATTTCAGTGAGAGCTGTCCGCGTAGAGATATGTAGCTGGCTGTGAGATACTATACATCATATACAGGTAGACGTTCCTCGATACTCACGCGACAAATTGGGCATTTCTTACACTTGTCACAGCACGTGCTGCATTAAAATTCAATATGGAAAATATTAAATTACTATTCCTCTATTTTCAATATCTTTTTAACTAAAAATGTTTACTAACGCCATGAAGGAAATGTGAAATATACCTGCAAAGGATGCGATGTCTACATGGAAGGAGAACTACGCTGATTTCTCCCTCAAAGCAAACCCTACATAGAACTTTTTCCTGCCAAAAAAACATTCCAAGTTAAACACTAAAAGGTAACCTAAGTTTTTCACATGGTAGATAAACTGAAAGAGTGAAGAGCAAATGTGTTGAGACTAAAAGAAATCACTCGTTCTGCTCAAAGAAGTCTCTGTTTTAAAGTAAGAAACTGTAAGTACTAAAATAGGTTAACATAGATAGATTTTGATAATTGGATTTTTTTTTTATATTTTTTTTGCATAACTGTTAATGTGACAAGGATAAACTTGGAAAAATAGTACTCTGTATAAAGTAGAAATTAAGACTCTTTGAGTGGACGCGTGGGAGCATAAGAATATTTATATTCAGACATTCATTAATTTAGGACACCTATCTCAGGTGTGGCGGAACCAAGTAAAGATCAAGAATATTACATTTTGAAGTCTTTCAAATTCGTGCTGACTGAACTTTGTGATTTCTGTTTGCTCACCAAGAGCTGCTTGAAGTCTCCAAACCTTTAGGCAGGAAAATTAATCAGATCAAGGAATTTTTATACACGAGACTTAAGACTGTACACAATGAAGAGAGAGAAAAACATGTACGGAAATTAATACTATCATGACCACGATTACCTCCTCAGCAAGATCCTTCTTAGGCATTTTCTTCACTATTTCAGGTGGATAACCAGAAAAAGTGTTATAACTGCAAAAAAAAAATAAAAAAAAAAAAACAAACCCTTAATATATGCACGAATATCAGAAATCAATGCCACTATGACCACCACATCTGGTACTCCATTACCCTCACAATTTACTTCCAAACACACAATTATCAGAAAGAAAAACCACTTTTGAATAGCATATCTAGTACTTCATCACCCCTATTAAATGAATTGCAAATATGCGTACATAACAACATCAGACTTCATTTGTTCTCTATTGGCGACTTATATTTCCATTGAAAAGAATTAAGACTCATCAAGAAAATGACACCAAGAATGATGATTAAAATGAGTAATTCATGCACTATAGGGGTATGTAATTTATTTCCTGTTCTCTATTTACCATCAAACGTGTTAGAACCTTTTACACAATTATGTGCAGCCCTGCAAGGAAAGATTTCTAATATGGAGAGGTCTGCATGAACTACATATATTAAAGGTATATCATTGTAAGTGGACAACATATGTATTGGGAATACTACACTACACTGCCCAGGTGATTGTTACTGTCTCCATTCTAGTCTGAGTCCATGAATGACTTACCAAAAAAAAAAAGGAATTAAAATAATTTTCCAGTATGACCTTTAATTTTAAGATATACTGTAAATAATTTCCAGCATGGCCTATAAGATAAGAGATAGTATGCTATGTTAAGGAGATGTATATAATGTTCCAAGTAGTCGTTTTCCTTTCTTCTACATGATACATGTGGAGACATCTGATAAGATTCTGAGTTCAAATGAAATGCCTACTAAACCAAGCCATGAACTTGTAAGAATCACACTGAAGATAAGAAATTACTCACCCAGATGCCTCTCCGTGGAAAAGTCGGGCTTGTTCTTCTCGACTTCCTTCATCAATTGACCACCAACCAAGCAGCCTGCTTGCAAATATTGGTTAAATGGCACTATGAGAAGATGCATAATTTATCACGTAACATTTAACTGTCGACGTGATTTAGTTCTTCTGTTGATGTGTAAAGTGTAAACACAACTCAGCCTTTGTTCGAATAATTATAAGTCAGCTACATATATTATATCCTATGTTTCCTCTCAAATCAGGTCAAAATATCAGTCAAACTTTTTTTCATCACATCCTTCAAATTATTTTAGCTCTGCCCTAAATCTACTACTACCTCCGTCGATCAAGAGCAAATTTCAAAATTTTTTGGTCATTCATTTTGGGACGAAGGGAGTACAAAATATTGATGTAATCACACCTATCAGCATGTGCAATTCTTGTTCTACTTTGTAAGTGTTGAAACCATATCAAGCCATCATCATTGTATCTCCTACTGAGGGGATTACTACTACTTCCTCACAACTTAATCATTTTGGATCTTAACCTAGTTTCCCCCACGTCTGCATTCTAATTTGGCCAAATTCATTTTATTAGGACGTTTCTGCATTGCTCAACATTGTGTTGACATGTATCCAATTCATTTAATTTACCTGGAGCCATGGTGCATGAAACCAAAGAAGTCACGAACCCTTGCAGAAAAAGCAAAATATCTTCCTCTGCCGGCCCCAGTACGTAGTAAAAGAACAATTTTCTCCACCAATCTAGAAGTAGCAAAAAGAATTGCCACTCCTTGCAGTACGAAAATAGGAGAGAAAAGAACTGGCAGGGGGATATCTTTAGCTCCAACCGGTGAGTCCTGAAACTCGAAAAGACTAATATGTTTGTAGAGAGAATAATCCAAGGAATCCACAACGCCTCACTCAACAAGTAGACACAATGAGCAGAAGAACTAATTGAAAATACCTCCAAGCGCATACAAAGAAGGACTTGAAAGCCAATAATGGGAATTTTCATAACATGACCACCAATGTCTTGCAGACCGCACATTCTATCCTCAATGTGGTCTTGTGAAGTAACTACTAAACCACTATTCCAGTCAAGATATCTAATAGCGTTGGATGATGAGCTTGCTTCATGTGTCTGAGAATTTCTATGAATGACTGGATTAGACCATTTCGTACAAACAAGAATTGCGAAGCATTCTGCAATTCTGTAGAGCATAAAACTGCAATGAGTTTTATCTTGTAAACACAAGAATGCTGAATGTTGACCAATTGACAAAGTTAGGCACACAGTACCCATAATTTATGAACAAATCCCACCAGCCTAAAGCGCCTACATAACCTGCAATATATATCGAGGGTCAAAAACCAATAAGATATGTGGATTGAATCATTGATGGCAATCAAAATTTGAAGGTGCTAAGTTACAAGCCCATCTAAAAGCTTAAGTTGTTAAATAGTGACCCAACAATGTATATGAAGCTTAACATTTCTCCTCACGACCCATCCAACCGTGGAAAGTTAAGCAAACACGCCTCACAATACTTCGGTTAACAAATGCAAGTTAGATGACTTGAACCTATGACCATGCGAAACCAGAGCTCTCATGACATGTTAAATTGCCAGCTCATCTAAGAACTTAAGCCGTTAGATTGGGACCCAACAATCAATATCAAGCTTAAACAATACGCAGGTTCATAAGTTTAATCCTACCGAAGTCCCAAAGAGTATTGTTAAGTTACCAACTCATATAAAAGATTAAGCCACTCGAGGGGGGCTCAACAATGTATATCAAGCAAGCTAACACTCCACCTCTCATGTGACTGCTCATACATGGAGAAAGAACCATAACCAAACAAGATTAAAAAAAAAAAAAAAAAAAAAAAAAACTATTGAGTAATAATAGAAAGGGGGCCAACTTTGTATGTCAGCCAACAAATACCATGACTATGCACTTAGATTGAGAAGGACTAACACTTGTCCTGATGTTTTGGATATCTGCAAGTGAATTTTATAGCTATATCCACCCATATGTTCATGAAATCAACAATCATATCCTCCCAAACCTTAAATATCATAAAACTAATTGAATTTTACAAAGGAGGACAAGGAAAAGTTATCATTTGATGATAAATTTTCATGTGAAGTCGAATCATATTTTATGCTTTAGTAAACAAAAAACTAACGTATGTCTACTTCACTTAAATGAGCAACCATAAAATCAATTAGCCCAATATTTTTGCTTCATTGCTGCATAAAGCTAACGAAGTCACGAGTCAATATAATCATGTTATATACCCACGTCTGCAATCAAGTTACTTAAAAGTTGGATCATATTTGTTTCCGTCATCATTAAACCAGTATACCATACAGCTACTATATTTGCAACAAAATGCAAGCAAGCAGTAGACTCCTAAGAGGCTCACTAAACCAAAAGCAAGAAGAACTCCATCCCTCTCTCTCCTTTTTCTGCTCACATGTCGCCACATGGGACCGGCAAGGATTAAAAGAAGAATCTATCAACTTGTTCCGACCTGAGATAATAAGCTCATGAGCTTGGTCTTTACTTCGGCATCTAGAAACGAATGAAGACATCCATTTTCAAGTTTAACATAGTGGGATAACAATGCTGGTAGTCAATAATTCAGAGTAATATAATTGTTGATGGATGACAAAACTAGCTGGATAACATATTTCCTGCATCAATATTCATAAAAAGAGGTTATCGGAAGGAGAGAATTACCACTTAGTTTTAGGAGAGTGAAAACTGTCGCAGCAAGGAAGAAAACCATAGAGATGGCCACCCAGAAGTGCTAAAAGAATTACAAGTAGCCATTAAGTATAGTCATCTTCATAATTTAGCATAAATAAAAAAAATAGTAAATGCAACATTCATTTATCTAAAGCTTCTTAGCACCCATGATGCACACTTTCAAGTCGGAATCATCAATCTCTGTATCAATTCCCAAACATGCAGGAAACCTAATGCAAGTAATAAGTATGGTTGTCTCAAGTACATAGTAATATGATTTCGGGGGGGGGGGGAGAATAAGCCAACTGAAAATCAGATAAGATTTATCTCCTCCTCAAATTATTGTTGATAACTACAATTAGAAAAATATGAGAAGGTTTAAAATCGTAAATAGCAGAAATACTTTTATGTGCTGGATTCTCTTTGGTATGGGAGGAGATGGGTTGGCTCCTTAAGCTTTTATCAGAGCTAGTTAGTGTTTCTGGTTCCTTATATAATCTTCACACGAATGCATTTAACGAACAGAAAATCATTTCGGCGCCATTTTGTTTAGACAACTTCAGTTATGAGCTACTGCTTTCTCTCTCTCTCTCTCTCTCTCTCTCTTTGTTTCTTCCAGTTCAATCACCCAAATCCCTCCCCCAAAACATCACATCTATTAGGATTAGAATTAGGCATTAGTTCACTGCTATATTTCCACAAGTCCTAATAACTACTCCCTTGTTTTCAATCAAAGATCCATGTCTGAAAAGCTTTCTAATAAGAAATGTATTAGGATCTACAGATTTGATGAATATTACAAAATGCTCAAGTCCATTAAAGGTCAAAATTTATGAAGATTTGCAGGCATAATCATTGAAAGTGGACTATTTAAATGGACCATCCCAGAAAAGAATGTGGACTCTTTGATCATAGGGAAGGAAGTATTTAATTGGGCATAATGGTTGGGTTTTGGGCGAATACTGAATTACCCATTAAGATATAATGGTAATTTGGCTAGTATCCAAATCTACCCATTAATTTTAATGGGTAAGGTTTGCCAACATTTCACCCTTGTGGTGGGGACCCTTCCATGGACCCTCACTACACAGGGATGCTTTGGTGCACCGGGCTGCCTTTTTTTTTTTTTTTACAATATTGGTTGCTTGACATGACCAAACAATTCACTTTTAATGGGTAATACAGATGTCTAAAGACAATAACGCTAAAAAATGGAAATTAAAAAAACCAGGACAATAAACCCTTTTCACTAAAAGGAAAAGAAAGGGAGACATTGGTTAGTGCAAGGAAATGAGTAGATCATTTAACTGCTAAGTCAGTAAGAAGCAGTTTCTGTCGACTTCAGAGCTTCAAAAAGCAAATTTTGACCAAATGTATCACTCATAAGCATGATAAGGACAAACGCGCCTATCTTATCTTTCTTCACTATAATTGTAAAAAGGATATGAGTTTACCGGTAGTGTCTCCCATATTGCATCATCACTCATGCTTTCATCATCTCCGGGCAGTAAAGCTTTACACATTCTGCAGATGACAGAACATCAGATTCACTTGTAAGTCCCACTCAAATGGACTAACAAAGATCATGAGGAAGCAACAAAAATTAGAAAGAAAATAACCTGAAATTGTCAACAAGGATGCATATTTCAAATGCTAACAGTGGAAGAAAGACTATCTTCAAGCTTACAGCTGGCGAGCTATTGACTGCACACAGAAAAGGTCAACAGGGTTTAATAACCTTCAACAATCATAGACATCAAAGAAAGGAATCTCCCATATCTAATAAATTCATAAATTCATGCTTATAGATTTGTTTTTCGCACAGCCATTTTTTTATATTCATGCTATGAATCAGTAATTGAGTAAACAGTTGCACTCTTCTTTTATCAGTTCATAAATATGTGTGTGTGTGTGTGTGTCTATATTCATAAATCTGAACTTAGTGAAGAAATGACCACAAACTTACAGTACATTTATCAATTTTGAAGCACATAGTAGTAATGAAATGGTAGATTTGCACAATCATTACACCCAAAATAATAATGCTTACATACCATCTTTGCTCTCGAGATATACACAGAGAAGCAGTTCAAATGCAATAAGCAAAGGTGTGGCGACAACTGCATGACATGGTGCCCACTGTACAAGAAGCAGAGCAATAATTATGCATACAATCTCAGCCCAAAAAAAAACTCTAGTATTCACCAGGATAAATTACTCTAATACTCAAGCTTAACCTCCTAAAAGCATTGAGAAACAAATGTTATACCTGACGTCCATGGGGGACTGCAGGAGCAGGTAAGGAAAATCTTCCCCGCGCAGCTACTGCATGAAATAGCCAAAGCGGAAAGAAAATAACCCTGCATATCAAAGTCCAAATTAGTTTTCATCAACAAGAAGTTGCGTTGAATATTTATGGAACCTCTGATTGCAAGATTTCCTTTTAATGTCAAGTCTGAACTTACATGAAACAAAATAAAAAGTCTTATCATTGCCAATTCATGCATACAGTATAGATTAGTAGCCACTAACCAGCTGAAACCAATTAATATGAGCATTCTTTCACTCAACAATCATTTGAAACCAGTATGTCACACTGAAGCTAAGAATTTATCCATCAAATTATCAAGGTAAACCATTGAGATCAACAAAAATTGAAAAATACCACTATGTAATAGGCACAACAAATAAAAGGCTTCAACTGGAGGAATGTTCCTAATTAAAATAACAACGAATTTGTGCAATTTTGGCACTCCATTCATTTTTTAAAGGCAATACATAGTTCTTAAACTAGCATGCTCACCCAGTAATTCATAGCGATAAATGGTTCTAGTATTCAAGGCATGAGGTATAAAAACAATTCATTCAGCCTAGTGATATGAATACCATGCAAAACAATTAACCACTGTTTCGGTAAAGTTAGTGCAGATGTTACTCGTGGTAGTGTGGCTCTGTAGGTTTGAAAGGCTTCATGTTGATTAGTTTCCCCAAGAGCATTCGCTTTCCAGAACAATCAGGAACATGTTTGGACAGTAGTGGGCCTTGACATTCTCATCTAAACTCCATTTCCTTCGGATTTTAAGAACAATCCAACAGATTAAAACATACATCCTGCAGTCCTCAGCTCCCCGAGTTCTAGTAAACTCAATTTGTAAGGAAAATGCCAAGGAATACACCTAGGCCCTACTCAAGGTTCCATTCAAGAAAATATTTGAATTGAAAACAATAATTACTGCATCATAAAATTGTTTACATTTTTCAATAAATTACTATTTATTTTCAATGCAAACTATAGCCAATTTGGAAAATGCTAATTAAATATTCCGCGTGAAAATTCTCTCTAAAACCTTCCTTAACTATTCTGATGTCATTATAGTCTATTTCAAGACAAAAAAAAAATCCAAATTTGAAAGCTGAATAAAAGGGTGCAAATAGGACCCATTTGTTAGTAGGATCCTTTGCAAATTTAACCTGGGGAGATAATTTTTCTAAGAAAAGAAAAAAAATATAATCCATAGAAATCAACCACCCTGTTGTATTGTTATTCTGGGTTACAGGGGTGGACCAAAATTCGCATTGCAATTAGCAAAAATAAATACACATGAAACGAAACCACTATTAAATTAAATTAAATTTTTATTTCTTAACAAATAAAACCCTTGAATTGCTTAAAAACAAATAAAATCCGAAAATTGCTTAAGAAAAAAACAAATAAAACCATTAAATTGAGAAGATGGGGTTGAAATTACTATAAAGAGATAACCAATAATAGAAAATTAGTAGGAAAAAAAGTACTGACCACCATGAGTAAGATACGACGGCATCGAGCTTAAGGAGGAGGAAGAGAGTGAAGAAGAAGAGAAAGAGATAGGCAGCGAGGAACTGTGCCGACTCTGCTACTCTTCTCCAGCTCATTGCGTATCCTCTACGCATAACAAAAAACGAAATCCTGAAAGCTAATTTATAAGTAAAATAAAACTCCGATCGTTGATTCGATAGCTTGGAGAGATAGTTAGGGTTCAGACGATCGGAAAATCGGAAGATGAAGAAACAGGGAAAGGCAGAGCTTGAGAGAGAATATTTTATTGAATAGGCGCCATTGGAGATTATTATGTATCGTATTTTCTATTGCCATGAATCATTTCTTCTGCCTACTCTCACACATAATTATATTTTTGTTTTGTTTAATTCCAAATAATCTGATTGCCCTTTTCCTTTAGTTTCTCTCTCTTTATCTTTTCTTTAAAAAACTTTTTTTTTTTTCATCGTTCATCGATTTTGGAAACCGTTTCACTTTTATTATCATTATCAGACTTTATATTTTACATACTCTCTCCTTCATCTCATTAATAACTTTATTTTTTATTCAAAATAATATTTCGTTAAAAGCTTTACCTTTTCTTTTTTGACAAAGAATCTTACTATTTCCTTCACTCATTCTCTATCCTATTTCACTATTGCACTCACAACACTTTTCAAATTTACTATTTTCTCCACTCATTCTCTCTCATATTTTACTATTACACTCACAACATTTTTTTCACCCTTAATTTGCGTGCCGAGATCAAAATGGTGAACTTATTATTGGAACGGAGGGACGTCCCAACATAAGCTGTCCATTTTTTTCATTGCACTCAAATTAAGAAAATGGGTGGGAAGAAAAAATGTTGTGAGTGTAATTTGAAAATAGGAGAGAGAATGAGTGGATGGAATAGTAAATTATAATGGTGTTGTGAGTATTAAAATAATGTAGGAGAAAGAATGAGTGAAGAAAATAGTAAAGATTCTTTGCTAAAAAAGGAAAGTGAAAGCTTTTAACGGGATATCCAAAATGACAAAATGGGAAGCTTCTACTGGGACGGAAGGAGTATTTATCATTATACTTCAAATAATAATATCATTTTATAACAAATTTAAATTAAAATAATAATATTATTTATAGTATAATAATAATAATAATAATAATAATAATAAATAAAGTTTGATAATAAAAATAAAATTAGTCCCAAATATTTCCCTTTTTTTATTTTGGCTAAAATAAAGTAAAAGTAAAAGTGGTCCTTTTCAATCTCTCTCGCTCTTATCTTAACCTTTACGCCAACGTAACGCTCCCTTCGTTACATCACTTTTCCTTTTCTCTTTATCTTGATTAGTCAGTTTAATTTGGATAGCTAGATCAATTTCGTGTATTTAAGGGTAAAAATAATTATTCTACCCCCATCTTTCTGGTCAATAAATAAATAGGGATATAAAATTGAGTGGCTTAGTGGTTAAGTACTCCATTTCAACATAAATGGTCAAGGTTTGATTCACGTTGCCCCAATTTCCTTTGCCCCCGGACATAGTTGAGTGATAAAGGATGCAGCATTGCTGGACTTGCAACTTCAGCGTGGGAAATTCAAATCTTGACAGGAGCAGCTGAAGCAGCCAATTAACTGGTGATGTAAGCGTGATATAAATGTGAGAGGGTTCCCTTGGGGTCAGGAGTATAAGGGGTGATGTCACCCTGACTACCTTGGGCATATCTCGCGATTTATCTCCGACAGTCACTGAGGATCCGATGGCTGATGGTTCAGGATTTAGTGCGATAAAGCTGGGAACCTGGGTATAAAAAAAAATAGGGGTTATATACTTATTAGAAGATAGAGGTGTCGATGCATTTATTAAAAATTGAGATCTGAATTATTGGATAATCTGATTATACGGTCAACTTATAAAGCTCAAATATACTATTAAGCTCTATTTTTTTTATATATTTTCTTTATATGTTAAATTAAAATTAATCTTACAACTGAAAATTTAAATTTTACCAAACCTCCTATTATTTTTTATGAGGTGGTCTCTCATGAGAATAAGGGAATCCGTCTCATGCATGAGACGGGTCGACCCATGACCCATGCGCCTAGTCAAAGCCCAAAAGGAGTTGTCCAAGCCGGTGGTATACGCTCAAGGTGGAGCAAGTCAGGGCTAGACCACGTCATTTTGGCCAACAAAATTACTATGACCCATAACTTGCTTTCATCTTTTGAGCCCAATTTTTTATTTTTTATTTGCTTTTTTATTTTTTAGTTTTTATATTATTTTTTCGGCTTTTCAGTGATTTAGAAAAAGTAATAGTTACCATCTCTTAATGTAATGACTGTATATATATAAAGTAACATTGTTCATAAGTAAACGTAATACCTGTTTTAAAAAAACAAAAACTCGTTTTCACCGATTTTTTCAAATGTAATACAAACTATATGTATTACATTTGAAATGTAATAACTTATGTATATGAATGTAATAGTTTATACAAGTAAATGTAACACTTTGATAGATAAAATTGTAACATATTTCTATAGATAATGTAATACTTTTACATGTATCATGATAAATTTGAACTCATTGTAACTTATTGTTTGAAAACATATAGATATCTATACATACGTGTTACAATTATGTATAAATACTATTACATATAAATAACACGTTTGTTACATTTTAGTTATAATATGTATTACTTTTGCCAAACGAAGAAAACATAGGGAAAAACACTATTACTTTTCTGTATATATGTATTACTTTAATGTATACAAACTATTACTTTATATGCATACAATTATTACATTATGTTATAGTAACTATTACTTTTCACTTTTTTTTTTTTTTTTACAGAAAGCTTCGTCACTTTCTGTTCTTGGATCCTTCAAAATTAGGTTTCTCGATTTTTCAGTTCCTTCTCCATTTTCAACTAAGCTCAAGAACACACACACTACACACATCAATGTCTGCAATCACCATCTCTCTGCTCACCGCCGGTAATTTACGTCAATCCAAGCTCCGATCAATTTCACCCCCATTTTTCAATCTCAATCAACCTCCATTTTCACCCTCATTGTTGTCTCTACCTTCACTCTCAAACACCACCACCTCCCATGGATTCTTCCGACCAGTACGGGCCAGCTCCACCAAACAACCACTTTAGATTTGACTCAGATCTGGAAAAAAACGAGGAAGAGAAGGTGGGGGAGGGGCGTTGGGTGGTGGGTTGGAGAGAGGGAGAGATCGACGGATCTCTCAAGTCGACGCCGGCGATAATGGCCGGAAATGATGAAGGTGCGGTGGGTGGTGGGTTGGAGAGAGGGAGAGAGCTAGGCTAGGGCGGAAATTTGGGTCCGGCAATGGAGGTCTCTGCATTTACGTATAGAGAGAGAGAAGAGAGCGAGAGGGTAATTTTCCGGATCATGGGTCAAAAATGACCCGTCTCATCCATGAGACAGGTCATAGTGTTCTCACGTGAATTTTTGTCATTTTTTATTTGCAAATGGAAAATATAGCAAATTCACATTGATAGTGCTATCTATTCTAATTTCAATCAATATTCCCTTCACACCTCTCTAATTGATATGAGCAGTTATTTTCTTTACTAATTTTGTAGTCTTTCTTGATTTCCAAAGTTACCTTCTACTTCTAGAAAACTGTCAGAATCATCCTCGTTAGCTCAAACGTTTCACGAATAAATCTTATTTTGTTATACAACTAGTATTCTTTTATCCGTGTCATTTGCACTGTGACATGACAGTACATAAATTAAAAAAATGATGAAATTGCCTTACTCTTATTAAAAAAAAAATCTACCAAATATCTTGATAATTACTTTGTTCCATAATAAACATTTGATGGAGGGTGGTTTGTTTGTGTAACTGCCATAGAGAATATGAGGAAGTCGATTATCAGGGACCGTTATCGATTTAGGGTTAGTAAAAAAATATTTTCTTAATTCCCATTTTACCATTATTATTTTTTCGTAACCCCAACCCAACCTATTAATCATATAAATAATTAATAATAATTATAATCCATAACCCATCCCCTATCCTATTTTTACCCAAGATTCGAAAAAAAAACTTAAGTAATCATGACGAATAATTGATTTAGGTACAAACATTTTTCTAAAATCAATTTTTTTAAGGATTCTAAAACCGCTTAAAAACTTAATTATATATAATAGTAATTATTATATTAAGATACACTCATTAAATAAATGATCCTAATAAAATAAAAGAGAAAAATAAATAAATCAAATTGGAATACACATAAATAAAAAAGAAAAAAAATCCAATTTAAATATTTTTTTGAAAGAAAGAGCATATATAAACCCTAAATTTTTTTTTAAGGAGTATACTAAATAATTAATAAAAATGATCATTTATTTATAATCGGATTTTCTGTTAAAAAAAAAACTTAAGTCATCTGCAAAAAGAAATAATAGTTAAAAAGGAAAATAGGAAAGAGAAAATAGAAAAGGAGGGCGGGAGAATTTGGGCCGTTGGATCACTTTTCTAACTTCAAATCTGAACCACCACTTATTTGGTAGATAATAATTAAAAATAAAATAAAATAAAATTTCTAAATCATTTTTTTTAAGATTCTAAAATCGTTCAAAAACTGAATTATATATAATAGTAATTATTATGTTAAGATACACAAGTTAAATAAATGATTCTAATAATATAAAAGAGAAAAATAAATAAATCAAATTGTAATACACATAAATAGAAAAGAAAAAAAATACCCAATTCAAATATTTTTTTGAAAGAAAGAGTATATATAAACTTTAAACCTTTTTTAAGGAGTATACTAAATAATTATAAAAACAAATAAAAAAGGTCATTTATTTATAATCGATTTTTTTGTTTAAAAGAAAAAAAAAAAAGAGGTGGACAGTTATGGGAAAATATGAAAAGTTATGGACGGTTATGGGAAGTTACGGACGGTTGAAGGAGAGAGGGAGGATTTGGGAAGTTATGGAAAGTTACGGACGGTTGAAGGAGGGAGGGAGGATTTGGGAAGTTATGAAAAGTTACGGACGGTTATGGAAAGTTACGGATGGTTATGGGAAGTTATGGACGGTTGAATGAGGGAAGGAGAATTTGGGAAGTTATGGAAAGTTACGGACGGTTGGAGGAGGGGGAGAGGATTTGGGAAGTTACGGACGGTTATGGGAAGTTACGGACGGTTGAAGGAGGGAGGGAGGATTTGGAAAGTTATGGAAAGTTACGGACGGTTACGAAAAGTTACGGACGGTTGAAGGAGGGAGTGAGGATTTGGGCCGTTTGATCACTTTTTCAACTTTCAATCTGAACCACCACGTATGTGTGGCGGTTATATGACCTTGTATTGTATAATAGACTAGTATTCTCTTACCCGTGCCACTGGCACGGTGACAGTACACAAATTAAAGAAATGATGAAATCGCATTCATCCAATCCCAAAAAAAAATTAAAAAAATATATTCAATATCATGATGATTACTTTGTTCCATAATCAACATTTGATTTGATGGAGGGTGGTTTGTTTGTGTAATTGTCGTAGAGAATATGAGAAAGTCGATTATCCGGACTGATATCCATTGAGGGTTAGTAAAAAATATTTTCTTAATCCCCATTTTATCATTATTCTTTTTTTGTAACCCCAATCCAGCCCATTAATCATAAAAATAATTAATAATGATTATAATCCATAACCCATCACCTATCATATTTTTACCCAAAGTCCGAAACAAAAAAAAAACTTAAGTAATCATGGCGAATGATTTTTTAATTGATTTAGATACAAATATTTTTTCTAAAAATCATTTTTTTAAAAGATTTTAAAATCGTTCAAAAACTTAATTATATATAATAGTAATTATTATGTTAAGATACACTCCTTAAATAAATGATCCTAATAAAATAAAAGAGAAAAATAAATATATCAAATTGGAATGCACATAAATAAATAAAAATACCCAATTCAATTTTTTTTGAAAGAAATAGTATATATAAACCCCAAAACCTTTTTTTAAGGAGTATACTAAATAATAAAAAAAACAAAAAAAAGGATCATTTATTTATAATCGGTTAAAAGTAAAAAAAAAAGGAAAAAAAAGAAAAAAAAAGAATCGTACCAAATCTTCGTGAATTCATTCAAAAAAAAACTTAAGTCATCTGCAAAAAGAAATAATAGTTAAAAAGGGAAATAGGAAGGAGGAAATGAAAAAAGAAGGCTAAAAAAGAAAATAGGACAGTTATGGAAAGTACGGACGGTTGAATAAGGGAGGGAGAATTTGGGTCGTCGGATCAATGTTCTAACTTTAAATCTGAACCATCACTTATGTAATAGATAAGAGGCAATTAATTGGCCTTGTATTGTATTATAGATAATTCTTTATGAGTCAAATGTTAATTGTATATAAATTGAGGGGTCAAATTATTATATAATCCATTTCATTAAAATAAAAAAGACAGTAATATAATTTAAAAATTAAATATTTATGAAATTACTTTTCTATCCTCTAGATAATAATTAAATTACTCACTAAATCCTACCCACCAAACAAATTATCTCCCTGTCTTCTTCCTCCCTCTTTTTTCCTCTCTCTTCCATTTTCTTATCCTTTCAACAACAACAATGACTTCCTACCCCCACCTAACCAAGAACCTTTCTTTCATCCTCCTCATTTCATTCCACTTCCTCCAATAAACTCCCCACCATTCTTTCACCCCTCCGACCACCAATCTTTTATATCCAATTTCCTAAAATTTGTCTCTTGAAATTAATCGAGCCTTCAATGTTCAATGAACCGCACCCACCCCCCCCCCAAACAGTTTTTTTTTTGTACCTATTTGTATAATCAAAGAAAACTCCCAAAGTTTTTGTTATGATTTAGGGTTCGTATTAAATTGGGGATGACCGTTGTGTTTGAAAAGGGAGAATACGACATCGTTGCAGAGTAACGTAATTAAGGTGTACGCGTTTCTCATTTAATAGGACGTCATTGTTTTACCTATTAGATTGTTAATTTTGTTACTTAATACGTTGTCGTTTCATAGAGAGAGAAATGGGTCGTTGTTAATTTCTCTCTCCTTATGTAGCTGAGCTCGCCATTGTTGGGGGCATGAATGAATAATAGAAAATTCCCAATCTCTCTCTCCAAATTCTAATTTCTCTCTCACCTCATACTCTAAATATCTATCTAATTTCTCTCCTCATCCACTCTGAATATAATTCTGTGTTAAATTGGAATTAATTCCCAAATTGGTGACCTCAGTTCGTCATTTCTGTAGCTTGGTCATAACTAATCTGGTATCAGAGCAGTTAATCCACGGTAAACATGGTTAATGTGCGTATGGATGCAGTAGAATCAAACATCAGATCTCTAGAGGAAAAATTTAATGGACTTGAAGGTGTTTTGGAATCAAAAACAGCGGAGCTAAAGGGAGAAATTACAGCGCTGAGTCAAGGGATGGAACATGTGATTCGATTGTTGTTGGAGATGAAATCCAACAATAGCAAGGATAAGGTGGATGAAGCTGGGCGAGGCTTGAAAGGGAATAGCAGCGTTGGATCAATATTAGGCGCGTCACCCAAAGCTGGTAAGGATGTTCCAGCTAATGAACAACAAGAGAAACAAGGTAAAAAATGTAATGAAACTATCCATATTGATAACTCTACTATGGCTATTAAGGGGGCTGGCTATGGACATGAAGTTAGATTTGATAAGGGAATTAATGAGTCATATAAGAAACACCTCAAACTGGAATTTCCAAAGTTTTTCGGTATTGATCATAGGGGTTGGATCCGTAAGTGCCATAAGTTTTTCAAGTATAGAGATGTTCCATTATATGATAGAGTGGAGCTAGCTACGATGCATTTTGAAGGAGGTGCAAAGTTCTGGTATCAGAATTTCCATGATGAGACTGATGGGAGTGCGTGGTAGGAGTTTATTGATATGGTAGCAACTAGATTTGGGCCTCAAGCTTATCAGAACATTGAAGGAGAAATTACTAGATTGTAACAGAAATGGTTATCAAAATTGGTGGAATATGATTACACCATCACTTACAAAAAAGGTGTTGAGAATAAGGTGGTTGATGCATTGTCCAGGTTGCATGAAGATACAAATGTGGTAGAATGTCAAGCCATCACCATTTTACAACCACAGTGGGTGCAAGAAGTAATGGAGAGCTGGGAAGGAGATGCTGAGGTACAAGAAATATTGGAGGGAGTTATGACAAACAATGACAAATTTGCTGAGTATACTTTAAATAATGGGCTGTTAAGGTATCAAGGAAGGCTGGTCATTGGTGGCAAGGGTGAGCTGAGGGAAAAAAATTGTGAAGGAGCTACACCATACCCCTTTGGGATGGCATTCAGGAATTCAAGGGACACTCAAGAGAGTAGCTCAGCTTTTCTTTTGGCCAGGTATGAAAAAATATGTACAAGATATGATTAAACCATGTGAAGTTTGTCAACGGTTGAAAACAGAAACCACTCATCCAGCTGGACTGCTGCAGCCACTGCCTATTCCTTCTAAGCCTTTGACTGACATAGCCATGGACTTCATTGAGGGGTTACCACCTTCGAATAACTGGGATTCAGTCTTGGTTATCGTAGACAGACTCACCAAATATGCCCATTTCATACCCCTCAAACACCCATACACTACCTACATTGTTGCCAAACAATTCTTTGATAATGTGTACAAACTACATGGCCTACCAGTCACTATTACATCAGATAGGGATAAGATCTTCCTAAGCCAATTTTGGCAGTCTCTTTTCTCTTTCTTGGGCACCACACTAAACTTGAGCACAACTTACCACCCTCAGACTGATGGTCAGACTGCGAGATTAAATAGATGTTTGGAGCAGTTTCTAAGGGCCACTACCAGTCCCAAACCTAAGCTTTGGTCAAATTGGTTATCACTGGCAGAATGGTGGTACAATTCCAACTTCCATACAACTCTCAAGATGACCCCATTCGAGGCATTATATGGATACCCACCCCCACAAGCAATTTTCAGCCATGAACAATATTGTAAACTTGATGCAGTCACAGATTTCATGAGGGAGAGGGATAAGCAAATCAAATTAATGAGAGAAGTGTTGGTAGAGGCTCAGAACAATATGAAACAATTTGCAGACAAGGACATGAAGGAAAGAGTTTTTAAGGAAGGAGACTGGGTTTATGTAACGACCCTAACCCTAGGCACTATTTTAGCATCTCATTATATGCTTTTTATATTATTGTTGACTTTATGTGCTCATTTTATGTCTTTGATTTCTTATGTTAAGTTGAGATGGTTGTGAAATAATTCTAAAGTCTTAGGATAAAATAGAAATAAGTTAAAGTATTTTGTTGAAGTATAGTAATTGAAAATAAATAAAATGTTATGTGTAGTCAAGGTGGGTTGTGTAAAGATGTGGAGTAGGGAGTCTAGTTGTATCTTTTAAACTTGGGAGGACTTAATTGTAATTGGTTGAAAGATGTAATTAAATGGGTATGGGGAGGCCATACTCCTACACCTTTTTTCAATCACCTTTCCTCATTGACCTCCCCACTCCTCCCTCATCTTCTTCATCCTTCTCCATTTTCCTCCATGGAAGCTCCTTCTTAAAATCTCTCCTTCCACATCCTTAGCAAATCCAATCCTTCTCCATTTTTCAATCCGGGTGTGCTTTCGTGTTCGGGGCATCGAGGGGAGCACATCAAGCTAAGAAAATCCTTGTTCCATCTCATATTGCTAAGGTGAGTTATTATGACTTTCCTTCCATTAAATGTTCATGAACTATTTGATGTTGTTATTGTTTATTATAATTGTTGTTTGATGCTTTGGAACCCTTCTTGGAGTTGAGGAATGGGTTAATGACATAGAATGATGTTGTTGTTCATGGAGGTTGATAAAGAGTGTAAGAAAATGGGTTGAGTTAGATTAAGAAGGTTAAACTTGAAATGTGGTAGTGAAATGGGTGGGAAATCAAGTTGTAAATGATCTAGGTTTATATTATTTTGGGTTTAAATGATTTAGTAGGAGAAGTATGAAGTTTAGTAAGCCCTTCGAGGTTCACAAAACAGGGGAAACTTGGTTTGGGACAATTTGGTATAGCTGTCGAAGGATTTTTAGTTCTGTTTTGAATTCTGGGCTCAGGTCACGAGTCGTGCCCTGTGGCACGAGTCGTGCCTGAGGGTGGGACGAGTCGTGATCAATGGTAAGCTGAAGTCGTGCCTTGCTAGGGACGCCTGAATCTGGGGAAGGTCAAATGGGCACGAGTCGTGCCCTGGCCTAGTGACTTTGAACCAACTTTAGAGCTGTTTAAACCTATTCAAACTAGAACCAAAATGAATCCTCCTTAACCTAAATTAAAGTAGAATACTTTGGCTACACAATGACATCTTAATTGATCAAAATGGAATTATGGAAGTACTTTAAATATTGCTTGGAAAACGCTTGGCAGCCTTGTTTGGTAACTTAACCAATGTGACTCCAACTTGGTAAATTGAGCTTGGACCTTTATAGAGGCCATGTATTGTTGTATATTGATTGTGTAGGATTGATTAATGATACCTTGTTACCTTACTTGAATACATATTCATTGATTGTGCTATGCATAGTGTATTAAATAAATGTTGCACTATGATATTGGTTGAACATGAGTATAATTTACCATGTGGTTATATTTCTTATCCCTTCTGTGGATTTTATGTCAAGTAACTATTATGTGCTTGAACTTGTGTTAATCAGCTGATGTTGGGGGTATAGCGTAATACGATCAATTATGGAAAGTGTGACCTAATGTGATCGGATTAGGTTATACCTGTGACCGTCCCCTCCTGTGGCCACAGGTTGGGGTTATAGCATCTGTATTGAGCCAAAAGCCTTACAGAGTTGCTACTATCTTATATGGTTCCCTGAAAAACGGGTCTTATAAGAAGTGAATAATGCTCAAGCACTTCACTAAATATTGGGATTTTATCTCCAATGTTGTACGACTATTGTTCAGACGGGAAAAGGTAAACCGAGATAATGTAAAGTGTTTACAGCTTTTCCAATGTGTTATATGCAACTTGTTATGTGTTGCATCTTACTTGGCATATTGTTGCATTTATAATAGCTTGCTGAGATTTATTCTCACTCCTCTCCCTTTAATGTTTTTAGATTCCGAGACAGGTGGACCGGCCAAGTAAGGACGGAAAGGAGTTTGAAAGTGATATTTTGGGATTGTCGGGGTATGTATAGGTTGGCGTAGAAAGATGTATTTTGGTATAATTCCTTTATGGAGTTTGTATACATAAAACTTAGTTTCTACGTCATAACCGAAATCTTTTGTAATTAAAACAGTTTGTTACTTTCAAAGTTGTTCAACTCTTACTCCAATGTGGAGAGGAGTGGAGTTATTTTGAAATGGTTATGCTAAGTATGTTTAAATTTGTAAGTTAAATCAAAGTTTAAAAATCTAGAAAGTTTTGGAGTTAGTTTGGGGACGCTCCAGCTCGAGACACGTGTAGGTTCCGGGTCAGGGTCCTCACAGTTTACCTGAAGTTGCAACCATATCGTCAAACGTCCCTAGCATTACGAAAGAATTTCAAGTTGTTCCCGAAATATTTTGGTCCCTTCCAGGTTGAAGCAAAAGTTGGGGCCGTGGCTTATATGCTCAAATTACCACCCACATCCAAAATTCACCCAGTGTTCCATGTGACATTACTTAAATCAAGAGTGGGTGATGCTATCGTACCAAATCCTTCTTTACCATGGGTTGGAGATGATGGTCAATTTCTAGTTGAACCGATTGCAGTATTGGATAGGCGCCTGGTTAAGAAGGGAAATAGCCCAGCAGCTCAAGTATTGATTCAATGGTCGAATGCTTATCCAGAAGATGCAACGTGGGAAGATTGGACAACCATTGCATATAATTTCCGTCAATTTAATCCTTGAGACAAGGATTATTTCGAAGGGAAAGGGAATGTTATGATTTAGGGTTCATATTAAATTGGGGATGACCGTTGTGTTTGAAATGGGAGGATACGACATCGTTGCGGAGTAGCGTAATTAAGGTGTACGCGTTTCTCATTTAATAGGACGTCGTCGTTTTACCTATTTAGATTGTTATTTTCGTTACTTAATACGCTGTCGTTTCATAGAGAGAGAAATGGGTCGTTGTCAATTTCTCTCTCCTTATGTAGCTGAGCTCGCCATTGTTGGGGGCATGAATGAATAACAGAAAATTCCCAATCTCTCTTTCCAAATTCTATTTTCTCTCTCACCTCATACTCTGAATATCTATCTAATTTCTCTCCTCACCCACTCTGAATATAATTATGTGTTAAATTGGAGTTAATTCCCAAATTGGTGACCTAGGTTCGTCATATCTGGAACTTGGTCATAACAGTTTCTTGAGAAATTAAGGGGTTTTCTTGAATACAAATTTTATGTGTGTTGTTGTTGTGTTTTCAAAGATGATCGTTAAGAAAGAGAGGCAGAGTAAGCAGAATAAGAGGGGTTAATAGCTTTTGATATTAGTGTCGAGAATTGTAGAAGGGCGAAATGTAGGTGGTGCTTCAATGGTGAGTGGCTCTTTTGATTTGATTGCCATATTTGTCCAGATTGTATGGGTGGGCAGAGGAGGGTGGTGACTAGGGTTGGATGGTGTATTACAGAGGATGATGATGAACTGACGGCGACGACAAATGAGGGTGATGGCTGTCAAGGATGGTGGAGATTTTGATTGTTTTTTTGGTTTATGTTGTTTGAGGTTGAAGATGAAGGATAGTTGACATTTTAACCCCCTAATTTATAAACAATTGACATGCATGTAATGTTGTTCTTTAAAAATAAGAGGTTGGAAGATATATAATTTTATTAGTCTAACCTCTTATTTTATATTCAATTGACATTTGATTCTAAAATTGATTAATATATAATGAACAAGGATGGATAATGCATTTTTTAAAGAAGGTTGTTAAGCTTTCGTTCACTTTCATTAGCTTCCGCCCAATTTCATTAACAACCATCCACTTCTGACCCACATTGTCATAAAGTGTGAAAATAATGTACTAAATTACCAAAAAATGAAACATTGGTACCCATACTGCAACTCTTGTAAAACTTAAGGGTACCAATATGCCATTTGCCGGACATTAATCAATTAAATTATTCGAGGAAAGGTAGGACCTAGTTAGTTGACATTTTTTAGGTTTCCCCCCGGAATGACCAATGCAATGCATGAACAAGGACATTTTGTGATCAAGGAACTCAGTCAAGAATAGTCCGAATATAAATAAATAAATCTATAGTATAAATCACAACCCTTCCGTGAACAGTATAATGAACAGTATCACATGCCAAATTTCCCATTTTGCCCTCATTAAGTTGTCCCTTTCCCATTTTGCTCTTAAATATTTTTTTTAAAAAAAATTAATTTTTTTTTTAAATATTAAAAAAAAAAAAAAAACGTGTACTCAAACACGGGCTTTTACTAGTAAATGAATAAATGATCATGTTCAATCATTCATCAACAAAGACATATAACCTTTTATGTTATTTAAACTATACTCCGAAAATAAATAAATAAACATGGACATGGAATAATTATAATTGCTTCCATCTAGAATCTATTATGTTGTCGCTAGTGTTCTAAAAGACCCCGCCTAAGGACGTCTAGGCCCCGCCTAGACGCTAGGCTCCTCTCCAACGCCTAGTTCTAAGTTCCGTCTAGGTCCCGACTAATCCCAACTAATCCCGACTAGTCCCCGCCTAGGCGCTAGGCCTGGATCCGCCGCCTAGCATCCGCCTAGCGCTTTTTAGAACCTTGGTTGTAGCCTAGAGGGTGGGGATGAGTATTTGGTCTGATAATTGTGCGGGTTGAATTGGATCGACTCGCTACATCCCGTTTAATTTAAAGGGTCAAATGGATTGGGTTGATACAGGACGGCCCATTTATTTTTTTCTTGCCATATGCATTAAATTCATTAATTTTGACTAATTATATTTATGGGTTGAATTAATCCGTCAAGATTAGCGGGTTAAAACGGATGATCCGTTTCAACCTATTAAGGGGTTGGGTTGATTCTAAAATAAAACTGGCCCCAACTTTAGCGTAAAGTTTTTAAAAGGTATAAATATGAGAACTTGACGTCTTGATCAGTTCCAAAAAATTAAATTCAGTTTATATTGAAGATTAAAAAAAGTGGGACTATAAATCCTGAAGAAACGAAATACTCCCTCAGTCCCAAGTCCCAGTCCCAGTCTCGGTCCCGGTCCAAGTCCATGTTTCATCATTTTGGTGAAGCACGTAAATTAAGAAAACAATATATATATTCAAAAATAATGAAAGTGGGAGAAGAATTGTGAGAGAGAAGAAAAGAGTGAATATGACAATTGGGATTCATAATTTAAATGTGTGAAAGAGAAAAGTTAATGAGTATAATAGAATATTAATAAATCTTTTCTATTTTAGAAAATGTGAAGCTTCTTTCGAGACACCTATTTAAATAAAAGATGAAGCTTTGAATGAAATTGAGGAAGTATACAGTAACAAAATGAATGGTATTTACAGAAGTAAAAGAAAAAAAGGCGGCGAAAATCTCTACCAGGAAATTTGGGCCATTGGTTGAGTACTTGAGTTGACAAGTGTTTAGATTGAGACAAATTCTATAAATAATAAAAATGGAAATATCTACTAAAAAAAACAAAAAAGTAGGGGTGGTGAATGTCCGACAAGATTTTTCTTGTCATTAGGTCTCACCCTAACTCCACCCCGTTCAAATTGGATTAATCAACATCAGATTACGATTACGCCGCAACTTTTGGAATCTTATTAAATACGAATATCTAGCTTGAATGTGATGATTGTATCTAAAAGACAATAAAAACAAGTAATACTGTTATAAATCAAGCTGAAGTTTAATCCACCTCAGTCTTTCGGGTGTGACAATAAGATCTCTTTAGTATTTTCTAACTGAGAATAAGACTTAGAATGTCTTACTGTGTCGTGTGCTATGTTTTAGATAATTTAGTTTACAATGGTGATTTACACTTACCCTGTCTATGGGGATAAGTGATAGTATATATAGTATGAGAGAGTCATTGCTGATGTTAGCCCTATAGGAGATGTTTGCCCTTTGACCTATGACACGTGTCTGCGCCTGGTTGACTCGTGAGGATTACTTTAAAGGGATGTCTTTGATTGAACAAAGACATGGGAACAGACGAAAGTTGGTGCGGCGCCTTACGCGAATGATAGGCGTCTGACCAACATTTAATGTGACAATGATGGGTATGTCCTTGATGTCAGAATAGGTACGAACCTTTGTTTTAATAGCTTTGACTTTAATCGGGAGTCTAGTGGTGAAATCGGGAGTCCGGTATAAGACCGCGGTTAACATAGTCAACGCGGTATTGGATAATCACGATCATAGCTAGCGGTCATCTTGTTGACGGTCTTTGTGATCGCAATCTTGATGCCCGCGGTGTAGAATTATGCCACGTCATACTTGACATTTGGACCAGATCGAACTTAGGCCCGGTCTGAAAGGTTCGGGCTCATTAGTGGGCCCTAACTTCGAGCGAGGAATTATTTATGGTTTGAGTGAGGAGTTATATATATGAAGCTCGGTATGCGGTCAAATCGTTTTTGCGGTCACAAACAAATGTTGCGCATTTTCGTTGATCTTGTTCGGACTCCCATGCTGTGGCGCATGTGACGAGCACGTGAGGGGAGTTTGGTAGAAGTTGGTGGAAGCTTTGCGTTGCTTCCCGGATAAGCTTTGTGTGGGCCTCTTTGCTGCTAAATCGCCAGCGCGGGTTAAGTACGGAGGTGACGTTTCCCGAATTTCAAATGGCGCCATAAATGCCAACCACCATTAAATTCAAAATTTAAAGTTTTCGCCGATTCGTGATTCGAGAGAATATGGTTTGTGGGCTCATTAATACGGGTCAACCTGTATTGATTGGCCTATAAATATCAAACCCTTCTTCTTACTATTTTATCACCTTCAGAGCTTGAAACTGCATTTAGAGAGAAAATTTGCTCAGCTTACTCAAGCATCCTTTCGTGTTACTCTTCTTCCGTAAGTGGTTAATATAATGTCTTAGTGTGTCGTGTTCTAGGGTTTATATAATGTGGGTTAGAATGGTGATTTTACACTTACCCTGTCCATGGGGACATGTCCATGGGGACAAGTGATAGTATATATAGTATGAGAGAGCCCTTGGTGACGTTAGCCCCGTAGGAGATGTTTGTCATTTGACCTAGCACACGTGTCCGCGCCTGTTTGGCTCGTACAATAAATTGAGGATACTATAAATGAATATATGTGATTGGACAAGGACATGGGATCAGACGACAGTTGGTGCGGCGCCTTACGCACATAATAGGCGTATGAGCCACCGTTTAATGTGATAGTGATGGGTCTTTCCTTGATGTCAGAATACGTATAGACATTTGTGTTACTAGATTTGACTTTAATCGAGAGTCTAGTGGTAAAATCAGAAATCTGGTATAAGACCGCGATCAACATAGTTAACGCGGTATTGGATAATCGCGATAATAGCTGGCGCGGTCATCTTGTTGAAGGTCTTTTTGTGATCGCGATCTTGATGCTCACGGTATTTATGTCCGCGATATAGGATTATGCCATGTCATACTTGGCATTTGAACCAGTCGAGCTTAAGCCCAGTCTGAAAGGTACGGCTTATCAACATCCAATATCCAATGTAATATTCGAATACCGGTGATTTAAAAAAAAAAGAAAATGTTGTAAGATTTGCCAACTTTCTACTTTGCACATTCTTTTAGAGTGTTTTTTTTTTCCCGATATCTCAAACGAAGAGGCAAAAACAGGATTCGAACCCTATACATCATCGAGGATAATCGAGGATGAGGCTTGATGATACATTAGAGGTTTGTTAATGGAGTACCTATGTTAAACAGAAAATAGAAAATCTTTAGAAAAAAAAAAAAAAAAAAAGGAAAAGAAAATGAAAAGAGTGGCCCATCAGTAGACAGTTGAATTAAATTTGAATCAAATATCCAACCTTTATATTTGTCCACTATAGGAAATGGCTCAATATTGGCATTTATAGTTGTTAGCAGTTAGCATCAGTCTCTGCATCAGCTGTGGGCCCTTTATCTTTGCTTGTCCATTTAAATCTCTGATCTTCCTCCTTTGTTCATTCAAGGGATTGGGTTTTGGATTTCTCATCATTTAGGTGGGGGCTAGGGAATGCAATTTTTAACCAGCATTTATGTCTTTTTTATATAAGAAAAAATCTAGAGTTTACCCTCTCTCTCTCTTGTACAACAGCCCTCTTTCTCTCGGCAGACGGTCTCTCTCTTGCCGGCGACCTTAATCTCTCTATGCGTGTTTCCGCCGCCGATCCGATATCCGATCCGCTTTCATTAACCTTACTGTTTTTCATTTTTACCCCTCATGTTCGAATCGGATCGGAGCTCGGATCAAGTAAGTTCGGATTGGATTGAATTCAAATATGGCTTTCTAGTATTCATATCGAATTCGGATCAGGACTGATCCGACCCGACCCGGCTCGATTGCCATCCCTAGGTGGGGCTTTTAATTATCAAAAGGGCAAACAAAATAATCTCACAAAATCTTGATTACAAACAAAGTTGTCATCGACTGTTAAATCAATGAGTAGTAAAACCTGCAAACACAAAATTCAATCATGACATTGACAACACTTTGTGAGCAAGATTTTATGAGTTTTTTTTGTGACTATAGTATAACTCTATACCAAAAACACCTCTGCTTTTCTTACTATCTCCCTTGTTTAATTTATCCACACATTAAATAAAAAAAACTTGCAACAAAGTTACAAAGAGGGTCCCTTTGTTCACAAAATAACAATTTCATGAATTCCCAACCAAAATTACATGAATAACCCTAGGAAACATGAATTCCAAGACCCCCCTTCCCCCAATTAAGCATAATCTGGTTCTAAGTCTATACAAAAACCTCACCTAGTGGTTTTAAGCAAGTGTGTGAAACTCAAGCCTACAGTGGTGCTAAAGCAGATAAAGATCAGCATGTGGTAAAGGGATGTCAAAATGAGGGAAAATCTACCTCTACTGAGACTGTGAGGGTAACTATAGGAACTGTTGGAGCCATTTACAGTTGACTGCATCCTTTTCCATTTCATTCTTGAGTTTTTTCACTTCCTCCAATGCCTGCTTAGCATCCATCTTGTCTAGTGGCAATTCTGAGAAATCCTTCAAGAACTGCCGAGCTATAGAAGCGCCTTTAGATATGTCATCTGGGTCACACACTCTTTTACGTTTTATTCCCGCCTGTAAAAAATAATGATTCAGCTTCGCACCATACAAATAAATGAATAAATAACCTGCTCAGTTGATGTTGAGGATTCCCTGCCCCCTCCGCCTTGGGTATTTCTTTTTGTGATTTGAAGGTGATAATGCGTAATGTGAGAAGAATTTGTTCAAAATAAAAAAATAACCAAAGCTCCGAAGGGAAATGATATAATCATCAGACTTTTCCACAGAAAATATCACTAGATGAAACTACCAACAAATTAAGTAGTTTTACGACTGCCAAGTACAAGTTTAGGGAGAAAAAAAGGGTACAAGTTTAGAGGGAAAAAGTACAAGTTTAGGTACAGATTTTCTGCATATGCAGCATAACTTGGAAAAAAAGGGTACCCACACAAATATTTGTATATGTAGCAATAGCTTTACTCAAGAAGTTTTGCAGTAGGCACTAGGCAGTGGTAGCAATGAATATAGGGCAATAATGTCAGTGTTACCACAGATATTTAACTCATTGCTAACCATGCTGAAGACATCAATTTCAGAACCAAGATTGTGAAGTACTCCCTCTGTCCCTAAAAAAAATGTCGATTTTTTTTTTTTCAAATTTGCTCTTGATCAAGACTCGAGCAAATTTGAAACTTTTTTTGACATTCATTTAGGGACGGAGGGAGTAACAAAATCGTGCATTGTCAAGATATTATATGTCAAGGACGTATACCTCTAGTTTGGGATCATTTGAAATGATAGAAGCAGGCGAGAAATCTTCCAACTCAGCAGCCTTTTCCCTGGCAAGTGAGACAACACTTTCTGGAAAGTTTGCGAATTCTGCAACATGGATGCCAAAACTTTGATCACAAGCCCCTGGTTCAACCTGAAAACAAACGATCACATATTATATGGAATATTCCAGAATACTGGTGGAGTTTATAACAAAATGGAGGTAATATTTTGCCTTGAACTAACAAGCTTAAGAGGAAAATCATAGTTGACATTTAACGAAAACAAACGTTTTCGTGAATCATCTACTAACCTTGTAAAGCATTGTTAGCTTTCTGCTTGATGAGTCAATATGGGCACTGACATGATAATTTGCAACACCAGAAGGATCATGATCAGCACTTTCATGAGCTAATGCAGTCAGTTCATGAAAGTGAGTAGCAAAGAGTGTAGGTGCTTTAATCACTTGAACGAGGTGCTCACATATAGCCCAAGCTAAACCTGATCATCAGAGAAAAAACTTTGAGGTAAGAAATACTCCCTCTGTTCCAATATAAAACTCTCTTATTTCTCTTTGGGATGACTTAGAAAAAGTGTTGCCTTCCTAAAATTTTCATTTTTGACATACAAATATTACATATTTACCCTTTAGTGGACTCTCACGTCCATAGTGCCCAACCTTTTAGACAAAGAAAGTTTACATTTTGCCCTTAGCCTACACATTTAATAATATAGTCAAATGGTCTACCTAAAACTGTGTGCTCAGTCAAAGGGACTGTTATTTGGCGTGAATAATCTATGAATAGAAAAAAAGTGACTACGTCAAATATTGAATCATAAGTATACAAGCATACTTCTAAACAGCTCAAACGAATAGAAAGTAATAGACCTACTTTTGTATTAAGTTACTTTACAATACTAGACAAAGTAGTTTCTTATCTACGCAGCAGAGAGGAAGCAGGAGTTGCAAGAGCTATGAAAGAGTATAGCTACAATTCTTTCAAGCTACACTTGGCAAAGCTATTAACAGAACCTTGCTGCAAAACTATAATTCTGTTCTAGAAAATATTTCAAACTCAGGTAAGGTACATTATACAATGCTACTTTAAGGTGTGAAAAGGAACATGTTAGTGAGATATGCGAGGATCACACAAGATAACTATAAAGCAGATATTTCTCTGGTTGCACCTGTGGATCATTTATTTGCATCACGCACCTACACTGAGACCATTATTTTACTTGACAAGTGCAAGTATTTCTACTTCAAAAAATTCAAGATGAAATAAGATAGCTAAGCCTGATTCTAAGCATGAATTTCAGAGCAGAAAATGGGTAGAAGTACAGGCTACTCAGAAGATGGACTAACCGAATCCATCATAAGTGGATGTTCCACGGCCCAGCTCATCAATGATTATCAGTGATTTATCAGTAGCACCTTTCAAAATAGAAGCAGTCTCGAGCATTTCTTGCATAAAGGTAGAAACCCCACGAAGCTATTTATGGAAAAAGAAGAAAAATCATCCTGTCAAGAGTTCTATTAACAGGAAATTGCACAGAACCAGATAGAGAACACAGCCAACCGAACTTCTTTGCATTAGGGGAAATTTGATCATTGTATTTACTTCTCTTAAAAGCTGCTCAGGTTATGATCTGAGATTAAATATTACGCGGAATAATCCAGCTCCTCTATAAATGTTCTTTTGAAGATAATAGATTGAAAAATAATGCAGCCAATTGATATTACAACAATGTAGCCAGTGAATTTCAGAATGTCTACAGCTATAGGCAGATTCTAGTCAGCTTTTCGGTACTATTATTCAAGTCTAGTAGGGTTGAATTAAACAAGTAATGTGGTCAATGATGGAATTAATTATACATAAACCCTAGAATGATGCGGAATATTTATTCTAGGACAATCATGCTTCATGTTATCAAAGATTATGGAACGATAGACAAACCTGAATCCATAGCAATATCTTGAGAATCCTTTGATGAAGACTTGATGAACGATTATTGTCTTCCAATTGATCCTTAGGGTTCTTGGAATTCAATTGACAATGGGAATCAAGAGAATAAAACCTAGGTAGGTCAATTGGGGACCATAACCCTATATTTATAATGACCTAGTATGTTAGTCAGCCCATTATAGATTAACAACTAGGCCCCTTAGGTATCTACACATATTAATTATAGATCCCATACTTATAAAAGATGACTTGGGCCCCTTCAACTTTAGTAGATCACTTTATTAGGCCCAAATACTTTAATATTTAATGTGACATATACAATTAATTATAGTGCACATACGTCTATGTGCCCAAAGACTTTATTTATTATACTAGTATATGTAAAGTCCATAAAATATTCCAACAATCTCCCACTTGGACTTACACATGTACGTAGTATAATACCTTAGTTTAATTGCATATCACATTATAAACCTTAACAAAGAATGCTTTACCAAATTGTGTCATCTTAAACCAATCCGGTCCATTAGTCAAATCAACATAAGGATCAAAGAGGTTTTCGTCACTATTAGCGCAACTAGACCCGTCAAATGGTCACATATATTAACTCAACTAAATGACATGGATCAAGTATGGATGTGTAGCATGGAATAACATGTAATGTGATCTTCACATGTCTATTCTCAACTCGGTCCAACCTTATTTTGAGATCAACCAAATATTCGTAGTGCAAAATAACTTTATTAACCAAAACCGAAAAACCAAATATACTTATAACAATAAATGTAAAGAGCAAAATACAAAACTCCCACTCAATCTAAGCATACTCTAGTGATACAACACCCATACAAGCGTGCTCGTGAAAAACCTTCGGTGTTACACCCTTAGTAAGCGGATCCGCGACCACGGAGTTAGTCCCAATATGCTCAATACAAATCTGTCCACTCGAACTGCTTCCTAACAAAGAAGATACTTAATGTCTATGTGCTTAGACTTAGACGAACTCTTGTTGTTATTAGAATACATAACCGCCGACTTATTATCACAAAATAACTTTAATGGCCTTTCAACGCCACCTAATACGCAGCCCAGTGATAAAATTTCGCAACCAAATTGCGTGATTTGATGCCTCATAACACGCCACAAACTCGCTCCATCGTAGAAGTAGCAACAAGTGTCTCGCTAACACTCTTCCAAGAAACCGCTTCCTCCACAAAGTAGATAAACGTAGCCCGAAGTAGACTTACGACTATCTTGGCATCCCGCAAAGTCGGAATCCGAATACCCAATGATCTCAAGTCTATCCGACTTTCCGTAGTTTCGAGCATATAATCCTTTGTTCTCTCGTAAATAACGCATGACCCTCTTGCCGTTATCCAATGATCCTTTCCAGATTGCTAAGGTATCTCGCCTAAAACACCAACTATGAATGCTAGGTCCGGGCGAGTGCAAACCCGAGCATACATCAAGCTCCCTATAGCCGAAGCATAAGGGATGCTATTCATTTCCTTAGATTCAATCTCATTCTTGGGGCACCGAGCAAGATTGAATTTGTCACCTTTAGCCACCGGGGTGTCACCCATTTTACAATCCCGCATGCCAAATCTCTTAAGTACCTTATCGATGTAACTCTTTTGTGACAATCCAAGAATACCTCGAGAACGATCTCCTGTGTATTTGAATTCCTAATACAAAAGATGCATCTCCTGCATCTTTCATCTCAAATTTCTTTGAGAGAAATCTCTTAGTTTCATGCAAGTAAGTCCGTATCATTTGTGGCTAGTAGGATGTCATCCACATATAAAACCGTAAAAATATATTTACTCCCACCGAACTTGTGGTAGACACAATCATCAACCGTATTTGTCGTGAAACCAAATGACAATACAACTTGATGAAATTTGTAATACCACCGACGGGATGCTTGTTTGAGTCCATAGATGGATTTCTTGAGTTTGCATACCATATCCTTTGAATCTTTTGAAACCAAGGTTTCGGTTGCACCATATAAATTGTTTCTTCAATGTCTCCATTAAGAAACGCAGCCTTAACATCCATCTCGATGTAACTCTAGGTCATAATGTGCCACTAATGCCATAATGATTCTAAAAGAGTCTTTCGAAGAAACCGGAGAGAAAGTCTCTTTATAATCTATTCCTTCTTTCCGAGTAAATCCCTTAGCGACAAGACGTGCCTTATGTCTTTCCGCGTTGCCACGTGAATCCCTTTTGGTTTTAAATATCCATTTGCAACCAATAGGTTTCACTTCCGGCAATGGGACAAGATCCCATACATCATTGTCTTTCATTGATTTAATCTCATCATCCATAGCGACTATCCACTTTTGAGAGTTAGAACTACCAACGGCCTCATGAAAGTTGATTGGATCATCTTCCAATTGACCAATGTCTACCTCTTGTTCATTTAGAAATACCAAGTAATCATCCGAAATGGCACTTCGCCTCTCTAGTGGATCTTCTTAAAGGCACTTGTTCGAGGTTGTTGAGCTTGTTCCTCATGGACAACTAGAGGGATATTGACAATGTCTTCTTGATCCAAATTTTGTTCTTGAACCACATCAGATTGAGATCCAAATCATGGTCAAGGACAATTGTAGGAAGAGGAATGGTAACCGGAACCTCTTCAAAGACAAAATCATCTCTAACTTGTCCCCCACAAGCTCAACATCCTCAAAGAATTGAGCATTTCCCGTGTCAAAAAATTTCTGGATTTGGGATCGTAAAACTTAAAGCCCTCGACCTTTCGTAGTAACCAACAAAGTAACTACTACCCCTTGAGTCCAACTTCTTTTCGTTAGGCCCGTAAGGCCTAGCCTCATGACATCCCCAAATGTGTAAATGCCTTAATACAGGTTTCTTGCCTGTCCATAGTTCATAAGGGGTTTTGTTAGCAGCCTTTCATGGGTACCCTGTTAAGGAGATAAACTGCAGCCTTTAATGCCTCTCCTCAGAGTGAGTCTCGGTAAAGTAAGTATGACTAACCATACTTCTCACCATTTCCTCGTAAAGTTCGATTTGCCTTTCAAAGAACACCATTCATGCTAGGTTTGCCTCGGCATGGTGTACCGAGGACGATACCGCACTCCTCTAGGTATTTAGCAAAAGGCCCAGGACGTTGTTCACCCGATCCGTCATTTCGCCATAGTATTCACCACCGCGGTCGATTTGACTTTCTTTATTGCTTTTGCCACGTTGATTTTCAACCTCGGCCTTAAACTTTTGAACATATCCAATGCCCGTGATTTTTCATGGATCAAATATAGGTAACCATAACGAGAGTAATCGTCTATGAATGTAATGAAATATTCTTGACCATTCCACGAGGGTGTAGAAATGGTCCACATATATCCGTATGAATTAATTCCAAAACATTCATAGCTCTCTCAGCCTTTTAATTTGATTTTGTCTGTTTGTTTTCCCTTAATACACTCAACACATATTTCATAATCTCGATTTGTCAAGTGTTTCAATAATTCCGTCTCGACACAAGCCTTTGCATTCTCTCGCTTTTGATATATGTCCTAATCGCTGTGCCATAATGACATGGAATTATTGTTAGTAAATTTGCGTTTAGTACCACGTGTTTCCACATGCAGTTTTCATGATATGAAGCAACAAGATTCAACATATAAAGATTATCATAAACCGACAAAGTACTAGATCCAATAAACTTAGAATTATATGAGAAACGACATTCACCATTTGCAAATGAACAAGTAAATCCTTCTTTGTCCAAAACCGAAATGGAAACCAAATTCCGTCTAAAAGACGGTACCACACGTGTCTCATACAAATCTAAATAAAATCCAGACTTTAATAATAATCTAAAAGTTCCGATTGCTTCAACTTCAATAGAATTGCCGTTCCCCACATGATGAATCTTTCAAAGATCACTGCTTTCGGCAGCTCGTGCAACCCCGCATAGACACACCGATGCGAGTAGAAGAACCGTAATCTAACCACCAAGTGCTGCCTAGGCACCGAAACCAAATTAACCTCGTAACAAACAAAAGCAAGAGATATACCTTTCTTTACACGCCATGCGTGATATTTAGGGCAATCTCTCTTCATATGATCCATTTCCTTACGTAAAAAACAACCTCGATCCTTATCTTGTCCCTCGGACGCCGACGTTGCTAAATCCTTAGCTTGTCCCTTCGATACTTTATGTTGCTTTTCTTTGGCTCATCGACCGCAGCTTTCTTTAGCCTTCCTTTTCTTGTTATAGCCCGAAGAGGAAGCCGCAAAGTGAGCACTCTCGATTTTTTCGTACTTTAACCTTGATTCCTCTTGCAGACATTAGAAATGAACTCATTAAGAGTCCACTTTTCCTTCCGGCAATCAATGTTACTTCAAATTGCCCAAACCATGGTGGAAGAGAGATCATAATCATATGAACAAGCATGTCATCCGACACTCGAACTTGAGAGCCTTAAGTTTAGATGCCAAATCGCCATCTCCATAATGTACTCACGCACGTTCCCTTTACCTTTATACCTCATGGCAACAAGATTACGCAAAAGCGTGCTTGTTTCGCCCTTTCATTCTTAGCAAAACGCTTTTCAAGCTCGTAAGGAACGTCATTGCAACTTTCTCATCATCTATATCGCCCGAATGATTCCTGGGATGCTTTTCTTCATGATCATAAGACACATGCGATTTGAGCGTTCCCACTTTTCCATATCCTTCTTAGCTTGAGATGTACTCGTGCTAGTCGCCGCAGGTTTTCGCTCCCGAGTGCAAGGTCTAGATCCATAACTCCCGTAACAATCAAGCACATTTTCTTTCCAAATTCTTAAAATTCATCCCATTCAAGATGGAATCGAGTTGATGTTAGCAAATACATTAGAAGCTGATGAATTAACTGAATAGAGAACAAAAATAAAACAAATAAGCTCACATGTAACTTTAAGCAGATAAATGTTTGAAATTAAAATTATCCCATTACAAGAAAATCGACGCAACATTAATTTTAATCTTTGGATAGAAAATTAACTTGCAAGTGATTTTCTTGATGTAGAAATCAAATATTAACAAGAAAAACTCGTCAAATACCAAGCCTTTCTTTGGACCGACTCAATATTCACATGGACACTTAATAACTGTTACATATTTATCTCCACAAACGAATTTGAATTTCTGCCAGATAATAGCCTTCCTTTGGGCCGACCATTACCCGCAAGAAAAACAAACACGCTAAAAACTTCAAATAATCATGTATTTTAAATTAAAAAATTTCATAGGAGAGGTTACTTTGGTAACATGCTATGAAAATTTAATAACATAAAATACAAGATGTGTTCGAATAAACGAACCCAAAGTAATTTCAAACATGGGCATAACTTAAACATTATTATTGAAAATTTAAAATTATTAAATCCATAATAATAATTTCAATAAATAATATTTACTTAATCCAAATAACACATAATTATTACAAACAAAACAAAACATAATAAATAAAATTTACTTAATCCTAATATTACCCCTCAGTTTATACTTATTAACAATCATAGCTGAAAGTGAGTGTGTCAAATTAAACAAACTACACTTCACAACAAGAATACCAATATCCTTAGGTTTAATTGAGGTATTAGCAAATAAATTATTCAAAGCACCAAACATGACCTGTTAACAGCCTCTTCCCGAGCCGCCGCCATGGACGGCTGAGGCTCCATTGACTTTTCTCACAACACAACAGATGTCACATGCAGACGAAAAGCTTAAGAACCCAATAATACAGGCAAACGAAAAGCTTAAGAACCCAATAAAAATCATCGTAAATGATAGTTCGGCCAAAAAAAAATATAAGATCTGAATCCATAATTAAATCATAAACATAATAGATTCGATCCAAAAAATCCCAATAACAAAGCAAGATTACGGCTCTGATACCACTTGATGGAATTAATTATACATAAACCCTAGAATGATGCGGAATATTTATTCTAGGACAATCATGCTTCATGTTATCAAAGATTATGGAACGATAGACAAACCTGAATCCATAGCAATATCTTGAGAATCCTTTGATGAAGACTTGATGAACGATTATTGTCTTCCAATTGATCCTTAGGGTTCTTGGAATTCAATTGACAATGGGAATCAAGAGAATAAAACCTAGGTAGGTCAATTGGGGACCATAACCCTATATTTATAATGACCTAGTATGTTAGTCAGCCCATTATAGATTAACAACTAGGCCCCTTAGGTATCTACACATATTAATTATAGATCCCATACTTATAAAAGATGACTTGGGCCCCTTCAACTTTAGTAGATCACTTTATTAGGCCCAAATACTTTAATATTTAATGTGACATATACAATTAATTATAGTGCACATACGTCTATGTGCCCAAAGACTTTATTTATTATACTAGTATATGTAAAGTCCATAAAATATTCCAACAAAACCCATATAATCAAGTTATCATCATTTCCTTTGCAACAGTCTGAATATCTACAACTATCGAAGTAAGACAACTAGAAAACATGATAGATTAGTTTGACCAAACAAAATATAATTTGCTAATAAAAATGACTCCATCTGTTCCTAAATGAATGTCAATTTTTTTAGAAAAATTGACACTAAATGAAGGTCAATTTTTTGGTGAAGTTACTAGACCGAAGGATCTAGATGCCTAACATCAAAACAGAAACTGCATGAACAAAGTCCACAATTTCAATTGCTTCTAGAAGTAGCTTAAGTACTTCTCAGCAACTTAGCCTCAGAACTTCAATACCTGAGTGTCAAATGGTAAAGAAAAACTAGAGTAAAAGATGTCCATTATTGCAAGAATAATGAAACTCACCTGGCAATCACCAGCACCAACACGAGCAAAAATGCAATCCCTAACAGAAATGCTGGCTCTGTCACAAGGAACAAAGGAACCAACTTGTGCCATTAGGATGTTCACGCCAACCTGTATGTACAAGCAAAGTCGACAAATATAGATAAAAATTTAGTTTAGTAACACTATGAGCAGCGTCCATATTATTTTATGTAAATATTGAATGGCAAGATCAGTGGCTTTCTGATACTTCTGGAAGGTTGAAATATATTAATACAAGAGATGATTCATGGAACCCTGTTTATACTGCCAAAAAGATTGCTTCATATATATCATGCCCATGAATAAGTTTCTTTTTATTATTTAAAGGACAAGTTCCAACAAACATAGCATCACACCTGACGTATAAATGTGGATTTCCCACCCATGTTAGGCCCTGTGATAATTTGGAACCAACTCTTACCTCTGACCTGGATTGTGAAAAACACAAAAAGATGCATATCAAGAACCTCTCAAATAGAAAATCTAGAGAAAACATCATCGTTCAATGGTGTGTAACATCTTACCAGTTTACAGTCATTTGGTATAAAATTCACCCAGTCTTGTGCTTCTACACAAGGATGCCTACTTCCTTCTAATATAATATCTCCCAGATCCTGTAACGGAACAGCTCAATTAACATACCGATGAAAAGTTTGGTTTCTTACCAGGAGAGAAAATCATCAACAAACAAAAACAGAAATCAGCAAACTGGTAAATCTTACTGAAGAAGAGATGTCAGGTCTTGTGTACACAGTGGGGCAACTGGCAGCCAGATCAGCAAAACTAAGTAAGACATCCAACTCAGATAGCAACATAGACAAACCTTCAAACACCTGCAAGATGGAATACTTTCTATGATTCAAAAATAAAAAAACAATAACAGGCATCACAAAGTGTAAATACCTCTGAGAACGTAGCGGCAGTCTGAACTACTCGGGCAACCAGCTCCTTCTGACAGTTCTTATACTCCTCAAGTATCTTTTGGTACTGATCCCCTAATTTCTTCAGCTTCGAATTTGTAAACTTTACCCCATCCTTTCGAGTTTCCAGAACAATAAACTGGGTATTAAGCTTCTTTCTCACTTTTGGTTCTTCCTTCTTCGTGATTCTAAAAACATGCCCATATTGTGTGCCCTTGTCTAGCTTCAATGCAGATAGTTGCAGATCAAGATCATCAGCTGTTTGCATGTGCAAATTATGTATTTGACGTTCTAGTGAATCTTGGTCATCCTTCAATGCAGCTAGTTGTGCGTCGTAACCAGATGATATCATGTATTCACCATTCTCAAGTTGATCAAGGTCCACAGAAGCTTCCACAAGACCAATGAACTTATTCAGGTGATTCTCATCAGTCAAGTCCTCAAGTGTATTCAAATACCGTTCCTTAATTAGTGACGTAAATTGCCCATCATATCTGTCCAAGGCACTTCTAATGTATGGAAGTCTGATACTTGACTGTGAAGAAAAGAAACAATTACGTGTTGACTAAACAAAAGTAATGAAACAAGAAAGTGAGTTAACTGGGTGGTAATTTAGGATACAAAAATTCATGAAATATAACTTAAATCTACATAATAATCAAAGTTAAATACGGCATATATTTGTTACTTAGGCCCCGTTTGTTTCACCGTAAAATAACTCGTTTTCGTAAAATAACTCGTTTTCCGTTGTTTGGTTGTTTTCCGGAAAACGGAGAAAACATTTTCCGGAAAACATTTTACGCCCTTCCTAAAACATTTTCCGGAAAATGGTGCCCTTCATGTACAACTCATATTTCACAAGGTACAACATTCTACTTCATCATTCTAATAATAATAATAATAAAATAATAATAATAATAATAATAATAATAATAATAATAATAAATAATAATAATAATAATAATAATAAAAAAAAATAATAATAATAATAATAATAAATAAAATAATAATAATAATATAATAATAATAATAATAAATAAATAAATAAATAATAATATAATAATAATAATAATAATCATAATAAAAAATAATTAATAATAATAATAATAATAATAATAAAAAATAATAATAATAAATAATAATAATAAAAAATAATAATAATAAATAATAATAATAAAAATTAATAATAATAATAATAATAATAAATAAAATAATAAAATAATAATAATAATAATAATAATAATAAATAATAATAATAATAATAATAATAATAATAAAATAATAATAATAATAATAATAATAAATAAAAAAAAAAATAATAATAATAATAAAATATATATACTGTATATAATAATAATAAAAAAATAATAAAAGAAAAATAAAAATATATAATAAAAATATATAATAAAAATATATAATAAAAATATAATAATAATAATAATAATAATAATAATAATAATAATAATAATAATAAAAATTATAAAAAATAAAACATTTTACGCCCTTCCGAAAAACATTTTCCTTACCAAACAGCCGAAAACATTTTACACCCTTCCTCCGTAAAACATTTTACGCCCTACCTCCACAAACATTTTACAGGAAAACATTTTTACAGGAGTAAATTTTCCGGAAAACGTTTTCCGAAAAATGTTTTACGTCGAAACAAACGGAGCCTTAATCTTGCGGAGAAAATTTGCTCTGTATGTTCTTTGCTTGATACATGGCAATCAGAAAAAGGCCCTATGAGCTTAATATTCCCTCCTTTGTGATCAAAGTGACCCCGATTGAAAAGTCTAATATTAAGGGATATAGTAGTAGATTTAGAGTGGATCATAATTACAAAATGCTTAGGTTTGGGCAAGATGTGTATGTCACATATAGAGGGAATATCCATTTTAACACAATTCAATAATTCGTTTAGTTGCGACTGTGAAATTATAAAGATTCAAACCATATTTTTTTATAATGGACTCTCTAAGTGAAACATTCCAAAATGGGATAATGGACTCTTTACATGAAACTGATGGAGTACAAGGTAGTCTACTATTCATCAACTTTATTCACTCAACTCAGCTTTAGTCCCAATCACTTGGGGTCGGCTTAATTTCACTTGTTTTATAATATGTTTGAATTGCAAATTCAATAAAGTATACATACCCCACGAAAAAAACTCTTGCAAGGGCGTGAAAAGCCGCCCAAAGTCACTAGCAAAGAGACTCTTCACATTATTAATCAAATCAATCAGGTAAAGGAAGTTGAAAACATATATCTACTTCGACATGCACAATCACATCATAAAAATTCAAAGCACCAAAGATTGCTAAAAAAATATTAAAAAAAAAAAAAATCTAAAGTCAACAAATTGATGGATGTAGACAAGGTACCTATACTTTGACAATCACAATCACGTAATAATGATTCAACGCAGTAGAGAGACTATAAAACTATCAACAAACAAAAGGATCAAAAACATAGTAACTACCTGATAAAGCTTTACAATATGTAGCAAATTAGCCCTTCCTTTCTCAATATTGCGCATTAATCTCTCAGTATCTGAAATCCTTTTCAAGTGTTGCCTCAGGTCTTGGCGAAGTGCAGTATCCTCCACAAATGCTTGCACCAAGTCCAGACGTAAATTTATCTCTTTCACATCCAATAAGGGCTGCTTCAGCCACATGTGCAGTAATCGTTTTCCCATCCCTGCAGTACAGGTTCTATTCATGAGACCAAACAAACTAAAGTTTTTGTTAGCATCAGTCTTACTCTCCATGACATTCAGTGCTCTCATGGCAGCAGAATCTAATCTCATATAGCTGTTGAGGCTATACTGTCGGATAGTATAATTTCCGTAATTGTTTTCATCAGCAAGTAACTCTGCATAAGACAGTAACAAACCCAAAGCTCCAGGTGCAATTTCAAACCCAGCCACTAAATCTCGAACCGGTTCAATAGAACCTTTTACAAGCCTACCGAGATCCTGCACTAAATCTCTTCCTTTGAACTCATTTTTCTTTCTTTCAGTTACCATTACACCACACCTTGACATTGCATCATACAAAGGTTTACATTCAATTGATTTGGCGCTCTCAACAGGAAAGAGACATTCCTTGCAACCAAGAGCAACTAACGCAGATTCAACATTTGTAAAGTGGCTATCATCAAGAAATTCAGCCAATCCAAGCACTCTTTTAGTAAGGTCAACATATCCCAAACCAATAGTGCACCCACTTTCACGGAAATATGGGATTATCGCAACAATAACTGGTGTATCCTGCATCTCATTATTTGCAAACAGAATGTCTTCAAAGCTGCCAAGATTTCCAGGGGTTCCCCTTTTTACCAGTCTCCAGTTTGAACCACTACCCTCAAATAACTCAAGGCTATGGTCTGTTCTCTCCAGGAGAAGATTACGGACAATCGTCTCAAACATGTTTTTACTTACACTGACACTAGAAACAGCATCAGATCCACCACCCAGTTGTCGCAAGGCAGTTGTTGTATGGTAATAAGTTGTTGCTATAAAAGTTGCATTGTCGCCGTGGGCTGTATAATAATCCTGGTTGAGTGGCAAAAAAATTGTCAGGAATGGTATTTGCCAATTCACAAATTATAATTTTAACAAAACATATCTAAATATTTTGAAGTAAGATAGTAGCCCAAATGTGTTGTAGAGTATCTCAAACTGCAGCATGATCGTGAAAAACGATTCATACGTATGTTTAAGCAATCACGAGGATGAACCCGTTTGACACGTAGACAGACAGGCAGACACATCTTGGTGCATCTAGTGCACAAATAAAAATAAGTTACATCATCAACACACTGCAAGGCAGAAGGGATTGAGCCTCAAATCTACAATAGCCAAAGATCATGTACCAGTCAAACTAAGAAGGTAGATGGATGACTATTGAGCAGATAGAGGAAGGATTTAATACAGTATCTCAATGGCTAGCACAGGTTAATAATCAGGAAAACTAAAATAGGAAGGGAGATACGTAAAAATGGTAAGTAAAATATTTCAAACCTAAAAAATGCAGATAAATGACATGAGTAGGAAAAATTTAACAAAGAAATTCAGAAAAAACACAAGCGAGGAGGACTGATAGATAGAGAAGGTAGCACTCAGAAAACTTGTACAGCAATTGGTGCAGTTGCAACACGATGTATAGCCTACAGGGGCTACCCACCCACTTTAAAATTAAAAGAATTGGCATTTTACCACTTTCAAATTTGGAAAATACAATTCTTTACCATTTAAAAAACATTTTATTATTAAGAAAAAATTGCAAAAAAGGTACCCAAACTGTTGGGGTTGTGTGGATTTGCCACCAAAACTCTTTTTTGTTGCAAAAAGACACCCCAACTAATTTTTCGTCGCATCCGACGTACCCCATACTAACTCCATCCATTTTTCCAGTTAAGTGGGCATGTGCAATGCACAAGATTGAATTTTTGAGGATAAAATAGGGATACCCAATATTTCATTTCAAAGGAAGAAGTTGAGGTTCAAAAGTGTAAAGTCATAAAATGAAGGGTGAATTAAAACTATCTAAAGTATTACATATCCATCCCTTCCTCCTTCACTCAACACCATCATCTGCCACTTCCTCCCAAACAGCCGACCACCACACTAAACACCACACACTACCATTCCGACCACCATGACACCATCCACCTACCACCAACCATTTTTCATTTCCAATTTCCATATTTCACCCAGCATCATACAAAATCAACAAAATTTTACAGAATTAAACAACAAAAATTCAAAATCTAAAGAATGCATTATTTCACCATTCCATTTATTCACCATTCTATTTAAATTGCTTATAGAATCAACAATTTTATCAGGCCAAACAAATGAACCTATTTGTAGTTTAAAACCTGCTCCATTTCAAAACACACAAATAATAAAGAAACTCATTTCATATTTGAAATTCAACAATTAATGGGTGGGTACTATTAATTGAAAACTCATTTTGTAGATGCATTATTTGCACCTTTTGGTGATTCAACGCAAAATCAACAACCAATTTCATAACTAGGTTTCAGTAGAAGGACCCATATTATAATTGAAATTTTTCTTCCCTTTAATTTCAAGAGAGAGAAAGGCCTATCTTCACACCCTTCCATTCTATGTTTGCAACGAAAATGAGTCTAGAAATGATATCCAAACAACCCCTATACTTGCGGTACTTTTGTTGCATTTTTTTCCTATAATTAATTTGACCCCCTTTTATGGAAAACTTTTTGCACCATGCTTTTGACCCAATTTAACCCAAATCCAGCTACTACCATCACACTGTGTAATTTTCTACCCCTAAATAATTTGGATCCTCCCCCCCCCCCTTCACACAGAATCTTGGCTATGCTATTGAAATAGTAATTCATTCAAAAGAAAAGGCGGTTTATTGGGACAAAATAAAAACTCCAATTCATTTAGTACCTAACGCCCAAGATTTGGTTTATACACCAAACCTATACCGCATTGAGCCAAAGTTTTTGGAAATTTCATTTGAAGCTGGACAACACATAAATGCCAAATTACCAAATGAACAAAGACAAACAATGCCTAGAATAAAAATCAACACATGTGTGCAAGGTAACTGTAGTAAAAAAGAAGGCTAACCCGTCGATCGAAGAAGCGAACAACCCTTGAATCCTGCAAAGAAAGATTAGAGTATTTTAACAAAAAAAAAAAACACATCATTATTCAGTAAGAACTTTCCTGTCAGAAAGTAGACAAGACACAATCTTAAAGGAGCTTACATTAGGTAGCTTTTTGAAGAATGAAAGAAACCCCTGAGTTTGTTTAGCATCTATCAGTTCACAAACCCAAAAAATAAAATTAATCATAACTGAATCGAACACATATATTTATATATACACGTCAAGAACTAGAAAAAGGTTGCATCAAAAGAATTAATGAATAGCGAACAAAGTGGAAAACGATAATACCTAATTTGAGTTCAGGAAGCTTATTCTGGTCCAGAAATTCTTCATCCATTTTCAGAATAAAAGTTTTGGAAAACAAAAATTAGGGTTTACAGAGAGAATAGGGTTTACTTTAAATTAAGTGAAGATGGAGAGGAGCATAAATTTATGGGGGGAAATTGTATTTATATTATTCATACAATGTATGCATACCTAGATATTGGGTTCTGAAAAAGGGAATTGAGTGGCGGGAAAGAGAAATGGCGGGGAAAGTGAAGAAGAAGAAGAAATACTGGAAGTGAAAGAATCGTGATGAAATGAAATTGAAAGGAAGTCATCGTCATAGCCCAATAAACTACTTAAAGCCCACATGATATTGTCGTGGCCCATGGGCTTAGTTAAATACCTCAAGCGGCCCAAAACAACATCGAAAATTAAATAATCTGAAATAATTATCTTACATCATCGAGAATTAACTAACCTTTCTTTTGTCTTTTAAGATATACTCCCTCCGTCCCTCCCAAGAAAAAAGATTCACCAATTATCTAAAAACCAATTATCTAAAAGGATGTTCCGTTTGTTTAAAACTTCACATTTTCTAAAATGGAAAAGGTTTATTAATATTTTATTATACCCACTAACTATTCTTTCCACTCATTCTCTCTCCTAATTCACTATTACACTCACAACACTTTTCAAATTTACTATTTCCTCCACTAATTCTCTCTCCTATTTTCAAATTACACTCACAACATTTTTTCTTTCCATCTACTCCCTCCGTCCCATGATTATATAAAATTTTTGGTTTGGCACGGAAATTAAGGGAAAAAGTGATAAAGGTAATGTGTTGTGAGTGTAAAAGTAAAATAGGAGAGAGAATGAGTGGAGAGAATAGTAAATTTAAAAAATGTTGTGAGTAGAGAGAAGTGAGTCTCATTTCTATTTTGAGAAATTATTAATTATTGTGGGACGCCCAAAAAGAAATTTTTTTGATATATTTGTGAGAACGGAGGGAGTATTTTCTTAATTTGCATGTTGATGTTGAGCCAAAAAAGATGAGCATTTTCTGGGACGGGAAGGAAGGAGTAATTTTTTTGAGCTACTTCTTTAATTGTTAATTAGTTTTACGATAAAACCTTTTGCATGTGCGAACGCAAAATTAACCTATACAATGTTCTAACTTCATTCACGCCAGCCAAATTTTTGTTCTTACGTGTATTACTTGCTTGTTTCTTATTAATAAGATAAAAATAATCATCCTTTTATTGACATTCAATATGCATTTTTCTAGTGAATTTACAAATTGAAAGCTTAAGTTTTTAAGGGAACAAATATTGTTTTCTTATTTTCAAAATTACATCAAAGATAGTAAGTAAATTTTGGGACTTTCATGAAAGATTTATTATGTCCTACTTTGATAAGGACTTTGTAAATAAAATAAATATCTTTTATTTATGTACATAGTTTTATATTAGGACTAACCTACTAACAATCTATTTTTTTGTGAGTGTGATTTATGTTTCCTTATAGGATTTGAGATCTCACAAAGAAAGGTTGTTGATTGCGTGAAGATCTTCTCCATGGTGCATATAAATACAAGGTCATCAGCACAAGAGAAGACATGAATTTTGAGAGAGAGAAATACTTGTTCTTCACAGCTTTTCAACATTGTCGTTTTAGGTTGTGAGTGAAGGTTGTGCCTTACATCCGAACTCACATCTAGGTTTTTAATCGAGTTCTTTGTTTTACTTCTGACTAGAATAGGACCTACTTGGGAAAGGAGAATTGTTCTTGTCGCAGAAGCAGAAGGTGATTAGAACTCATTTAGTATTTTCGTCTTTTAGTTTTTCACTTATTCGTATTTTTGTAAGCATCAAAAGTTTTATAGTGAAAAGTTTTTGGGCGTAAGCCTAGTTTGCTGATCTCAGGATCAGTAAGCGTATATAACCCTTGTGTTATTATTTTTATTCTGTTTTATTCCGCTGCATTATCTGTGGATGTGTGGACAGTTGTGAGACACATCTGTACTCACATCTATAAACTGTTGAGTGTTTGAAGCTTCCTAGCTACATGAAACTTTCAATTGATATCAGAGCCAACTCTCGATATATTGCTGAGTGTTGATCCAGAAAGTGTAGTCATTATGGAATGCCAAAATCATCAAAACAGGCCTCCTGTCTTGGATGGTACTAATTATACTCTTTGAAAGTCTAAAATGCGTAATTACATTAAAGGTAATGATGAAAGGGCTTGGATGTGTATCCTTGTTGCATGGCAACCTCCTACTGTGGAGAAAAAGCCCGCTTCTGGTGTTGGTGAGTCTATTTTCGAAAGAAAACCTGAAGAACAATGGACTCTTGAAGAAATACATTCTGCTAATTATAATTCGAAAGCAATGGGTGCTATTTTCAGCCATGTTTCTGGGAATATGTACAAGCTTATCACTAATGAAAGTGTTGCTAAAACTGCTTGAAATATTTTGCAATCACAATGTGAGGGAGCACCAAGTGTAAAAGCTACTAGGCTTAGAATATTCATGGATAGGTTTTGTGGGCACCCCAACCCGAAACATAACACGTGTCCCGAGCCGGAGAGTCCAAACTACGAAAGACCACCTATAATTTTTGAAAACATTTTACTTAACTTGAAAGAAAACTAACTTTAACCTTAACATTCAAAGACTAACTTGGGACATCTCCACTTGGAGGAAAAGGGGTAACCATGAACTAACTTCAAACCACTTAGTTACAACTTTACAAAAGTTCACATCTAAACCAACTTTAAACAACTAACTTACTTAGCTACCATATTTATAAAAGTTCAAGTTCACAAATCACCCATTTACATAACTTGTTTTATCAACAAACTCCAACAAAGGAGTAACAATCAAAATACAACCCATCTAAACATAACGTACCCAACAACCCAAAAGACAAGCACAAACTCCGCACCGTCCTCACTGACCGGGTCCTCCTGTCTCAGTCCGATCTAAAACATTAAAGGAAAAAGGGTGAGAATAAATCTCAATAAGTTATTATGAATGCACAATATGCCAAGTAAGATGCAACACATATAAGGTGCATATATCACATTGGAAAAGCCGTAAACACATTACGTTACCTTGATTTACCTTTTTCCGTCTGACCAATAAGTCGTACAATATTGGAAAATAAAACTCCATCAAAACCAATAACATATAACAGAGAGAGTTATTATGATAACTCCTCTCTTGAGAACTGCTTAGACATATTCACATCTTATAAGACCCGTTTTTCAGGGAACCATATAAGATACTAGCAACTCTGTAAAGCTTTTGGCTCAATACAGATGCTATAACCCCAATCTGTGGCCACAGAAGGGGAGAGTCACAGGTATAACGTAATCCGATCACATTAGGTCACACTTTCCATAATTGATCGTATTCTGTTATACCCCTAAACATCAGCTGATTAACACAAATTCAAGCACATAAGATTTACTTGAAATTAAATACACCAATTGGATAAGAATATAACAACATGTTAAAGCCATACTCATGTTCAATCAATACCATAGTGCAACATTCATTTCATACACTATGTATATTAAAATCAATGCATATGAACTCAAGTAAGGCAACAAGGTATCATAAACTAGCCCTACATAGCCAATATGCAATAATATATAACCTCTAAAAAGGTCTAAGTTCCATTTACCAAGTTGGATTCACTTTGGCTAAAGAACAAATCAAGGTTGCGAAGCATTTTCCAAACAATATTTAAAGTACTTCCACTATTCCATTTTAACCAAGTAAAACATCATTATGTAGCTAAGGTGTTCTACTTTAATCTAAGTTGAAGAGGGTTCACTTTGGTTCTAGGTTGAATAGGTTTCTAAACGTTTGAAAATGATTCAGAGACTGCAGGGTAGGGCACGACTCGTGCCCCTTATAACCCCCACCAGATACACTCGTCCCATTGAGGCACGACTTAGGCTAATTTCAGGGGACGACTCGTGCCACGACTCGTGCCACAGAGCACGATTCGTGCCCCCTGTCCAGACTTCAGAACAGAATTGCAACAACATCAGCAACAATTCCAATTTGACCCAAACCAAGCTTCCTCTGTTTTCAAGGTGACCAAAATCAGTACCAACTTCAGCCATACAACTCCCAAACATTTTCATACCCTTTCCAAACTACTTCAACACCAACTAACATCATTTTAATACCAAAACTTTAAGTAATTTTTCCATGCAACTACTCTTTTCAAGTCATTGACACCAAACCATAAGTACAAACCCATAATTTTGCTTTCATACAAACACACCATACCCATTTCCATTTCCACTTTTCCAAAACTAATTCTTTCCAAATAAAAGTGTTCCAACAATACCAAAAATCTTGTAAATCATTTTAATAACAACAATAATCAAAGATGAACACTTTTTTGAAAGAAATCATAATAACTTACCTAAATGTTGAAAAATGAAATATTTATTTGATCGGCTCTAAACGATCCCCTTGCCGCCAGGAACAAGAATCCACAATCCGTTTTGAAAACGAAGAAGAAACGAAGGTTGTAGAATTTTTTATAAGAAAGAACCTAGGGTTTGGTTTTTCTCCATGGAATGTCCTAAGAAGAAGAGTTATCTGAGGAAGAGAATGAAATGAATTTTCCTTTTCAATTTCCATGAATAGTTATCCCCTCTTTACACAAAAGCTCCTCTAAGCTTGAACCTTAAAATAACAACCTTAACTATCCCATTATGCCACTAAGCACCTTAATCCAATATAATCATTTTATAAAAACTTTCAAATATTATTATTTCACCATAACACTTTATTCTTATTTCACTTAGACCCTTTATCATTAAATTTAATTCACTTTCATCCTAACTTTACATAACTCATCAAAAGTATAATTTGAACACATAAACATAACAAGCATCATAAAAGGCACAATATGAAATACTACCACCCGAACCCCACGTGCTCAATGAGTGCTAAAATAATGCCTAATATTAGGGTCGTGACACTCACTCCCCCTTAAAGAAAATTTGCCCCGAATTTTAGATAACTTACTTGCACTCTCAAACAACGAAGGGTACTTTTCCCTCATCTCCGACTCTAACTCCCACGTAGCCTCTTCAATGGTATGATTCCTCCATAGCACTTTTCACTACCGGGATGCTCTTCGTTCTTAACTCTTTCACTTGGAATTCTAATACTCTCAATGGCTCCTCAACATAGGACATATCTGCTTGGATCTCTTTGGGAGGTGAACTCAAAATGTGAGAAGGATCGTGACAATATTTCCTCAACATCGACACATGGAATACATCATGAAGCAAGGAGAAGGATGGAGGCAACGCCAACCGGTAAGCTAGTTACCCTATCTTCTCTATAATCTCAAACGGTCCCACGAACCGTGGAGCTAACTTCCCTTTGTTCCCAAACATTTTAATCCCGGTCCTCGGAGAAATCTTCAAGAAAACCAAGTCACCAACTTGGAAAGATAGGTCCCGTCTTCGGTTGTCGACGTAGCTCTTCTGCCTACTCTGAGCCGTCTTCAACCTATCTCGGATCACCTTGATTTTCTCCGTCGAGTCTCTAACCAAATCCGGACCCCAAAGTTTGGCTTCACCCACTTCATCCCAACACAAAGGCGATCTGCACTTCCTACCATACAACGCTTCGTAAGGAGCTATCTCAATGCTAGATTGATAACTGTTGTTGTAGGCGAACTCAACCAACGGTAGATGATCCTCCCACGACAACTGAAAATCCATCACACACGCTCTAAGCATATCCTCAAGTATCTTAATAGTTCGCTCCGTCTGCCCATCTGTCTGAGGATGAAACGCCGTACTGAAACATAACTTGGAACCCAAAGCTTCATGTAATGCCCTCCAAAATCTCGAAGTGAACCTCGGGTCTCTATCTGAAACAATGCTAACTGGAACCCGTGGAGTCTAACAATTTCCTTCATATACAACTGAGCCAACCTTTCCATCGAAAACTTAGTTGACACGGGAAGAAAGTGAGCCGATTTCGTCAATCTATCCACGATAACCCAAATGGCATCCATCTTCTTCGCGGTAAGAGGCAAACCTGTTACGAAATCCATTGAAATCCCTTCCCATTTCCACTCCGGAATGTCTAATGGTTGAAGTAGCCTCGCTGGTCTTTGATGCTCAGCCTTGACTTGTTGACAAGTTAAACACTTAGATACGAAATCCGCTATCTCTCTCTTCATCCCATTCCACCAATATCCACGTTTCAAGTCTTGATACATTTTAGTACTACCCGGATGAATGGCGAAATTAGACTTATGACCATCCTCTAGCACACGTCTCTTGATCTCCGGTGATGAAGGAACACAAATCCGGCCTTGGAAAGTTAAGAGTCCATCTCTATTCAACCCAAACTCCCCGGCTTTACCATCTTGAACTTGTCTCAAAAAAAATTTCAACTCCGGATCAATTGATTGAGCTTCCATTAAATCTCCATACAAGGTTGGAACGGCTCGGACATTATCAAAAATCAACTCATGTCTTGACTCTCGGGAACTCAAAGTTGACAAGTAGGCCTTCCGGCTAATCGCATTCGCAACAACATTTGCTTTCCCCGGATGATAAGAAATCACGCAATCAAAATCTTTCAAGAACTCTAACCATCTTTGTTGTCGATTGTTCAACTCCTTTTTGGTAAATAAATAATTCAAGCTCTTATGGTCCGTGAAGATCTCAAATCTCACCCCATAAAGATAATGCTTCCACTTGTGCAACGCAAAGATAATCGCAGCCAATTCCATGTCATGAGTAGGATAGTTCTGTTCAGCCGGTGACAACTTCCGAGAAGCATACGCAATCACTTTCCCACCTTGCATCAGCATACATCCCAAGCCCTCCTTCGAGGCATCACTGAAAATGACAAAGTTCTCGCAACCGTCTGGAAGGGTAAGAACGGGAGCTGATGTCAACCTTTTCTTCAACTCTTCAAAACTAGCTTCACACTTGGAATCCCACACAAAAGATACATCTTTTCAAGTCAATCGAGTTAACGGAGTTGCAATGCGAGAAAACCCTTCAATGAACCTTCGGTAGTACCCCGCCAACCCAAGAAAGCTACGAACCTCATTCACCGTTGAAGGTTGCTTCCAACTGACAATGGCTTCAATCTTGGAAGGATCAACTGCTATCCCCTCACTAGAAACCACATGCCCCAAGAAAGATATCTATTCTAACCAAAACTCGCACTTGCTGAATTTGGCGAACAATTGCTTCTCACGAAGAAGAGAAAGAACAATCCTCAAATGAGTCTCATGTTCCTCCCGGGACTTAGAATATACAAGAATGTCGTAAATGAACACCACGATAAAGCTATCCAGGTACGGCTTGAAGATACGATTCATCATATCCATAAATACGGCCGGAGCGTTAGTCAACCCAAAAGGCATAACCACGAACTCATAATGACCATATCTAGTTCTGAAAGCTGTCTTGGAGATGTCGTCGGGTCTAATCTTCAACTGATGGTATCCGCTTCTCAAATCAAGCTTTGAGTAGATAACGGAACCTTGAAGCTGATCAAACAAGTCATCAATGTGCGGGAGAGGATATTTGTTCTTGATAGTTGCTTGGTTCAAAAGACGGTAATCTATACACAATCTCAAGGTACCATCTTTCTTTCAGACAAATAAAATCGGAGCTCCCCACGGTGACACACTGGGACGGATAAACCCCCGGTCTAACAACTCTTACAACTGAGTGTTTAACTCCTTCAACTCAGCCGGAGCCATTCTATAAGGCGCTTTAGAAATAGGTGTAGTATCGGGCACTAGATCAATGCAAAACTCAACCTCCCTATCAGGAGGCATAGAGTACTCGATAGAAAACACATCACCAAATTCATTTACTACAGGAACATGAGCTAATTCAGGGGACTTCTTACTTGAATCTACCACATAAGCCAAATACCCCGCACACCCCTTAGAAAGCATTTTTCTAGCCTTTAAAGCAGAAATGACATGAATACCAAACATAGACTTGTCGGCATCAAACACAAAAGTAGGCCTATCAGGTATAGCAAATGAGACCTTCTTCCTACGACAATCAACCAAGGCATGGTAATGACTCAACCAATCCATACCAAGAATAACATCAAAGTCTCGAATTTGTAACTCTACCAAATCTGCTGGCAATACATGCCCACCAATAGACACATCACAACCATTGTATATCAAAGAAGAAGCGAGGAACTCTCCCATAGGAGTTGAAACCTCAAGCACATAAGGCATAAAATCAGGTAATTTATGCAATGCAAATGCAAAATGGGACGCCACAAAGGAATGGGAAGACCCGGGATCTATAAGAATTCGGGCCTTGACTCCTGAGACAGGGACAATACCTCTAATGACTGCATTAGGATCAACCCCCCCTCTTCCTAGAGCAAACACTCGGCCCTGAACTTTATCCTTAGGCTTTCCTTCATTGTCTCTTTTGATTCCTCCTCGTGATCCACCTTGTCCACTACCGAAAGCTTGCCCTCGAAGCTTGGGACAATTCTTCCGAAAGTGGCCATCTCCTTCACATTCTAAGCACTTTCCAAGCTTGCTTCAACACCTATCCTCTGAGTGACCCGGTTTCTTACAAAAACTATAAAAAATCCCGAACGATCTTGAAGGAGTACGAGCTACTGGAGTCACCACAATTCCGCCTCTTGCTACACCCGGATTTGAAAACCTTGGTTGTCCTCTACCTTGACCCGAACCTTGACCTTGAAATCTTTGCTTACTTCCACTTCCACCTTCCGACTTGCCTTTATGCTCCTCAATATCGTTCTCGATCCGGTAGGCTCGGTTCACCGCCGCTTGGAAATCAGTGAAGTCGTGTGTCAAAAGTTGCTTACGGAACTCCAACCTTAATCCTTTCACAAACCTATATACCCGTCTCTCTTCTTCCGGCACCAAATGTGGGCAATAGCGAGCTAGGTCCGTAAACTTGGCTGAGTACTGAGCTACCGTCATAGTCCCTTGCTCCAGTCGAAGAAACTCAACCTCCTTTCTGTCTCTTGTCACCATCGGAATAAAATGATCTCGGAACTTACGGGTGAAGTTATCCCATGTCTGCGGTGTATGATCCCGGTCCCAACTATCTTTGACTATATGCCACCAATGCTCCGCCGCGCCCTCCAACTTGAAAACAGCGCACCTTACCTTTTCATCATCCGGGCTCTCCATTGCCGTGAAGATCTTGTTCATTGCCTCGAGCCATCTCTCTGCCTTCACCGGATCCGGATCACCATTGAAACTTGGGGGTGCCATCTTCATAAACTTCTCAAGTTCGTGCCCTTGCCTCCCTTCCGGTTGTTGTTGAGCTCTACCTTGGTTGGCCATATTCTGTAAGAAGACCCTAAACATGTCCATCATCTCAGCATTCGGATTACCATTTCCCCCTTCATTACCTACATTCCCCTGTGCTCGATGTTGATCATCCTCATTCCCGGCCATTGTAACAAACACCTGCATCAAACACTCCGCGTCAGTGATCACACACTCCCCCTTAAACTAGACATCTACCCTTGACCTCTAGACGAGGCTCTGATACCAACTGTGGGCACCCCAACCCGGAACCTAACACGTGTCCTGAGCTGGAGAGTCCAAACTACGAAAGACCACCTGTAATTTTTGAAAACATTTGACTTAACTTGAAAGAAAACTAACTTTAACCTTAACATTCAAAGACTAACTTGGGACATCTCCACTTGGAGGAAAAGGGGTAACCATGAACTAACTTCAAACCACTTAGTTACAACATTACAAAAGTTCTCATCTAAACCAACTTTAAACAACTAACTTACTTAGCTACCATATTTACAAAAGTTCAAGTTCACAAATCACCCATTTACATAACTTGTTTTATCAACAAACTCCAACAAAGGAGTAACAACCAAAATACAACCCATCTAAACATAACGTACCCAATAACCCAAAAGACAAGTACAAACTCCGCACCGTCCTCACTGGTCGGGTCCTCCTGTCTCAGTCCGATCTAAAACATTAAAGGGAGAAGGGTGAGAATAAATTTCAATAAGTTATTATGAATGAACAATATGCGAAGTAAGATGCAACACATATAAGGTGCATATATCATATTGGAAAAGCCGTAAACACATTACGTTACCTTGGTTTACCTTTTCCCGTCTGACCAATAAGTCGTACAATATTGGAAGATAAAACTCCATCAAAACCAATAACATATAACAGAGAGAGCTATTATGATAACTCCTCTCTTGTGAACTGTTTAGGCATATTCACATCTTATAAGACCCGTTTTTCAGGGAACCATATAAGATACTAGCAACTCTGTAAGGCTTTTGGCTCAATACAGATGCTATAACCCCAATATGTGGCCACAGAAGGGGAGAGTCACAGGTATAACGTAATTAGATCACATTAGGTCACACTTTCCATAATTGATCGTATTCCGTTATACCCCTAAACATCAGCTGATTAACACAAGTTCAAGCACATAAGATTTACTTGAAATTAAATACACCAATTGGATAAGAATATAACAACATGGTAAAGCCATACTCATGTTCAATCAATACCATAGTGCAACATTCATTTCATACACTATGTATATTAAAATCAATGCATATGAACTCAAGTAAGGCAACAAGGTATCATAAACTAGCCCTACATAGCCAATATGCAATAATATATAACCTCTATAAAGGTCCAAGTTCCATTTACCAAGTTGGATTCACTTTGGCTAAAGAACAAATCAAGGTTGCGAAGCATTTTCCAAACAATATTTAAAGTACTTCCACTATTCCATTTTAACCAAGTAAAACATCATTATGTAGCTAAGGTGTTCTACTTTAATCTAAGTTGAAGAGGGTTCACTTTGGTTCTAGGTTGAATAGGTTTCTAAACGTTTGAAAATGATTCAGAGACTGCAGGGTATGGCACGACTCGTGCCCCAGGGCACGACTCGTGCCCCTTATAACCCTCACCAGATACACTCGTCCCATTGAGGCACGACTTAGGCTAATTTCAGGGGATGACTCGTGCCACGACTCGTGCCACAGAGCACGAGTCGTGCCCCCTGTCCAAACTTCAGAACAGAATTGCAACAACATCAGCAACAATTCCATTTTGACCCAAACCAAGCTTCCTCTGTTTTCAAGGTGACCATAATCAGTACCAACTTCAGCCATACAACTCCCAAACATTTTCATACCCTTTCCAAACTACTTCAACACCAACTAACATCATTTCAATACCAAAACTTTAAGTAATTTTTCCATGCAACTACTATTTTCAAGTCATTGACACCAAACCATAAGTACTAACCCATAATTTTGCTTTCATACAAACACACCATACCCATTTCCATTTTCACTTTTCCAAAACTAATTCTTTTCAAATAAAAGTGTTTCAACAATACCAAAAATCATATAAATCATTTTAATAACAACAATAATCAAAGATGAACACTTTTTTGAAAGAAATCATAATAACTTACCTAAATGTTTAAAAATAGAATATTTATTTGATCGGCTCTAAATGATCCCCTTGTCGTCAGAAACAAGAATCCACAATCCGTTTTGAAAACGAAGAAGAAACGAAGGTTGTCAAATTTTTTATAAGAAAGAACCTAGGGTTTGGTTTTTCTCCATGGAATGTCCTAAGAAGAAGAGTTATCTGAGGAAGAGAATGAAATGAATTTTCCTTTTCAATTTCCATGAATAGTTATCCCCTCTTTACACAAAAGCTCCTCTAAGATTGAACCTTAAAATAACAACCTTAACTATCCCATTATGCCACTAAGCACCTTAATCCAATATAATCATTTTATAAAAACTTTCAAATATTATTATTTTACCATAACACTTTATTCTTATTTCACTTAGACCCTTTATCATTAAATTTAATTCACTTTCATCCTAACTTTACATAACTCATCAAAAGTATAAAATGAACACATAAACATAACAAATATCATAAAAGGCACAATATGAAATACTACCACCCGAACCCCACGTATGAGTGCTAAAATAGTGCCTAATATTAGGGTCGTGACAGGTTTGAATTACTTCGAATGGAAGAGACTGAGGACATTGTTTTATATGCTGCTAAAATTCATGAAATTTCAAATGAGTGTACAAATCTAGGAGAATCAATCTCCAATGCAAGACTTGTGAGTAAAATTTTAAGGACCTTACCTGAGAGGTTCAACATAAAAGTGGCTGTGATTGAGGAAACAAATGACACCAAAAAAGTAGGTCTAGATAAAATTGTAGGAATTTTGACTGTGTTTGAGCTAAACCTTAAAGCTCAGAAAAAGAACAAATTCATTAGTCTTGCTCTCAAAAGTGTTGCTGCTCTTCCAAAAGAGCTTGTGGAACTATCCTCTAAAATTGACAAATCAAATCTTGAAGAAGTGGATGTGGCTTTTATTTAAAAAAAAATCAGTTCCATACTGAAAAACAAAAGAATGAGTAAGTTTCCAAATAGACCTGCTCCCAGTGCTGCTGAAAAGTCAAAAACTAGCACTGAGAATGGATTCAAGAAACCAAGTTTTGAAAATAAAAAATCCCCTGAGTCTGTTCAATGTAGGACATGTCGTGGCTTTGGTCACTATGCAAATGAGTGTGCTAACACACTTAAAAAGAAGGGAATGAGCTTAACTGCTACCCTTAGTAACAGTGAGGATGAAGAAGAAGTAGCTAACATGTCTATAATCAATTGCCATTCTGTATTAAATGCTTTTTCTGCAGAAATAGAAGAAGGAGTTCCTGAAGAGACTGTGAATGTGATCTCAGATGCGAACACATCTGGTGTTACATCTGACCTAATGCTGAACTGTTTCTCTGTAAAAGGAGATTTTGAAGATGAAGATAGGGACATTCCCTATGAGGAACTCTTTGCAACCTACAAGGAGTTGCATATAGACTGGATAAAGAGGATGGACAAGATTGAGGTACTTGCAAAGGTAAATAAATCTCTTTCTGATAAATTAGCTATCTGTGAAGATGAAAAGGCTAGACTTTCAAGAGAAAATAATGATCAAAAAGATACCATTGTCAAACTTGAAGTCCTTGTGACCAAAAAGGAAGTTGAGTTTGAAAAATTCAAAAATGAATGTGAGAAAGCTGAGAGTACATTTACCAAGTTGAATAAAAGTAAAATGAAACTTGATGAAGCTATTTCTATGGGTCAACTTAATAAGACTGGTCTGGGCTTTGAAATAAGTAACTTTGTAAAGGAGTGATGTGAGGCTTCTACTTCAAAAGGTGTGGAAAAATCAAGTTTTAAAGAAAAATCCTTTTTAAGTGAGAATAGGCCAAGGAGGAGGCACTACATCTGCCATTATTGTTTTGCTCCTGGGCGCATAAGACCCTTCTCTTACAAGCTTAAGGCTGGCAAAAAGTCTGTTTACTTCAATCAGCCTCAGATGTGTGAGAAGAAGTATGCACATCCAAACACATATCCTGGTAATCTGAGACCTCTACACCACAAAAAGAAAGCTTTAAAGTAGTGGGTAGCCAAACCAAGTGCTACCTGCAATGTTGTTTACTCTTCCCTCAAGAGTAGTGTCTCTGGTTCTTGGTATTTTAATAGTGGGTGCTCTAGGCACATGACTGAGAACCAAGCTGTTCTTATTGACTATGAGTTAATTAGTGGGGGGAAAGTAAACTTTGGTGGAGGTGCTCAAGGTAAAATTGTTGGAAAAGGAACCCTAGATGTCAAGGGTCTCACTAAATTGCACAATGTGTACCATGTGGAAGGCTTGAAAGCCAACCTGATAAGCATCAGTCAACTGTGTGATGATGACCTTTATGTAAAGTTTAACAAACATCTGTGTGAAGTATTTGATAAGGACAATAAGTGTGTGTTTACTGGTCCTAGATCTGCTGACAATTATTACCAATTTGGTGACAATCTTTTATGCCTAAGCTCAAAAGCTAATGATGTCAATCTGTGGAACCAAAAATTAGGGCATGCTGGTTGTAGAACTCTGGAAGAACTTTAAAGATTTGAAGCTGTTAAAGACCTCCCTAAGCTGAACTTCAAGAACCCTGATGTCTGTGGTTCATGTCAAAAGGGAAAGCAAACAAAAGCATCACATAAGAAGGTCCAACAGTGCTCCACTTCTAGGTGTTTAGAGCTGATTCATACTGATTTAATGGGACCTATTGAAGTAGAAAGCTTTGGTAGGAAAAAGTACACCTTTGTGTGTGTTGATGATTATTCTAGGTACACTTGGGTGATGTTCTTAAGAGAAAAATCTGAAACAATTGGAGAATTCAAGAATTGGTACAAAAGGGTTAGAAATCTTTATGGTCTTAAGACTGTAAGGATTAGGTCTGACCATGGCACTGAATATGAGAACCAAATATTTACTGCCTTCTGCAATTCTAAGGGAATTACACATGAATTTTCTGAACCAATCACTCCACAGCAAAATGGAATTGCTGAAAGAAAGAATAAAACTTTGCAAGAAATGGCTAGGGTTATGCTAAGTTCAAAAAATCTGTCCAAGAAATTTTGGGCAGAAGCCTTGAACACTGCCTGTCACATTGGCAATAGAGTGTTCCTTAGGATTGGTAGCACTCTCACTCCTTATCAAATTCTCCTTGGAAAGAAACCCACTGTGAAATACTTTCATGTGTTTGGGTGCATTTGTTACATTCTCAATGATAGAGAATACTTGTCCAAATATGATTCAAAGAGTGATAAAGCAATTTTCATGGGATATTCCACTAATAGTAGAGCTTACAAAGTATTTAATCTCAAAACTAAGACCATTATGGAATCTGCTAATGTTATTTTTGATGACTCACTTTATCTTAACCTCAAGACTGCTGAGGATGATGTTTCAGCTTGCTTACTGGACTGTAAGGACACAAAAATAGGCACTGGAGAACCAACAGAAACTGCCAGTATTGAAAAACCTGTTGAATCTCAAAAGGATGTAAACAAGGATGTGGACACATCTACATCCACATCTGAACCCACATCTACTCCCACATAAATAAATTTACATATTCAAAATCAAGTCATTTAATGATAGTTTACTTACAAAGGCATTAGCAGAGCGATCGTCAACCCATTGCGGAGGTTGATCGGGCGCTGTAGGATTCCGAACATGGCAGCTAGTGTAAACATCCAAAAAACTGACATTCGGACCATGATCCCTTTCCAAAAGAGCTTGTGGAACTATCCTCTAAGATTGACAAATCAAATCTTGAAGAAGAGGATGTGGCTTTTATTTCAAAAAAAAATCAGTTCCATACTGAAAAACAAAAGAATGAGTACGTTTCCAAATAGACCTGCTCCCAGTGTTGCTGAAAAGTCAAAAACTAGCACTGAGAATGGATTCAAGAAACCAAGTTTTGACAATAAAAAATCCTCTGAGTCTGTTCAATGTAGGGCATGTCGTGGCTTTGGTCACTATGCAAATGAGTGTGCTAACACACTTAAAAAGAAGGGAATGAGCTTAACTGCTACCCTTAGTGACAGTGAGGATGAAGAAGAAGTAGCTAACATGTCTATAATCAATTGCCATTCTATATTTAATGCTTTTTCTGCAGAAATAGAAGAAGGAGTTCCAGAAGAGACTGTGAATGTGATCTCAGATGCGAACACATCTGGTGTTACACGTGACCTAATGCTGAACTGTTTCTCTGTAAAAGGAGATTTTGAAGATGAAGATAGGGACATTCTATATGAGGAACTCTTTGCAACCTACAAGGAGTTGCATACAGACTGGATAAAGAGGATGGACAAGATTGAGGTACTTGCAAAGGTAAATAAATCTCTTTCTGATAAATTAGCTATCTGTGAAGATGAAAAGGCTAGACTTTCAAGAGAAAATGATGATCAAAAAGATACCATTGTCAAACATGAAGTCCTTGTGACCAAAAAGGAAGTTGAGCTTGAAAAATTCAAAAATGAATGTGAGAATGCTGAAAGTACATTTACCAAGTAGAACAAAAGTAAAATGAAACTTGATGAAGCTATTTCTATGGGTCAACTTAATAAGACTGGTCTGGGCTTTGAAATAAGTAACTTTGCAAAGGAGTGATGTGAGGCTTCTACTTCAAAAGGTGTGGAAAAATCAAGTTTTAAAGAAAAATCCTTTTTAAGTGAGAATAGGCCAAGGAGGAGGCACTACATCTGCCATTATTGTTTTGCTCCTGGGCACATAAGACCCTTCTCTTACAAGCTTAAGGCTGACAAAAAGTCTGGTTACTTCAATCAGCCTCAGATGTGTGAGAAGAAGTATGCACATCCAAACACATATCCTCGTAATCTGAGACCTCTACACCACAAAAAGAAAGCTTTAAAGCAGTGGGTAGCCAAACCAAGTGCTACCTGCAATGTTGTTTACTCTTCCCTCAAGAGTAGTGTCTCTGATTCTTGGTATTTTAATAGTGGGTGCTCTAGGCACATGACTGAGAACCAAGCTGTTCTTATTGACTATGAGTTAATTAGTGGGGGGAAAAGTGAACTTTGGTGGAGGTTCTCAAGATAAAATTGTTGGAAAAGGAACCCTAGATGTCAAGGGTCTCACTAAATTGCACAATGTGTACCATGTGGAAGGCTTGAAAGCCAACCTGATAAGCATCAGTCAACTGTGTGATGATAACCTTTATGTGAAGTTTAACAAACATCTGTGTGAAGTATTTGATAAGGACAATAAGTGTGTGTTTACTGGTCCTAGATCTGCTGACAATTGTTACCAATTTGGTGACAATCTTTTATGCCTAAGCTCAAAAGCTAATGATGTCAATCTGTGGCACCAAAAATTAGGGCATGCTAGTTATAGAACTCTGGAAGAACTTCAAAGATTTGAAGTTGTTAAAGACCTCCCTAAGCTGAACTTCAAGAACCCTGATGTCTGTGGTTCATGTCAAAAGGGAAAGCAAACAAAAGCATCACATAAGAAGGTCCAACAGTGCTCCACTTCTAGGTGTTTAGAGCTGATTCATACTGATTTAATGGGACCTATTAAAGTAGAAAGCTTTGGTAGGAAAAAGTACACCTTTGTGTGTGTTGATGATTATTCTAGGTACACTTGGGTGATGTTCTTAAGAGAAAAATCTGAAACAATTGGAGAATTCAAGAATTGGTACAAAAGGGTTAGAAATCTTTATGGTCTTAAGACTGTAAGGATTAGGTCTGACCATGGCATTGAATATGAGAACCAAATATTTACTACCTTCTGCAATTCTAAGGGAATTACACATGAATTTTCTGAACCAATCACTACACAGCAAAATGGAATTGCTGAAAGAAAGAGTAAAACTTTGCAAGAAATGGCTAGGGTTATGCTAAGTTCAAAAAATCTGTCCAAAAAATTTTGGGCAGAAGCCTTGAACACTGCCTGTCACATTGGCAATAGAGTGTTCCTTAGGATTGGTAGCACTCTCACTCCTTATCAAATTCTCCTTGGAAAGAAACCCACTGTGAAATACTTTCATGTGTTTGGGTGCATTTGTTACATTTTCATTGATAGAGAATACTTGTCCAAATATGATTCAAAGAGTGATAAAGCAATTTTCATGGGATATTCCATTAATAGTAGAGCTTACAAAGTATTTAATCTCAAAACTAAGACCATTATGGAATCTGCTAATGTTATTTTTGGTGACTCACTTTATCTTAACCTCAATACTGCTGAGGATGATGTTTCAGCTTGCTTACTGGACTGTAAGGACACAAAAATAGGTACTGGAGAACCAACAGAAATTGCCAGTATTGAAAAACCTGTTGAATCTCAAAAGGATGTAACCAAGGATGTGGACACATCTACATCCACATTTGAACCCACATCTACTCTCACATAAATAAATTTACATATTCAAAATCAAGTCATTTAATGATAGTTTACTTACAAAGGCATTAGCAGAGCGATCGTCAACCCATTGCGGAGGTTGATCGGGCGCTGTAGGATTTCGAACATGGCAGCTAGTGTAAACATCCAAAAAACTGACATTCGGACCATGATCCCTTTCCAAAAGAGCTTGTGGAACTATCCTCTAAGATTGACAAATCAAATCTTGAAGAAGAGGATGTGGCTTTTATTTCAAAAAAAATCAGTTCCATACTGAAAAACAAAAGAATGAATAAGTTTCCAAATAGACCTGCTCCCAGTGCTGCTGAAAAGTCAAAAACTAGCACTGAGAATGGATTCAAGAAACCAAGTTTTGACAATAAAAAATCCTCTGAGTCTGTTCAATGTAGGGCATGTCGTGGCTTTGGTCACTATGCAAATGAGTGTGCTAACACACTTAAAAAGAAGGGAATGAGCTTAACTGCTACCCTTAGTGACAGTGAGGATGAAGAAGAAGTAGCTAACATGTCTATAATCAATTGCCATTCTGTATTTAATGCTTTTTCTGCAGAAATAGAAGAAGGAGTTCCTGAAGAGACTGTGAATGTGATCTCAGATGCGAACACATCTGGTGTTACATCTGACCTAATGCTGAACTGTTTCTCTGTAAAAGGAGATTCTGAAGATGAAGATAGGGACATTCTCTATGAGGAACTCTTTGCAACCTACAAGGAGTTGCATACAGACTGGATAAAGAGGATGGACAAGATTGAGGTACTTGCAAAGGTAAATAAATCTCTTTCTGATAAATTAGCTATCTGTGAAGATGAAAAGGCTAGACTTTCAAGCGAAAATGATGATCAAAAAGATACCATTGTCAAACTTGAAGTCCTTGTGACCAAAAAGGAAGTTGAGCTTGAAAAATTCAAAAATGAATGTGAGAAAGCTGAGAGTACATTTACCAAGTTGAACAAAAGTAAATTGAAACTTGATGAAGCTATTTCTATGGGTCAACTTAATAAGACTGATCTGGGCTTTGAAATAAGTAACTTTGCAAAGGAGTGATGTGAGGCTTCTACTTCAAAAGGTGTGGAAAAATCAAGTTTTAAAGAAAAATCCTTTTTAAGTGAGAATAGGCCAAGGAGGAGGCAATACATCTGCCATTATTGTTTTGCTCCTGGGCACATAAGACCCTTCTGTTACAAGCTTAAGGCTGACAAAAAGCTTGGTTACTTCAATCAGCCTCAGATGTGTGAGAAGAAGTATGCACATCCAAACACATATCCTGGTAATCTGAGACCTCTACACCACAAAAAGAAAGCTTTAAAGCAGTGGGTAGCCAAACCAAGTGCTACCTGCAATGTTGTTTACTCTTCCCTCAAGAGTAGTGTCTCTGGTTCTTGGTATTTTAATAGTGGGTGCTCTAGGCACATGACTGAGAACCAAGCTGTTCTTCTTGACTATGAGTTAATTAGTGGGGGGAAAGTGAACTTTGGTGGAGGTGCTCAAGGTAAAATTGTTGGAAAAGGAACCCTAGATGTCAAGGGTCTCACTAAATTGCACAATGTGTACCATGTGGAAGGCTTGAAAGCCAACCTGATAAGCATCAGTCAACTGTGTGATGATGACCTTTATGTGAAGTTTAACAAACATCTGTGTGAAGTATTTGATAAGGACAATAAGTGTGTGTTTACTGGTCCTAGATCTGCTGACAATTGTTACCAATTTGGTGACAATCTTTTATGCCTAAGCTCAAAAGCTAATGATGTCAATCTGTGGCACCAAAAATTAGGGCATGCTAGTTGTAGAACTCTGGAAGAACTTCAAAGATTTGAAGCTGTTAAAGACCTCCCTAAGCTGAACTTCAAGAACCCTGATGTCTGTGGTTCATGTCAAAAGGGAAAGCAAACAAAAGCATCACATAAGAAGGTCCAACAGTGCTCCACTTCTAGGTGTTTAGAGCTGATTCATACTGATTTAATGGGACCTATTGAAGTAGAAAGCTTTGGTAGGAAAAAGTACACCTTTGTGTGTGTTGATGATTATTCTAGGTACACTTGGGTGATGTTCTTAAGAGAAAAATCTGAAACAATTGGAGAATTCAAGAATTGGTACAAAAGGGTTAGAAATCTTTATGGTCTTAAGACTGTAAGGATTAGGTCTGATCATGGCATTGAATATGAGAACCAAATATTTACTGCCTTCTGCAATTCTAAGGGAATTACACATGAATTTTCTGAACCAATCACTCCACAGCAAAATGGAATTGCTGAAAGAAAGAATAAAACTTTGCAAGAAATGGCTAGGGTTATGCTAAGTTCAAAAAATCTGTCCAAAAAATTTTGGGCAGAAGCCTTGAACACTGCCTGTCACATTGGCAATAGAGTGTTACTTAGGATTGGTAGATCTGTTACTCTTTATCAAATTCTCCTTGGAAAGAAACCCACTGTGAAATACTTTCATGTGTTTGGGTGCATTTGTTACATTCTCAATGATAGAGAATACTTGTCCAAATATGATTCAAAGAGTGATAAAGCAATTTTCATGGTATATTCCACTAATAGTAGAGCTTACAAAGTGTTTAATCTCAAAACTAAGACCATTATGGAATCTGCTAATGTTATTTTTGATGACTCACTTTATCTTAACCTCAATACTGCTGAGGATGATGTTTCATCTTGCTTACTGGATTGTAAGGACACAAAAATAGGTACTGGAGAACCAACAGAAACTGCCAGTATTGAAAAACATGTTGAATCTCAAAAGGATGTAACCAAGGATGTGGACACATCTACATCCACATCTGAACCCACATCTGTTGGGGACGGATTTTTCACTATATGTATATGGTTGGCATCTTAAGCAGGTCAACATGTCAAGACGCCTCAGTAACTTGACCTCCACAACTTGACCTCTACAACTTGACCTCCACAACTTGGTCCACAACTTGGACCGACATCTTGGCTCAACGTCTTCATCAACATCCTGAGGCTGGAACAACTTGGGAGCAGTTTTACGGTTCCTATTTTCTAGGAGATACTTGTGCACTCATAGAAGACCAATTCAACCATGATTTTTCCACCATCAGCAGTTATGCCCAGAATTTTCTCCTCAAGTAACTCCATTATGCCTAGTTTTTAGGGATTTTTGGTTATTATCCTTTTATTTTACCTTTATTATAAATAGGGGTATGGAAATTAGGGAAAGACACATGTATTTTCACACACTCACACTCTTGTAATTCTCTCCATACTTCCGGGCTTGTAACTCACTGATCATAGTAAAACTTTGGTCAAGGTAGGTCTTCCAAAACCTCCCGAGGTTTTATGCCGGCGAACGAGTTGTTCAAGGGCTTTCCTCGTCAAAATCCTTTGTCATTTTCATTTTGATTACACACACAAATCTATATTCCAATTCACCCAATTCTTTCCTTGAAATATTTGGTTATTTACAATCACTTGTCGAAATTTGACCAAAACAACATCTACTCTCACATAAATAAATTTACATATTCAAAATCAAGTCATTTAATGATAGTTTACTTACAAAGGCATTAGCAGAGCGATCGTCAACCCATTGCGGAGGTTGATCAGGCGCTGTAGGATTCCGAACATAGTAGCTAGTGTAAACATCCAAAAAACTGACATTCGGGTCATGATTCCTTTCCAAAAGAGCTTGTGGAACTATCCTCTAACATTGACAAATCAAATCTTGAAGAAGTGGATGTGGCTTTTATTTCAAAAAAATTCAGTTCCATACTGAAAAACAAAAGAATGAGTACGTTTCCAAATAGACCTGCTCCCAGTGCTGCTGAAAAGTCAAAAACTAGCACTGAGAATGGATTCAAGAAACCAAGTTTTGACAATAAAAAATCCTCTGAGTCTGTTCAATGTAGGGCATGTCGTGGCTTTGGTCACTATGCAAATGAGTGTGCTAACACACTTAAAAAGAAGGGAATGAGCTTAACTGCTACCCTTAGTGACAGTGAGGATGAAGAAGAAGTAGCTAACATGTCTATAATCAATTGCCATTCTGTATTTAATGCTTTTTCTGCAGAAATAGAAGAAGGAGTTCCTGAAGAGACTGTGAATGTGATCTCAGATGCGAACACATCTGGTGTTACATCTGACCTAATGCTGAACTGTTTCTCTGTAAAAGGAGATTCTGAAGATGAAGATAGGGACATTCTCTATGAGGAACTCTTTGTAACCTACAAGGAGTTGCATACAGACTGGATAAAGAGGATGGACAAGATTGAGGTACTTGCAAAGGTAAATAAATCTCTTTCTGATAAATTAGCTATCTGTGAAGATGAAAAGGCTAGACTTTCAAGCGAAAATGATTATAAAAAAGATACCATTGTCAAACTTGAAGTCCTTGTGACTAAAAAGGAAGTTGAGCTTGAAAAATTCAAAAATGAATGTGAGAAAGTTGAGAGTACATTTACCAAGTTGAACAAAAGTAAAATGAAACTTGATGAAGCTATTTCTATGGGTCAACTTAATAAGACTGATCTGGGCTTTGAAATAAGTAACTTTGCAAAGGAGTGATGTGAGGCTTCTACTTCAAAAGGTGTGGAAAAATCAAGTTTTAAAGAAAAATCCTTTTTAAGTGAGAATAGGCCAAGGAGGAGGCACTACATCTGCCATTATTGTTTTGCTCCTGGGCACATAAGACCCTTCTCTTACAAGCTTAAGGCTGACAAAAAGTCTGTTTACTTCAATCAGCCTCAGATGTGTGAGAAGAAGTATGCACATCCAAACACATATCCTGGTAATTTGAGACCTCTACACCACAAAAAGAAAGCTTTAAAGCGTGGGTAGCCAAACCAAGTGCTACCTGCAATGTTGTTTACTCTTCCCTCAAGAGTAGTGTCTCTGGTTCTTGGTATTTTAATAGTGGGTGCTCTAGGCACATGACTGAGAACCAAGCTGTTCTTCTTGACTATGAGTTAATTAGTGAGGGGAAAGTGAACTTTGGTGGAGGTGCTCAAGGTAAAATTGTTGGAAAAGGAACCCTAGATGTCAAGGGTCTTCCTAAATTGCACAATGTGTACCATGTGGAAGGCTTGAAAGCCAACCTGATAAGCATCAGTCAACTGTGTGATGATGACCTTTATGTGAAGTTTAACAAACATCTGTGTGAAGTATTTGATAAGGACAATAAGTGTGTGTTTACTGGTCCTAGATCTGCTGACAATTGTTACCAATTTGGTGACAATCTTTTATGCCTAAGCTCAAAAGCTAATGATGTCAATCTGTGGCACCAAAAATTAGGGCATGCTAGTTGTAGAACTCTAGAAGAACTTCAAAGATTTGAAGCTGTTAAAGACCTCCCTAAGCTGAACTTCAAGAACCCTGATGTCTGTGGTTCATGTCAAATGGGAAAGTAAACAAAAGCATCACATAAGAAGGTCCAACAGTGCTCCACTTCTAGGTGTTTAGAGCTGATTCATACTGATTTAATGGGACCTATTGAAGTAGAAAGCTTTGGTAGGAAAAAGTACACCTTTGTGTGTGTTGATGATTATTCTAGGTACACTTGGGTGATGTTCTTAAGAGAAAAATCTGAAACAATTGGAGAATTCAAGAATTGGTACAAAAGGGTTAGAAATCTTTATGGTCTTAAGACTGTAAGGATTAGGTCTGACCATGACACTGAATATGAGAACCAAATATTTACTGCCTTCTGCAATTCTAAGGGAATTACACATGAATTTTCTGAACCAATCACTCCACAGCAAAATGGAATTGCTGAAAGAAAGAATAAAACTTTGCAAGAAATGGCTAGGGTTATGCTAAGTTCAAAAAATCTGTCCAAGAAATTTTGGGCAGAAGCCTTGAACACTGCCTGTCACATTGGCAATAGAGTGTTCCTTAGGATTGGTAGCACTGTCACTCCTTATCAAATTCTCCTTGGAAAGAAACCCACTGTGAAATACTTTCATGTGTTTGGGTACATTTGTTACATCTCAATGATAGAGAATACTTGTCCAAATATGATTCAAAGAGTGATAAAGTAATTTTCATGGGATATTCCACTAATAGTAGAGCTTACAAATATTTAATCTCAAATCTAAGACCATTATGGAATCTGCTAATGTTGTTTTTGATGACTCACTTTATCTTAACCTCAAGACTGCTGAGGATGATGTTTCAGCTTGCTTACTGGACTGTAAGGACACATAAATAGGTACTGGAGAACCAACAGAAACTGCCAGTATTGAAAAACCTGTTGAATCTCAAAAGGATGTAACCAAGGATGTGAACACATCTACATCCACATCTGAACCCACATCTACTCCCACATCCACTCAAAATTATGAAACTGAGGACAGTTTCTCTGAATCTGATCAGGATGATGCTCTAGAAGATAATGTGGATGGGTGTGTGGATAGATTAAGGGATATTCCCTCCAAAATCCAGAAAAATCACCCCACTTCACAAATTGTGGGAGATGTGCAAGGCCAAGTGAGAACTAGACTGAAAGAAAAAGTAGACTACAGAAAGATGGCTGGTTTGTGGAGTTGCTCATCAGCATACTCCCATGTAAGTTTTTGCTGTTTTGTGTCAAAGATTGAACCTAAGAATATCACTGAAGCATTGAAGGATGATGACTGGATTCTTGCTATGCAAGAAGAGTTGATTCAATTTGAAAAGAATGAGGTTTGGATCCCTAGGCCTTCTCATGAAAATGTCATAGGTACTAAATGAATTTTCAAGAACAAAACTGATGAGCAAGGTGTGATTATTAGAAATAAGGCTAGGTTAGTTGCTCAAGGTTATACTCAAATTGAAGGAATAGATTTTGAGGAAACGTTTGCATTTGTTGCAAGGATTAAATCCATTAGACTCTTATTGGCCATTGCTTGTTACCTCAAGCTCACTCTTCATCAAATGAATTTTAAGAGTGCATTTCTAAATGGGGTATTGAATGAGGAAGCCTATGTTGAACAACCCAAAGGCTTTGTGGATTCCAAGTATCCCAACCATGTGTATAAGCTGAAGAAAGCTCTGTATGGGCTGAAACAAGCCCCTAGAGCTTGGTATGGTAGGTTAACTGACCATTTGCTTCACCTAGAATTCAAGAGAGGAGAGGTTGACAAAACCCTGTTTATGAGGAAAAATAAAAAAGAGATTCTTGTAGCACAAATTTATGTTGATGATATTATGTTTGGGTCAAATTCTGACCCTATGCTAGCTAAGTTTATGGATAGTATGACTTCCACATTTGAGATGAGTATGGTAGGTGAGTTGAATTATTTCTTGGTCTTACAGATAAAACAATTCAAGGATGGCATGTTCATCTCTCAGTCCAAATATATCAAGAATCTTGTGAAAAAGTTTGAGCTTGAACATTCCTCACATCTCAAAACACCAATGGGATCTTCCCAAAAGCTAAGCCATGATTCAGATGGTGAAAGTGTTGACCAAACTTTGTACAGAAGCATGATTGGAAGTCTGCTGTATTTCACTGCAAGTAGATCTGACATAATGTATAGTGTGTGTCTCTGTGCAAGATACCAAGCTAACCCAAAGGTGTCCCATCTTAAAGCCTTGAAAAGAATCGTTAGATATGTGAGTGGAAATGTGAACCTAGGGCTGCATTATTCTAAAGAGACAAACACCAATTTGGTTGGCTATACAGACTCTAACTGGGCTGGAAATAGTGATGATAGGAAGAGTACTACAGGTGGATGCTTCTACCTAGGAAATTGGTACAATAGGAAGCAGAATTGTGTGTCTTTATCCACTGCTGAGGCTGAGTATGTAGCCCTTAGAAGTTGCTGCACACAACTGCTTTGGATGAATCAAATGCTGAAAGAATATGGATTAAATAGCAAAATTTTGACTGCTTTTTGTGATAACAAAAGTGCCTTGGACATATTTAAAAATCCTGTTCAACATTATAAAACAAAACACATTGATATTAGACATCATTTCATTAGGAATCTTGTAGAACAAAAAACTGTGTGTCTGGAATTTGTTGAGACTGAAAATCAATTGGATGATATATTTAAAAAGGCATTAGATTTGGAGAGATTTTCCTCCTTGAGGAAGTCTCTTGGTTTGTGTGATATCTAATGTTGTGAGCACAAATGTGTCTCATATCCTCTAACACATCTGTATATTAGATTAACTGAAAAAAATTATGCATTAGCACGAAATATCTCAGTGTGGTCACTTGTGAGTTTTTATCTTTGACATTGTTCTGATCACTTAATTGTGAGCACTTCCTATTCTTGTTATCTTTTGATGACTTGATATAACCTTCCTAGGTATCTCACAGTGGGTGCTTTAAAAAATAGTGAGAAACAGCTGCTTCACCCTTAGTATAAAGCCAGACCAGTGTGACCAAGTGATTATCATAAGAAATCTTGAAATCAAACTTGACAAGATCATTGGGAAAAAAGGCTATCTTTGGGATTCAAGTAAAGTGAAAGCTACTCACAATGCAAATATTCACAATAAAAAATGGATGGATGCATCCTAGAGGCTGTGCATATTGGATTATTGCTCATTGACTTTTTTGTGATCTAAATGTGTCCCCAAATGTGACTCACATCCTATGCCACATCTGTGAGCTGAGATTTTTCCTTCACCTGTGTGTTTGCATCATGCTAGGCATACTGCATTTTTTAGGTCATATAGGAGCTTTATAAATATGCTAGTTAATTTATTTTCATTCTTATTTACACCTTGATTTAACATGTTTTTGCTTTTCAAAATCTCCTATGAAAAAGAAAGATGTGTATCAATCCAAATTTGAAAAGGAAGGACAATTTTGAAAGAGATTCAGTTTTGAAAAGATATGGCTGAAGTATTTTGTTTCCATAAAAATCTGACAAAATCTTGTTTTATTTTAATCCGTAATTTTTCGAAGGTTGTTATGCGTGAAAATCTCAAGGGCTTATAGCTGTTGGAGGACCTTTCAGGTATTTTGGATATGTGAAACATTTTTGGAAAAGGAATGATTGATTAAATTGGAAAGGGGGAGTTGTGAGTATTTATTAGGGCTCACATCTGTCCCATCCCCCATAAACCCTTTGCTAAGCCCTTGTTCTTCCCTCGTAATTGCTCACAAACACACACATTGAACCATCAGGACTTGACCTGATGGCCAGAGCACTGGGACACCAACACGGAGGTCCTGGGTTCGATTCCCCCCAGTGGTTAGAGTGGATGATTATCCCTCCCTAGTTAATATTAGGTGCCTCTGAGGGGATTTTAAGGGAATTTCAGAGAATTGAGGGACTTGTTAGTAAAAAAATTGACTTACAAAAAAGGGGCTTGACTCGAGATGGGCAAGCCTCAAAAAAAAAAAAAAAAAAAAAAAAAAAAAAACACACACACACACATTGCAATCAATTCTCTATCTACTGTGCTACCTAACCTTGTTTTGCAGATTAAATGGCTTCCCACAATCAAATTCGTGAAGAGGACGTTCTTGATATTGAGCAAATTTCAATGGCCATAGCTGAAACCCCCATTGTCATCCAACCTGCAAAACCCAATTTTTTCGTAGAAATTCCTCCTCCCTCGTCCTCGTCTGACTCATCCATGAAAGTTCCAACCTCAAAATTCCCTACAATGGAACCCTCGAATGTTCCATTGTCACCTAAAAACCCTATTCCTCCAACTTCTTCGGTTTCTCAACCATCAGTTGAAACCCTGTTATGGCCTCTGTTCCTATTTTAGAAACCCCATTAACCAAAAAGAGGAAGCTACCCCTCTCTAAACCCATGGGCCACTTTGTTAATCCTGCTCCCCTAAGGAACCTTCGTCGATCTCACAGGGTACGAAAATTGTCAGAGGCTGACAATGCCAAAAACCTTAAGAAACCTGGAGGAAAACCTTCATCTGCCATTCTCTGTGATGATGATGAAGAAGAAGAAGTAGAGAAACCCCTCATCAGAACCAGAAATCAACCCACTCCTTCACCCAATGTTGCTCCTACTCCTGATGTTACCCCTACTACTGCCACTGTTGATCCTACTCCTGATGTTCCAACTACTGTTGCTCCTGAGGTTGCCCCTATTGTTGTTGAGCCTACTGCTGACAGTGATGAAGAACCCCTTGCTAATATCCTCATGGAGTTGAAGGGAAAGAAAAAAATGGCTGCTACTGACTTAGAGCAAATTGCTGAAGCTGCTGATGAATCAGAATCAAGCTATGAGAGTGATGATACTGCCTCTGATGAGAGCTACAAACTGGGACGTGCTGAGCTAGAACAAAAAAAGGAGGATCAATCCAGTGATGCCCCCTATGATGATGAACCAGAAGCTGAAACTGAGAAGGTGCCCTCACCTTTCAAGGATGTGCCTGCAGATGAGCACACATCCAGGCGCACATCCACAAGAAAGAAAGCTGAAAAGGGTAATTCTAAATCCCTCTCCATTCCTTCTGCTTTTAAACCCATTTCTTCAAAGTTTTTATCTAAGGATGCCTCAGATAGGTTTGGCCAGATTGTGAATAAGGCCTTTATTGTTGAAATTAAAAGGGACAGGGATGCTTTTTCTAAGTTAGGTATGGACAAGTTTTTTGAGGAGAGAGGATTATTTTTAACTGTGGATCACCCTCTTCCCTTCTATCCCAAGATAGTTTATGAGTTCTATGCAAATTTGACCAAAGGGTTAGACAGACTCTCATCCCCTTACTCAGTTTATGCAAGAGGAAAATTTATTCCCTTCTCTCCTTCTGTGATAAATGATCTGCTTGGGTTGGAAAATGGTTTAGATCAGGTCTGTGATGTGTCTGAAGAAGACCTAGTTTCTATCATCACCCATGAAAAAGTAACTACTTGGCCCATTAAGCCAAATAATTTGGGTAGTGGCTCCCTTTCTTCCCTTTAATGTTTTCTCTATACCATCCTTACTGTCAACCTGTGCCCCTCAAATAATAAAACCTCATTTACCAGAGTTCAAGCTGACTTGCTTTATAGGCTGGGTGCTAAAAGGTACATTAATTTTGGAGAATTTATATTTAGAAAAATTTGTGGTTATGGAGAGTCCCCTTCCAAGAAATGGTCTTTGCCTTATCCTTCCCTCATCTCTCAAATCCTAGTTGCTCAAGGAGTGAAGCCTGAAAAAGGAGATGTTAGGATTGATAAGTTTGAATTGTTCAAAGAATCCAAGACCCTATTGGATGATAAACAAAGGTTTGTTGATCTCCCCTTGGGAGTTGTGCCTGAAATAACTATGCCAGATGTGGGCACATCTAGTCCCACATCTGTGACTCCTTTTGATGCCCAAATGAAGGACCTGGAAGCTGAGATTGCAGCTGCTGAAGCCCTTACCACTGCACTCAATGATCAAATGCAAGCCTCCAAAGTCCATGCCAACAACCTCGAAGCTCTCAAGGACAGACTTATTAGGTGGCATGCAACTCTTTCTGCTCAAAAAGGGGGAGAAGGAAATGGTGCTGATGTTGTCCCTGCTGCTGGTGCTGCTGCTGATTTTTCATCTTGGAGAAGCTGGAAACTTTGAATTAAGGGGGAGAAGATTTGAAGATTAATTTTTGCTTTAATCTATGGTGGTTCTTAAAAATAATTTTAATTTCAGTTTTAGTTTGTTAAACAATGGTCTGTAATAATTTAAAACAGGGTGCTGCTGAATGGTTTGCTTTTAATTTTATTTTATGAACTGCTGCTTTTTCTCTAATCTGGTATATGCAGTTTTTGTGTGTGGATGTGTGAACACATCTGCACACACATCCATTCAGGGGGAGTCTTTGCTGCTGAAAATGTTGATCTAAAATAATCAAATCATAAATTTTTGATTTTGACCAGAAAGTCCAAAATAGGGGGAGATTGAAAGCGTGAGTTTTTAGGGAACAAATATTGTTTCCTTATTTTCGAAATTACATCAAAGATGGTAAGTAGATTTTGGGACTTTCATGAAAGATTTATTATGTCCTACTTTGACAAGGACTTTGTAAATAAAGTAAATATCTTTTATTTATGTACATAGTTTTATATTAGGACTAACCTACTAACAATCTATTTCTTTGTGAGTGTGATTTATGTTTCCTTATAGGATTTGAGATCTCACAAAGGAAGGCTGTTGATTGCGTGAAGATCTTCTCCATGGTGCATATAAATACAAGATCATCAGCACAAGAGAAGACACAAATTTTGAGAGAGAAAAATACTTGTTCTTCACAGCTTTTCAACATTGTCGTTTTAGGTTATGAGTGAAGGTTGTGCCTTACATCCGAACTCACATCTAGGTTTTTAATCGAGTTCTTTGTTTTACTTCTGACTAGAATAAGACCTACTTTGAAAAGGAGAACTGTTCTTGTCGTAGAAGGTGATTAGAACTCATTTAGTATTTTTGTCTTTTAATTTTTCACTTATTCATATTTTTGTAAGCATCAATAGTTTTATAGTGAAAATTTTTTGGGCATAAGCCTAGTTTGCTGATCTCAAAATCAGTAAGCATATATAACCCTTGTGTTATTGTTTTTATTCTGTTTTATTCCGCTGCATTATCTGTGAATGTGTAGACAGTTGTGAGACACATCTGTACTCACATCTACAAACTGTTGAATGTTTGAAGCTTCCTAGCTACACGAAACTTTCACAAATTACAACAGACAAAAAAAGTATCAATTAGTGTAATAGTCACATTTATCACTTATTGAACGGTGATTTAAAAGCTTTAGATATTGTTCAAATTTGATACTATCTCTTTTTTAAAATGAATGTTTAAAAAATCAAATTTGTTATTAATCGAAAACAAATTTAAATTTTTTTAACATTCAATTCATTTTATGACGGAGGAGTACATTTAACTCATTCAAATTTTGCTATGTTTTATTGCATAATTCTTACTTTAAAAAAAAAATTTGATATAATTTGCAATGTTTACAAAATTTACGAAGGTCAACATTGTATATTTTTTAAAAGTTGAGGGAGTTAAAATAGAATTTGTCAAAAGTTGAGTGGGATGATGAATGACTCCGTCACTTGCTTACGCGTGAGGAAACAATTATCGTACTTTGAAAATTAACTAATAACATCGCCTTCAATCAATAAATAAAATAAAGATAAGCTAATATTTTAAAATAAAACCTTAATCATAATTTTTTTTTTATGTTATATTGAAATCATTATGAATTTCTAGTAAATGGCATTCGAGGTTGGACACTATCTTGGTCTCATCTATTATTATTTTGGATCACATAACTTTAGAGGAAAAGGGTTTGGGTCCCTCCAAAAACACATTATACTTTGTCTATATATAATAAATAACCCAGCTGTTTTTCAAGATAGATACATCTATCTTTATGATGGTCCCAATTTTAGCTTTTAATCAAACCTATATCTTCAACAATAGTACAATAATTAAAATAAACTAAAATTTCTATATTGCACATGAACCTGTGGCAGTTGGTGGGATGGGATGAGGCCACCGAGCTTGATGCTCTGCTGCAAAATACATGTGAGATGTGTCCACGAGATTGAACCCTGACATTTCGTATAAAAATAGATAACGCATGCCGATTTAGCAAAAACTATTTTGCGAAAATCTCAAACTAACACAATCAAACCCTAAAACTATGCACGCTCCTCCTTATCTCCTCGTTTGTAACCCCCCCTCTCTACAATGACTTGTTCCCGCTACCCCTACTCCCAAATGTTTCCTTCTACGACAATTCTCACCAGCGCCGACAACTAGCTCCATATCTTCCATCCTCCCCTCCGGCCTTCTTACTTCATTGCCTGACGTTCTACAAAGCTATTTTGGTCTCTCTCTCTTTTTTTTCAACGTCTCTCACATTTCAGTTCTGAGAGCCCATTCTTTTTGCCTTTGAGAGATGGAAATCAATGTTTTTTTATTTGGCTATTTTGAGAGTTGGATATTATATTTTGTTTGACTCTGATATGTTGGCTATCAGATTGAAATTTTTGGTCCAGGGCACTTTGCCTTTAGGACCTCATTAGAAAAATTGCAAAAAAAATATGTGTCACCTTCTTTAAACATTAATATTAAGCCAAAAGGCCTTAGAAAAATCGTCTCATCAAATTAATTGATCAAATATGGGACCCACAAATACCTACGTTGATCTTCATCATTCTTCTCTCAGATTTTGATTTATTTTTTTTAATCCTCAAATTTTCCTTAAAACAAAATCATGGACATAAAAAAACTTGAAATAAAATATAAAATGTGAGCAATAAAAAAGGGAAGTTCCAAAAGAAAAGAAAATCCAAGAGAGAATCTTCCACCTATATAGTCTTTCTAATTATGTAAGATATAAGTAACCATATATGGCTAATAGACAAGAGATCGTTATCCTATAATTCACCCAAAGTTGTTGCTAAAACTGGAAATTGGTTCTTCCCCTATTACATGTATGTCAAAGAACAGATGAATCCAGGAAACAAAAGAAATTATAGTACAATGAGATGATGTATACAGGTTAAAGATTTTGAATTTAAGCTGAGTGTAAAAGATATTATCTCACTTCGGAAATTGACAAACCTTGCATATAATATATAAAGATATTGGACCAAAATAGGTTTTAATGTGGAACATTAGACTTAAGATGGTTTCAGACCAGGTTATTTACACGTGCAGACTCAACGGCCCACGATGTTACTTTGCGTCACCCGATTGATAAGTGCACGTTGTAACCTTTGGCAAAATCCGCTACACGTGAGGGGACGTGTTAGAGATATTATCCCAAATCGGTAATTCACAAATCTTGCATATAATATATAAAGATCATGGTCAATCGATTTAGTACCAATTATTAAAACTGAGAAATGAAAATAATAATAATAAAAAAAAGAATAGATTTAGATAAGGATTCAATTTAGGTGAGCATCCCATATACCCTTGTCGTGTAAATAAAGATAGTCTCATTTTCTGTTCGTTTAATTAAATTTTGATCAAATAATTTAAATAAATGAATTATTTTAATGAAAATCTAAAAAATAATACTGATTTGATAAAAAAAAATTGTTGTTGTATTAATAAATGTTCATAGTTGGATCCAATAAAATAATTATAATTTTTTTATTCATTGAAATATTTATAGTTGGTTATGTGCATAGTAAATTGAGCACCAACAAATAAACAATACACAAAATCGGACAGTACAAATCAAATGGCAGACTATAGCTAGTTAAAGTAAATTGAAATGAAAGCACTTATAGGAAAGGAGTATAAGTTAATTAGGGTTGCACATGCTCTCATTGTCACCCTCCCTTAAATCATAGGTCTATAAGTTAGGGTTGCATATATGCTCTCATTGTCACCCTCCCTTAAATCATAGGTGTATAAGTTAGGGTTGCATTTGCATATGTGCTCTCATTGTCACCCTCCCCAAATCTCAGAAGTTATTGGTGAGGAGTAGAAATTTAACGGCGAGGCGAGACTAATGCACCACGTCATATGCAATATTTGTGTATTAATTTGATTTATCCCAACTCAGGGCTTTGAGGGCTTTGATTTGAACAAATTTTTTTATTAGCTCAATACTATAGATGGAATGCACGCGAATTCCAACTTGATAACATGATGTGACAGTCTCACGAGATATTTTCAATGGGAGAACCATTAATTTGAAATAAATATGACCACATGCACACTCAGTCTACTTAGTTTGTTCATAGCTATCTCAATCTTGAAAGCAACCCCTATATACCCATTTCATGTGGTCCTCAAACTAATGCTAGTCAAAAGATGACAGCATCCAGCTTTGGTTACAGGCATGGGAGAGAGAGAGAGGGAGGTTACTGTATGAGAAAGGGAGAGGAAGGTGAATAGGGCGGCATGTAAAAATGGAAAGTAAATAGTGGTGGGGAGAGGGTGGGTTTTGAGTATGTATATGACTAGTACCAAATATAATATTCAAAAAAGGGACTTGATACACAGGACCTAAGGAATAGTAATCGGCAGATGGGGATTGCTAGGGTTTTGAATCAAAGAGCTGAGGGGAGGGGGTTTCTTGTGAGGTGTGATGTTCTTTCAGTGGCAAGTACAAGCACAACCTACTTTTCCTTGACTAAAATGTCTCGACTTCCCACTCTTTTTTCTTGTCTAAAATGTCTCAACTTCTATATTCCCACTCTGAATTTGTGTTTGGAAGACACTGAGTGAGCTTGTAGTGGACCGAGAACAACTCAACGCGTGATACGCTGCTCCGTTACAGTCAATGAATAAAGATACAATCACATATCTCATTTTTTTAATTCCGTTTCAGTCAATGAATAAAGATACAATCACATATCTCATTTTTTTAATTGGGCGTTTGAGATTAATTTTGTTAAATATGGACCCACAGACACTTCATTCATCTTAACCATTCATTTTTCAAAATGAAGGTGTAGCTACAGCTCACGTATTGTTCGCAACTGCCATTATTTGGAGCAGCAGTTCCCATTCCGCGCGCAATTTTTGAGAGGAAAGCTTAACATTTTTAATTAGGTTGACCTGGTTATAAAGAGCTTGATTTGGTTAATTAAGTAAGAAGTTTTGTACAGTCCTTTGGTACTCCTGAAAAATTTGCTCCATTTGTAATCATATGTAAATGTACTTCTCTTTAATCACTAACTTTTATTTAAGGGACCTTCTTTTGTAAATTTTAATTGACAAAAATGAATCAATAGTGAAAAATTGGTAAAATAGTGATTTTTTTTTTTTGGTAAAGTCATACATTGACAACCTTTTTTGAAATAAGTCGGTCATTAGTCAATGTGTGACATTTTTAATGGACATTATTCATTTAGGGTAGGGACGGATCAGGTATTATCGACTCATTTATTTATTTTTAAGAAATTAACTTAGTGAGGAAAATATTGAGAAATTATTAGTGTGCATTAAGAGCTGAGTAACTCTTGTGAAAAATTAGTTTTTTTTTTCAAAATGTTATAAAAATTTAGTTTTCAGAACAGTTCATCACTCTTATTAGTTAGACTTAGTACTTTAAAACTAATTTTTTTCTTATATTACGAAAAAACTAGTTTTCTGCAAGATTTTGGCTTAAGAGTTTAAGTGACCAATAAATTAACTATAATCAGTGTGGCTGAGTGAATACTTAATCAAAAGTTAAGAATATATTTATTTTATAAACTAATCAAAATAATTCCTTTCATTATACCTTAAATAAAATGAGTGTTCATTTTTTAGTTTTTAAAAGAAAAAAAAAGGTATAAGGATGATGGGAATAAATTAAGTATGTTATATATTTCTAAAGGATAGTCCTCACTTTACTTTAATAACCAACTTAATTGAATTTTGATTAAAATTATATTAGAACTTAATTGTTTTTATAAAATTTTAAAAATTATTATTATGAGTAATTATGAAAATGCACCGGTATCAACTTCTACTTTTATTATTGAATGAGGATGACTAAAATTTTCTTAACATTTTTTTTGACAAAATTCAATCAAGATTATACTATTCCTCTAAAATTGGAATCCAAAATTCCTCTCTAAATTGGAGTCCTTATTCTTTATTTGATGTATATAATATTTTATACCTCTAGTAATTTAATTAATAATAGAATTGTATAATAATAAAATGAGTAACTCTTGTGAAAAATTAGTTTTTTTCAAAATGTTATAAAAATTAGTTTTCAGAACAGTTCATCACTCTTATTATTTAAACTTAGTGCTTTAAAACTAGTTTTTTTCTCATATTACGAAAAAATTAGTTTTTTGCAAGATTTTGGCTAATAAAATTAGCCAAATATATAAATTATTGAATTACTAATTATACACAAATTATTATGGGGAGAGTGTAAGCACGCTTGGTAGTTTAATACTCCCTCCGTCCCATCCCATAAGTCTTAAGAAAACTTTTCATTTTGGGCGTCCCATAAGTTTTAAGAATTTTCAAAATGGAAACCTTAAATCACTATTCTCTCCACTCATTCTCTCTCCTACATTATTTTAATACTCACAACACCATTATAATTTACTATTCCCTCCACGCATTCTCTCTCCTATTTAATTTTTCACACTCACAACACTTCTTCCACTCATTCTCTCTCCTAATACTATAATAATATTCCTTAATTCCCGTGCCATTTCACTTTTTCTTAAGACTTATGGGATGGAAGGAGTACTTCTTCCGTCCAATCCGATTTAAAACAATTTGTCATTTTTGGCATCTCATTCGACTTATGACATCTCAAAATGACAAGTGTGTTATTTTTATATTTCACAGTACCCACGTGTTATACTCATAACAATAATTTTCTTACTATTCCTTCAACTCATTATCTTTTTTATTTGACTTTTAATAATTACAATAATTCCTACACTTATTTTTTTTTCTTTTATTATATTAATAATTTTTAATTTTTGAGTGGAAAAAGAAAATTATGAGTAGAATGGGGTAGAAGGGAATATCAAATAGACTTGACATGTTAAGGATGAGGGATGCATTTCACTTTATGATGAAAGGGACATGCATGTAGTATGTAGCGTAGAAAATGGAGTCAGCCAGTCAATAAAGTAGACCAAAATTAGTATCCTTCCAATTGGCCAAAACCGTATACCTACAAAAGATCTCCTTCTCTCTCTCTCTCTCTCTCATTATTTTATCTCTTCAGAAGGTTAAATAATTGTTGTTCTTTTTTTCTCTAGGGTTAGATATGTCCACGTGTATTCTTATTTAGTACTCTTTCCGTTCATCATCATATGACATGAAGGTAGACTTAGGCCCCGTTTGTTTACCGGAAAATGGGAGGAAAACGTTTTCCGGAAAACGTTTTCCCATTTTCCGCCTATTGCTGGCAATTCCCTGCAAAAGTGCTTTTCCTAATTTT